>VWZT01016793.1:426833-494460 GCA_013397055.1 Pachycephala philippinensis
GAGGGTGCTGGGTCTGAGCGGGGCAGTGAGCATCCCCTGAGGGTGCTGGGTCTGAGCGGAGCAGTGAGCATCCCCTGAGGGTGCTGGGTCTGAGCAGGGCAGTGAGCATCCCCTGAGGGTGCTGGGTCTGAGCGGGGCAGTGAGCATCCCCTGAGGGTGCTGGGTCTGAGCGGGGCAGTGAACATCCCCTGAGGGTGTTGGGTCTGAGCGGGGCAGTGAGCATCCCCCGAGGGTGCTGGGTCTGAGCGGGGCAGTAAGCATCCCCTGAGGGTGCTGGGTCTGAGCGGGGCAGTGAGCATCCCCTGAGGGTGCTGGGTCTGAGCAGGGCCGAACATCCCCTGAGGGTGCTGGGTCTTAGTAGGGCCCTGCAGCCTTCTCACACCCGGCCCTTCCAGCATGGCTCAGCCCCTGCCCTGGAGCCCATCTGGGGCTTTCCTGAGGGGTTCCAGTGTTTAGTGGAGGCATTAATTACCTCGTGCTGTTACTGATTAGTGACGTGTTCAGTATTGCAAGCTATGCCATTTTAAGTTTTTCTTGTGCTTGCTTTCTAAGAGTGCATTTTTCTTCCAGAATAGACTTGGAAGTGCAGCAACAACACCTTACTGCTGTGCAAATTCTCCACTTACCTCTGTATACCTGGTGTCTTCTGTGCTTGAAGGAGCGTAGGGACTGGAGGTTAGATAAAGTCTATGGAAACAGAGGTAAGACAAGTTCATTAGAGGAGGTGCCTTGTGCTGAATTGTAGCTGGAATCTAATCTTGCTGGGGAAATAAAAGTTATTTTTCAGTTGGAGCAGTTTAGCCAATAGCCCCATCCAGCTGTGATGAGGTGACCTGTTCCAGGTCAGCCCCAGCTCACTGCTCCCACCAAAGGGCGAGTCCCAGTCTCTGCTGGCCCCTGCCTGGCTGACTATTCCAGGTGACAAGGCAGAGGAGCACAGTGTTTCTAGTCATGTAAGTAAAGCAAACAAAATATCATGTGCTTACAAGATGGAGATAAAATTATTTAAGCATCTACCTCAGGCCACTGCTGGGGTGGTAGCTCAGGGCTCTTAACTACAGACAGACATTTCGGTGATGTCTGCAAGTGGCAGCTATAGGAAAAGGAAGCAATTTTTTAGGTCTGTTGAAGTCAGGATTCTTCAGAGGTGGAAGCATGGGAATTGCAAGCTCGACCTTGATTTTAAGACTAAACTATCCCTTCATGTGTAGCTGCATAAACGAAACACCAGATCTGAAAGAAGCTGCTTCTCTGTGGGAAGGATGGCCAAGTAGGGGCAAAACTCCACACTGCCGCTTTTGAAAGTGGTGTTAAAACTTCCCTCTCTCTGCAATGCAATTGTTTGTTTGTTCTTGCAGTCTGCCTACTCAACACATAACTGCTGCTGAATCCCAACTCCAGGCAGTAAGGCTGAGCACGGGAGTGTTCCACTCTCGTGAGTGATGCTGAATTTTTTAATGTAAAGAATTCTTCAGTCTGAATCCAGAGCTAAGCAATTACTCAGTGCATTGGAAGGAAGGTAGGTTGTACAGAGAATACTCACCACTAGAGGACAGGTTTTACAGATACGTAGCGATAAACCTGAGGAAATTCTTCTCCCATGGCTATCAGCAATTAATTTATGCCCTAACAATTTAAAACTGTTTTAAGTTATTAGTAACATCCGAGTGGGGCGTGGCCGGGCGCGGTTCTGCGGGGCTCCAGCCAGTGTCCGGTGTCCGGCCGGATCCCGCTCCGCTCGCCGCAGCCTTTGGCTGCCACCGGCCGCCACCTGGTGGGAGCCCGGCGCCCAGCCCGGGCCCTGCCGAGCCCCCGGGCCCCTCTTCCCCCCGGCCGTGCCCTCACTCTTGGCCCCCGGGCCCCTCTTCCCCCCCGCCGTGCCCTCACTCTTGGCCCCCGGGCCCCTCTTCCCCCGGCCGTGCCCTCGCTCTTGGCCCCCGGGCCCCTCTTCCCCCCGGCCGTGCCCTCGCTCTTGGCCCCCGGGCCCCTCTTCCCCCGGCCGTGCCCTCGCTCTTGGCCCCCGGGCCCCTCTTCCCCCGGCCGTGCCCTCGCTCTTGGCCCCCGGGCCCCTCTTCCCCCGGCCGTGCCCTCGCTCTTGGCCCCCGGGCCCCTCTTCCCCCGGCCGTGCCCTCGCTCTTGGCCCCCGGGCCCCTCTTCCCCCGGCCGTGCCCTCGCTCTTGGCCCCCGGGCCCCTCTTCCCCCGGCCGTGCCCTCGCTCTTGGCCCCCGGGCCCCTCTTCCCCCGGCCGTGCCCTCGCTCTTGGCCCCCGGGCCCCTCTTCCCCCGGCCGTGCCCTCGCTCTTGGCCCCCGGGCCCCTCTTCCCCCGGCCGTGCCCTCGCTCTTGGCCCCCGGGCCCCTCTTCCCCCGGCCGTGCCCTCGCTCTTGGCCCCCGGGCCCCTCTTCCCCCGGCCGTGCCCTCGCTCTTGGCCCCCGGGCCCCTCTTCCCCCGGCCGTGCCCTCGCTCTTGGCCCCCGGGCCCCTCTTCCCCCGGCCGTGCCCTCGCTCTTGGCCCCCGGGCCCCTCTTCCCCCGGCCGTACTCTCGCTCTTGCCACCGCCGAACTGATGGGCTGCATCCCCGGGCCTGGAGAGAATAAGGAAGAGGCGAGGTGCGGGAATGCCGAAGGTGAGCGATGATCAGAGGCTGCAGCAGCAACAACGAAGCGGTAAGTCCCTGGTGGTCACATGGAGCGTCACCAAAGCCTGGCACAGCACACGGAAACATTCCCGGGGTGGTGAGTCTGGGCTGTATTGTTTTATAATGGACAGAACTAAAGAATTCTTTGGTCCATTATTTCAAAGTGTCTCACCAAGAACCAATTTTAAATACACATCCAGACACTGACTTCTATTCATAGACTTGGCTGTAACCACAGAAACCACCCTTGTCCTGGCACACAGAAATACTGGCCCTGTTGAATATTGCCCACGTGTGCTATGCCGAAAGAAACTGTAGTTATCCAATCTCTGGCTGTATCACCACAGAAAGAGAAACCAAAGAAAGGCAACTGGGAAGCAATGTGAAGTCTCTTGAGAATAAAATCTGCAGACTTCACCACTAACAGTTGCTACTTAAAATGATGGCTAAAACCAAAAGACAATAGTGTTGGGTTTTACATTTTGCTTTTATAAAAAAGGGAAAAAAGATTTTGTGGCTGCTTCCTCTGAGAGCATTTCCATGTTCAGGAACTCTGGTAGTGAACTCCTTCCTACTGCCCTCTCAGCAGCAGCTCTTCAGCCATCTGCAGTTCCTGTTGACCTGCTTTCCGTGACAGGAGCTACACCTCATCTAGACTCCGTTTCCCACAAAAGGCTGGATCTTTTGAGACCCCTTCCAACCTGGCTCCGTACATGGGGAAAAGCAAATACAGCCACAACAGCTAATAACATCCTGTACTGAGCTGGCCTAAAAGGAAAGTAGAAAACAAAATCCAACTGTTCCAAAGCAATCAGCAGTGGTGTGGCTGCCACAAGCCAGGTACAGGCTGGACATTATTTGCCAGACCTTCCTGCCTGAGTATGAGGACTGTGGAGTTCAATTGTTTAAGAAGTTCATTGTTCCCTAAAGCATCAAGAGCTACAGCCATCTTTTCCTCCACCTCCTTTCTCCCTCATGTTTGTTTTACCAGAAGTAACTTCAACTTACTCTGGGTTTTTGTCTTGTAATCATTTGAAGTGTTCCCTCAGGCCCATTTGCTGCAGGACTTAAGGTATTATTGAGATCAAACAATATGAAATCCTTAGAGCCATGAAAATACAGGATTTCCTGCCTCAAAGCTACTAAACCCTATTCTCTATTTTCACTAAGGTATCACAGAGCTACAATTAAACCACATGCCCAGGGACTGGAGAAAGAAACAGGCATCTTGGACAGGAACATACAGTCTTAGTATGGTTGGAAGGTACCAGAAATGTTCACTTTGAAACAGAACAGCAAAAATCCCTCAGTCTACTGCTTACCTATAGAAAGGCCCATGTTTAAAATGCAATTATTTGCACACAACACATCAGGTAAATCACGTCTTCAGTTTGCTGTGAGGCAAGATTTTCCTACCAGCTATTTATAGATGGTGACTTCCTTTGCAAAACCAATGAGAACAAATGAAAAAGGTACAGAGGCTCGTTTGTGTGTGCTGCTGACGCCACAGGGCATTTGCTCCTTGGGGAGTTTCCTGGGCCACCCTGCTGAGATGGGAAGAAAAGAAGGTGGTGGCAGCCACTGCACCCGAGGACCCCCCACACCAGTGCGTGCTCCGCTGCCTGCCGGGGCACACGGACCATGGGAACACCACAGCGGGAAGGAGACACAGCACTCCGGCCAACAAAGCACAGGTCAAAGTGTGGAAAACAGGAGCACACTGCAGAGCTGACATTGTTTGAGGCAAAGCTGGGGGTGAGGAGGGGAAAGCACAGCAAAGCCCCAGTCCAGGAATCTCAAGAGGGTGAGGCAGCTCATCCAGCACGGATGTGGGGGAGAGCACAAACATCCTGCTCTGGAAAGCGGCAGAACAGGCAATGGTGACTGTGGAAGGAGGAAAGAAGGGAAATTCCCAGTTACAGGCACAGGGCAGGGAAGGCTGTCAGCTGTGAGAGCAGGAGAGGGCTTGACAGGATGTCACGGGAGAGGGTACAAACAAAATTACCACCTACCGAAAAGGTCAGAGAGCATGAGAATGTAGTGCTGATCAGATGGGGGTTGGCCTACACACACAGATCTGAGCAACTTGCGTGAAGCTGGGGGAGTAGGATAAATAGATTTGCAAGTCAGACTGTTCAAAACCCCTATGTCTGACCTCCATATCAGGGACCACCACTTCCCCGCCAGCAATTCCAGTTTCTGCTAAACCATAAACACGGCAGCCATCTGTGCTGAAACACTTCAGGTCATTGCAGCCCTGCTTCATTCTCTGCTAATCACTTATTCTTCACTAGGTACCTCTGCAGTTACAACAGGAAAAGAATTGCTGTCGCCATTTACTGTATGGCAGTGCTGAGGACGGAGATGATGATAAGGACCTGGAAAGGAGGGGAAGAGGGGGTGTGGGGAGCAGGGCTCACAGTGTTGATGATTCTTAGGTGTGATCTTTCAAAGGACAGGAAAGGAAAAAGAAGGAAGAGTTTCCTGGAGAGCAAAGCAGACAAAGACAGAACTTGGTCTCAACAGGAAGGTGGCAAAAGATGACACACAGTACTTCCTATCCATGTTCTAGCAGCTGACACCATTCCTGCACTCAAACAGCTTCAGCTGATCTCACTGAATACTTTTGGCTGTATTAAAAGTTGAGATTGTAGAGCAGAAAACCCCCTCAAGAGTCTTTAGCAAAGGAAGATGGGAAAAACATGCCCACTAACACAGCACAGAATGTGGAAATGGTCAAGAGGGAAGAAATAACCTGAAAACAAAACACCTTCCACAAATCCCTCTCTGGTGTCAGACATCAGCTGTGAACACCCCAGGTCATGCTCACAGCCACAAGCACAACGCCAGCCCCACTTCCTGCAGGGGAGGAGGGAGCTCGGCTTCCTTGTGACAGAGCCAGAAACCTCTGGGTACTGAGCAAGCAAAATGTGCTACGCCAAGTACTTAAATTTTTTTGTGTCTTTTAGTAGTATTTGGAGTACCTGTGAACTTTAACAACTTCTGGCACTGTTCAGTGACTCCTCCAGTTCCCCCTGAGGAGGAGGCAAGAACACCCTCAGCCTGACAGGCAGGTGCCAGGGATCCCTGCCCAGGTCTGTAAGCACTCTGGGGCGGCAGGGGCAGCTCAGATCTCAGTGCACAGGTACTGTCAGCTGTACAGGCACTGCCCCATATCCACATGGATGCCCTGGAGAAGAGGTAAAGCAGGAAACCCAGGGCTTTGGCAGGGCAGCCATGGCAACGAGCCACTTTGGGACAGTAACCCAGGGGACACTGACCCCTGCCCTCGCACTCGGCTGCCAAGACACACCAGCACAGGGTGAGCAGGGACAGCAGCCATGGCCCAGGCCCAACAACTGCTCTTGGTGCAGGAAAAGAACCAAGGGGGGATGTGACTCTCTGCAGCAGGAATGATAATTTCAGCAGCCTCCAGACTTTCACATCTGTTACAAGTACCTCATGAAAACTCAGCTGGGGAAGGAAATACTTGAATTAAAAATGAAAATATGTACAACTAGAATCCATGTGTCATTAAGCAAATATACAGTGGCAGATCCTGCACTTTCAGCCAATGCTCTAATGCTGCAGGGAAGAATAGAGATGATAATGGATGGAATAGGCTACAAACCTAAGAAGCAACTGCTAAGTGCAGCAGCATTAAGCCCATGGTGTTTCTCTGCAACCTGACAAATTCCAAGTTTTCAAGCCCACTATATTTGACTTTTAGAATGAGAAATTGCTTTTGTGTTTCATTCTTTTGAAAGGTAACTTACATGGGGTTTGAGGTTTTTTTGGTGACCCCAAACCCAGTCAGATGTGTGAGACAGAGCAGGAACCAGGCTAATTACTATCCCCTTTTTGGACACCTCACGAGCTGGGCACTGGCTCTGCCTAACATTTGATAACCAATCAAAGTATTTCAATAGTTTTAATAACTTAAATCAAAGTACACTTTTTGTGAAGCTTTTCAAACTCACTCCAAAACCTGGAATTCTGCTCAACTGTCCCACACTTATCATTATTAAACAAAAACACACAAACATTTTTTTTAAACATCCATTATTTTGTGGTATTACTTGAACTACTAAAGGCAAGTTGTTATGAAATAATCATTCTATAGAAAGGCCTTTGCCCTTCCCGCAGTGCAGGCGCTGATTGCTAAGGGAAGGGGTGACGGCTGCGGCCCGCAGAGGGCAGCACTGCGCCGCCCTGGCAGCGCTGGCACCAGCGGACACACAACAAACCCACACCACCGCGTCTGACAAAGTCATTTAATGGAAAATGTAAAACCCCTTTCAACTTCAATGTACAAAGCATGTGTAACACTTGCACTTTTAACAAATTAAAGCAAGCCAATGTTTTAAAAAAATACATCATTGAATGTATATATGTATATATTTACATAGCATATTAAGTTTAATATTTAAGCTTTAAAAGTTCACATAAATTTTACCAAAATGAGACAATTTTTAAATAAATTACACCTTTTGAAAACGTTTAATTGTACACTGAATAGCTTCAATAAAATACTGAAGTGTCTGTATTTAATATCTACTTTATATACTTTATATTTTACAAAGTTTACAATTATTTGGCAGTAATTTTCAGATTATGACATGACTGCTGTGCGGACTCAGCAAGATCCCAAATGCAGGCAATAGCTGGTGTTTGTGTCCTACTCTCACAGTAACTGTCTCAATGTAGTGAAAAATATCTGAATTATTTTAGCAAACTGTACAAGTCACATTTACATTTGATCAACAATATAGCATAGAATTTTGTCGTTTTTTCCAAAAATAAATACATCATCTTAAATCTTTGACATTTCACAAACTTCATGTACATTATAATACAGACAGCAGAACGCTGCTCAACTGTTTGCAAGTGGAACATGGAATCACAGTGGCTGTGATATGAAGCTCTACCGTTGCAGTGTCATTAACAAGTAAATACGATGACTGTGTTTTCTTGGCACTGATGGTTTGTGAAGCTTAAATTAGTGTGCATACCGTTCATAGATCAGGGGAAATAACCTCTGGGTGATGCTACCTCCAAAAAGCAGAGCATGCTCAGTTCTCATCCATATCTTCCATTTCACCTTCGTGAATCTTCAAAGCTCTCACCATTTCTTTAACTGCGTGGTACAAGATATTTTTAACCTGCAAGAACATGGGACAGATTTCAGTAAGGCCTATGACTGAGGAACTCTACGAAGTTTAGGACTGAGCCTTAGCATAGTGGATGGAAAAAAAGAAAGGCTTCATCACACCCGTGCAAAAGGGAACAGCTTTTTACACATTTTATAATGTAATGTGAAATAAAACCAGCAGCTCAAGGGAGAGTCATTTACAGCCCTGGCATTCATGCTGCTGCTCATTGTTATTCTGTGTGAACAGCAGCAAGGAAGTAGCTCCACGCACTGCTCGGCATTTCAATGAGCCCAAGCACGCCCTGCCTTCCCAGCCGCTTCCAGAGCAGCATTCATTTCCTACCTGCAGTTTATCATCGTAATTGATTTCTTCCTTTGACAGCCTCAGCTCCTGCGTTAAGTGAAATGACTGTACAAGATGTTCTGGAGACACAAAGTCCTCAGTTACTTGAACGCAGCTGTGAAAATTTTGTACCTATCCAAAATAACAAGAAGAGACTGATAATTAGTATTTGGGGTTATTCTTTGGCAGAGATACCTGAGAAAAGAGTGGGTCTTGAGATCCCTTAACCACAGCCTTATCAGACTAAAGGGCATCTTTACAGGTAGAGAGCAATTAAGTGTGTTTGACTTATCTAAGTTGGCTTCTGGCAAAAGGCACACTTTGAACACTGCACAGCTGCCTGTGCGCGGCGCTTCCCGCAGTCGGCTCCGGCATTAATTCCACACTGATGTGTCGTTCCTCCCTTTGCCAGCTGCACGGGCACTGCCACAGCCTCCCCAGCACTGCGCAGGCGCCGGAGCTGCCGACCCACCCGGGACCCAGCTCCTCTGGCCATGCACGCACACACGCTGCAAGCTGGCACACTCATGGAAAAGGAACTGCCAGTGGAAATACTTGAAAGACACAATCATGAACAAAGAAAGGGGGAGGCTGAGAAGCAGGGCGGAAAAAAAGCAGTTTCTTCTTTCTCTAAGGAGTTTTTCTTACTGGCATGAGATTACTGAGCAATAGACACCATCTCCTGCCACCCAGGTCATACCTGGAGGACAGGGGAAAGGAAAAATGCTTCCTGGTTGTGATCCAACCAACATCTGTTTGTTCCCTTCAGAAACATTCGTGTTTTCACCCCTAAACCCTTACAATTACACTGTCATTTGTAACTCAGCACATCAAAACCCTCTTTTCCCCAAACTCCAACAGCTCCTCATAAAAGTTGTGTAACATCAATTCGAGTTCCCAAAGCCTGGGGGTGGGGAGACAGAGCCACGGCCACCCCAGCAAACACCCCATCCCATCCTGCTCAGGGACTGACGGAGATCTGCATGTTTTAAAGTCAAACTTAGCCGAATCCAGAGTTTTTAAATGCATACTCTAAAATTTCCATTATGGTACTTGACATTCACATAAACCACTGGGGTCTACACAGTTGAGGACACAGGACTTCATTTAAAAATTACTTTCTCCTTCAAAACCCCTGCCCAAGTCTGATTTTACACAGCAGTTCCCCCGCTACAGCTGAAATCCCAGCAGGTAACCCCCAGCTCAGCACTCATGCTGCATAGGGGGTTTTTGCAGGCTCATCATCATCAAGGACAAAGCCGTGCTGGTCCCTCCTGAGCATTAATCAGAACAGAAGTAATTCTGGAGGCAAGGAGGGTTTGTTGATGCCACACAATCTGCAAATGGCAGAAAGCCAGGGGCAAGGCAGCAGCTGCAGGAGTGCCACCATGAGGATCCCACCAGCACTCAGGGAATTCCTAGAGCTTGGGCTGAGGCGCCTCTGCATTGTGCAGCCGGCGGCTCCAGCCCACTCCCCTCCCTCACAGGCTTCTCACGTCTTTCAAGTCTCTGCCTGCCCTTGGTTTTCTTGCCAGCCCATGCAAATCCCACACCACTCATTCACTTTCTCCTCACTAAGACAAGGTTTTACTGACTCCCTATCCCTCCATGGCAGAATAGGGAACGTTTGTTTCCCTCAGACCTTTCATTCTGCTGTGCCTTAAGCCTTCTTCCCTCTCTTCCAGGGCCTGTCTTATGCGTGTGAAAGTTTTCAGGGACAGATTTTACCCGGCTGGTCTGGTACTTAACATGGGAATGCCCCGCTGACAGCCCCCAGGCAGTTCTATTTATAATATTTATAATACAAGCTGATGCAGTGACACACACACAGAGAAACGTTTAGCAACGATTCCCCTGAGGTTTGTGGGGCGAGGAGTGCAGCACTCCCACGCCTGTGCCACTTCCAGCTGAACTGAGAACAGCTTCACACCCAGCCCACGCACAGCAGAGGTTTTCCAGCAGGGCCCGGGAGGCGGCTGCGGCGCTGGAAAAGCCTCAGACCTGGGCTGGGACAGGGAAAGGTGAGTGGGCAGGGAGGAAAGGGCCACCCACCCATCCTGACGGCTGCAGGATCAGCCACTTCCTGCAAGGCTGAGCTCGAGGGCTCTGCACATGCAACGCCCCGACCTTTATCCTACATCCTTATCGGAACATCGCCAGGATGTCGCATTACCTCCAAGCGTGTTATTTTACAATATATAATCCTGCTGTTAAATCAAGATAATACCACTATAAAAAACAACATCATAATAACTTGTTCCACTATGAAGAAGTTTTGCAGGGAGCCTGAACACCACATTTCCATCACTGACTCCAGTATTTCTAGCTTTTTATTTTTAGCTAAAATACTTTACAAATTTGGAGCGACCAAGTTAAAACCAGGGAGGCCATCCCTACAGATATCTGTGATACAGCATAACCCACAGTGGAGCAGCAGAAAGAGTGAATCTTTCAAAAGAACAGTACAACACCCTTTTTTAGCTGGGGAAGTTCCAAGGAGAGCTCAGGGCTCCCTGTCACAAGTGCCACGGAGGGAACAAGGCCCAGCCACTGGCAAGGCAGGGACACTGCTGAGCTCCCAACCTGTACAGCCAAGAAGGAGATGCCCCTCACGGAGCATTCAGGGAAGCAGCTGCAGAGGTGACCGGTCCAACGCTGTATCTATTTCTGGATTCTCCTCCCGAGAGAGCAATTCCCTCCACAAGAGGAACTGACAAGGCTGCTCTGCCCGTCACAGCTCACAGGAGAGGCTCTCCCTCCCTTCCCACCCGGGAACAGTCTGACTTTGCCTGCTGCAGTCATCACAAGAAGGATGTGACTGCTGTCTGCAAGTACACAGGGAGGGGGGAGAAACCTGGGAAGCAAGAGGAATGCTTTATGCTGCCATGAAATGCTTAGAGTAAGTTACTTTAAAAGCCAGACATGAATCCATAGAACCAGGCATGGGTGGAAAAACAATATATAAAAGAAATACGCACAACCTCCTCCATGGTAGGGCAGTAAATTCTAGACCAGCATGTCAGAAGCAGCAGTGTGCCAACAATCCTAACTGGCTCCAGAATAGAAGTGTCAGAACTACACCTATGCAGTGACCACAGGCAGCCAGGCTCCCTAACTCCAGCACTCAGTCTGATTTCCTCTGCTCCACAACATTACTCATGAGCAAATAAAAATGTTAATCTACCACCTAATTTAGTATCAACTCTCACCCAGTTTTAATAATTAAAGATTCATGATGTGCATGTAAATCTGAAACACTTCATGTGTACACTTAACGTGGTATGTATTCTTGTGCAGACTTATTTTTCAGTTTTTAAATGTGCTTTGTATCTCTGAAGTGCTGGTGCTGATCCCTAAGGTCAGTATTTATGCATCTCTACAGAGAGAGCACTGTGCACATACATGAAAGAACACGATGCTTTTATTTCCTCCTACGTGGCAGATTCACAGGAACTTCTTTCTGAAGATGAAAAGGTTCTCAGCTTCACCCACTAAGGTTTAAAAACACCATGTTATTAACTCCTTGGTGCCAGAAGCTAGAACATTACCACTTCAAACACAATCTGCAGTTTAAAGCCAAGGAGATAAAGATAAGAGTGGTCTTATTTTTCATCCTTAAACATACAAACTGCAGGGAAGCCTGGAACAGTCCCACTACTTCATGTTTTATATTCTCTATGCCTTTATATAATGGCACATGCTGTATAGAACAAATTTCCCAGTACATTTGTTATTTCCCCTGGGTTCCCTTTCCACTCTTCTATCTGGGATACATCTCCCTTGTTTCAAGAGATCCGAGTAAGGCTGCTGGAGGATGCAATACATGACTCTGGGAGTGCCAACGGCTTTAGCTTAACAGGAGCCAAGAATAGCAGCAATGTCAGATGTTCCTCCACATTTGTGAAACAACATCAAGCCCTGAGTCATAGTACAGGGGAAGGCAACCTACACCCCCCCCCAGATTTGGATCACCATATCCTTGGGTCCGTCTGGGTTTTTTCTTTCCTGTGCCAGAAAACAAATCCACACAGACTATCCAAGGCTATGTACCCACCATGTCAAACCCACACAGAACCTCAGTGGGATGAGGAGGAGCCGAGTCCAGGTAAGGTACTGGTGGCTTTCAATGGCCCAGCAACAGACACAGCCAGAGACAGAGCAGGGACAGAACCCCTGCCATCACTACACCCCAGTCAGTTTTTCACAGAGGAAACCCTGGCCACAGGGACATGGTGAGCCATTGCTTCCTCTCTGCCACAGCTGGAAGCTGATCTGCAGACTGGAAACCAAATAGCACCTTCTTCAGAAAGGCCTGGCCTCACTTGAACCCACGGGGAGATCAATGATAGATCTTCAACAGCACGATGGTTTACAACCAACTGCAGGGCAGGGATGCTCCTCATTCCTTGATAGTCAGCGACCTCATTAGTGGTGCTTGACAGCTGGCAAGACAGCAAACCAGCAGGCTTCATTTCCTGCTGAAGCAGGAAAAGGTTAATGGAGTGAAGAAAGAAAGAAATCTAGAATGGCCCAAAAATCTCATCTTAACAATTGAGCTTTCTTCCTGCTTTCTTCACCAAGGAGCAGCAGTTTACAGACGGTGAGGAAAAAAAAGGCCTGAAGGCAGTAACAAACCCTTCATGCCAGGGGGCAACTGAGGCTGACTGACACAAATTCATCCTGTTTCTCCAGAACTGCCCCTCTGGCAGTACTCTTCTGACCCAACTATGGATTAAATCAGCTCAGCTGCTGCAGAGGTGGTATCACTCTTTCTCATGATAAGGAAAGCTGCTGAAGAGACTCCTGGTGACTGATGTACCTTCTGTGTTAAAAGGAATTTAAATGTGGCATGGGAAAACAACCAAATACCTGTTACAGGAACATCAGAACACCCACTACAGTTCTCCTACAGCTGAAGACAAAAACAATGATGCCTGACATCCGGGTGTTTTTACCTGCTCAGGTTGCTCTCCCTGCCCCTCCTCCGTTACGTTAACTTCTGGGTTAGAAGACAAAAATTACTAACCTGACTCTGCCATAACTAGACTCAGTTTGTTTAGAAATTTGCTACGGAAATGAAAAGTGGAAAACAATGGTTAATAATGGTCTGTTCATTTGTAATTGTAAAGCAAAAAAGGAACTAATACTTAAGGCATTCAATTTGCTGTACATTAGTCAGCTACACCAGCAGATGTACCTTATTTTACATTCCTACATGCTAATAGCTACTAAGAAAAAAATAAAATGTAATTGAGAACAGATGTATCCATGTCTTTGGAAAAAAGTTATTTTATAGCAATTGTGCTATTTAATCCTGTGTGTCTTTAAACTAAGGTACATTACCTGATGAAGTGCTCCTGCTGGTAGAATAATAGCATCACCAAGGAACTGAATAACCGTGCAGGTTTTTACTCCATATTCTTCAAAAAGTCTTTGGCGAAGTTTTTTGTTCACGTACCAACTCTGATCACGGATTGGATCGTGCTCTGGTAAAACTTCTAGGCCTTGCTCCTTTGCTATCTGTAAGCACAGAAAAGACCCCGTCACTTCCAAAAGAACCAACCCATTTGCTGACAAATTTTAGGTATACCCACCTCGCCAAGCAACTTCACTGAGTTCTCAATACCCAAACAAGAACTCTAGCTAGGGATTCAAAACAACCGCAAAGGATCTGGGAAGCCTCACTGAACTGAAGACATCTGCAGCACTCCCACTCCAAAATGCAGAACTTTAAAGAACTCAGCACAATAATCTATTAATAAGCAATGTGCTCTCTGTGTGACTTCTTTAATCCAGAAAATAAAATCTGAGCTCAGGAGTTCATATGCTGTCAACTCCTCAGGCTTGCAACCTTCAGTTCTGACACAGAAACACAACATCACTACCTTAGCTCAGGAAAACGCAGCAGATAAAGCCAAGGGTTGTATGGTCCTGGGAAAGCTGCTCCAGGTGACTCTGCTTGAGCACAGGGCTGGACAGAGGGACCTCAAGGGGCCCCTTCCAACCTCAACCACGCTGGGATAAGAAGCTGCTTTCCTACCACCCTATGAACGTATTCAGAAAAAATGATGAACACATAAAAATACTTCCTGACATCAGTAACTGGAATTCCACAACGATTTCTCATCAAGTGAACCACAGGAGAACAAATATTACTCTTAATCAACTGCTACTAAATCAATCCTAGTCACTAAAAGAAAAAACTGGTTACATATAAAGAACACAGACCTAATCCACCTGTCATGAGTCAGGAGACAAATATCTCATTAAAAACATAGATTTTTTTAAACTTTTATTTATGAAATGTATGTAATTATGTGACACAGAGCTTGAAACTCTCGAGTATTATCACCCTTCTAACAAGATACTGAGATTTTGTATCTTAGCAGCAGCAGAGCAGTCCCAATGCTTACCCATCAATTAATCTCCAATTCAGTATTTCCCAAATATCACCACTCCTAAAATACAGTGGTACACAATTCATTTGGGATATCAGGGCAAACTGTGGTAGCAAATAACAAACTTCTTTACACAGCATCCTAAATGCTTCTGTTTTAAACCTGCTGCTCAAATAGTTTCACAGCTATCCACAACAGTTTCACAAGTGTTCTGAGAGAGGAAATGCTGAATACTCGCTACGTCCACCTATTCCTTTGCATTCATCACTTCATTCACAACTCTCCTTTTTCAAACTGAAAAGCCACCATCTGATTTATGAGCATCTACTTTTTGAATGAACAAAAAAGTCTTGCTGTATAATTCATAATCCCCTGGAATTAGCTTTGTTTTATTTACCAGTGCTCATTTTTCCCCACAGTTCAGCCTGCCAAAGAGCAAATGTTTGAGTCACTGGAGGACAGCTGCCCTGGTACAGAAACACTGCTTTATTGTCCAAGGGAATCTTCACTGCTAAATTTCTTAGGCTCTCCCTGCTCACAGTAGAGCCCTTGGCCTCAAATTTGTTTACAGAGACCTTTGGTGCAGTCAGTTGAAACTCATCTGATCTCTCCCCACAGAAGAACACAGTAAAGACTTCTCCTTGAGCAATCACGCCAGTGACACTTTGGTACTTCTGTGTCATCTCTCAAGGCCACCTTCCAGAACACGAAAATGTGCACAGAAAACTGAGAGGGCACAGAAATCTGCTTCCAAGACGGTATCCCTGAATTTAATGCCATTGACAGATATTCATCCTAGGCAACAACCTGAAAGGTTCTGATGTGGCTCTAACTTGTTCATCACCTGCTGCTGAGGGATGATCTGCAACACGGCCAGGGAAGTTTGCTGCCCTTGGGGACACTACCCCACTGCTTGCACCTTCACCAAGAGCCCAGCCAAGTTCATTGAGCTGACTGATGTGACAGAGTCCTGGGAAAGATCAGCAGCTGCTGGGTGGTGAGGTCAGGGCATTTGGCATGGGACAATTCACCAAAAATTCCGCAGCAATAATACAATAATGGATCAGCGACAGAAGAACATCATCCCACAAATTATCTTTTGTGTCAGAGCAGAGCAAGAGTAGATCTCCATGCCCTCCTGAGCCCTCAGGGTACACAGGCCATCTGTAACTCTTAAAAAATGAGTATGTGTGTTACATATTTTATTTGTTGGTGGTGTAGCAGGTCAAGTGTAATTCATTTTATGTACTATAAAGGAAATAATTTTGCTTTCCTCCCTTCTCTAACATCGAGGTGGGGTTTGTGGTTTTTGCCAGCCCCCTTTGATTTACCAACTACTTAGGTTATATTTATAAATTATGTGCAATAAATCTAACCTTTTGCAGAAACTCTCTTATCTTGTCAGCATCTTTGCCAGCATAAATGTGCCATAAAGCACCAGGTAATTCACTTGAGTCTTTCAACCGTTTCCTTAAAAGGTCATCCAAATCTTCCTCCTCCAACTTCTTCAAAACTCCTAAGATTCAACAAAAATATTCTTTAAATGTGAGAAGGAGAACAATTTTGAAACTAAATACCTTCTTTTCATATTTCTTGTGTGAGACTGAGCAGATAGAAGCTTGCTGAATACAACAGAAGCCACCAGGTGATCTTTCTGTTCAGTGTTTGTAACTCGTTATTAGAACATGAATGTCATGGATACCTTAAAAATATGTTTAATTTTTGAACTTTTTCACATTTCCTGAATTTGACAGAACACAATCTCCTACCTGAAATAAACAAGCAGGGCTGGTACCAAAAAATGGAAAGATGAAAAAGGTGTTTTCCTGCAGTCAGCACAAGCAGTGTTTAGCATGCTATTGTTGCAGCCAGAGCTCTCCCAGGATGCTCAAGTTTGCTGCTATTAACTCCGTGCACACACAAGTGAAAACAAAGCAAATGAAAGACAAACCTTACTGCAGCTCTATTAGTCACACCCAAAATCTACATTTGCTGATTATGGAATAAGAGGACAAAAGAAAAAGGGGAAAGAAACAAAACTATTTCAGTGATTTAAACACTGTTTCACATAAGCAATACACCTCATAGAGATGACTAACATACAGCAATTTAAGCTCTCCAGTGCTGAAAAATTACATTACAGCCCAAATTCAATAGAGTAAGCACAGTGCACCCAGAAGAAGCAGAATAAACAGAAGGTTTGGCAAATACATCATCCTGACAGAACTGTTAGAAGGAGCACAGCTTCCCGAGGAAATCCTTCACCATGCACTCCATTAGCTATGCCAGTCCCAGCACAGGAACACTGCATCAGTTACACATAATGGCAAAAAAAGTGGACAGAGTTTGAAATACCATTTCATAATTCATGAACTGCAGTGTATTTTATATAGAACTAATGTGTGTGCAAACCCTTGAAACAAAGAATCTCCCAGCTGTAAGCAAGTTCTTACGGATCTCTTTCATCGCCTTCCCAAGAACAGCGTCAGTTTTAGAAGAGGCAGAACATTCAGTCCATCTACACCTCTTGCAGTGAGTGAGATTCACGTTACCTGATTTGGAAAGTACTCCATTTCCTTTGGCTATGCCAACATAAACAAGGATGTTCACGACATCAGAAACTTCGATATGGAGATTTGTGGTTCCTATGTCATGGTCTTTAGTAGCAGCCACACCTATGTTACAAGATAACATTTGTTTGTATTGCATATTAAAATTGGAACATGCAACAACAGGTAAGAAATTTCTGAAGCATACTTAGCATCACTGAGACACACAAATTAAAAACATGGTTTTGGTTCACCTGCTAAACAAGAAAATGTTACTTTTTAACAGAGTCCTTGAGAGTCTCTCTTAGCCCAGGTACCTGTCCCTACACAGCATTTGTGTCAGAACAAAACGTTTCAGGAGAACAGTTGGAGACATTTCCTGAATACTATGTTCCCATTCCTCCTCAACCCTTCAGGTCGTTCAGGGCAGAATACAGGTACAATGAATACACAAGGTTATCAAATCTGTCACTTTTTTGTCTGGCTGTAAGCCGAGTTCTTAATCAAAATAACCCCCAAGCAAAGAGGAAAATTAATTTTAGTTTTTAGGAAGTGAAAATGAGCATTCCTAAGTCAAAAGGAGATTCTAGAACACAGAGCCCTAGAGCAGTATTAACTTGGAGTGACATTAATGATGCAGTTCTCACACCCATGCCATTATCAGTACTGTTAATATGCTTCTTACACAGGACATTTGGAGAACTTTCAAAATCATAGTCATTGTGTCACAAATTACCACTCATTTCTTGTCCTATTACAACAATTTGTAGAACAGAACTGAACAAAAGTCTTTTTGAGCAAAATTCAAATTGAGCAGAAGGAACAGACAGAACGTGTCCGAGGGAATCAACCTTTTCTAAACAGGTTTTTGTACAGCACACAAAATTATGAGAAATATGATGAGAATAATTTCTGACCAGAATTATGAACACAATAATATTTCATGAAGTATTTTGTCCAAGAGCATGACTAAAGACAAGTTCTAGCACCGTGCAGAAGCAGCTAACCATTTATGTGCTTCAGAAGACTGCCATAGCACAAGAAAAGACAGAAAGAAATGGGGAAGCAAATAACCTCTCATGCTCCAGGTGCATATACCGTTAATACCCAAGTCAGTATTTCCCCTACACTCAGTGAGCAATTATCCTTCAAGAAAGCTCAGCTTTCTATCAAGCACTGTAATGTGTGGTATTTTACAGGTGTAAGGGAAGAGGTAACTGCTGCACTTGTAGGGCAAACTCACCATATGCACTGCACAGTCTGGGTCCCAAATCTGGACGGACAAAAAATCCTGGCAGATGAGAAGCCAAGTTTAGTTTTCCTTCTGGACTACAATATTCAGGCAAGGGTAAACTTTTTAGTAAGTCCTCATATCTGGAGGAGAAAAGAAAAAAGAATATAATTTAATTTGTGCCATTATGTAGAGAGAGAAAATAGAGTAACATTAAGGTTGACTTAAGAACATCTAATATCGAACTCAAAATACCTTGCTGGCATCATAGCCTTGAAATCTTCACCAGAAGGCCAGTCTTTCAGTTTTAGTAGAGCTGTTTCCCCATTTTTTACTTTCTGCCGTTCTGTAAGTAACACAGAAATAACTAAACACTAATACACTGTAGGTGTTTTACTTTATTCAGCAAATATAAAAATTAACTCTAAACCTGCCAAGCACCAAAATTTCATGCATAAAACAGGAGATAGTTGATTTCAAGACTCAAGAATGATACAGACCAAACTCAGCTAGTTAAGCAAGAAGGACGTTTGTCTGGTTTCTCAGTCAGACCTAGCTAGTATAATAGTGCATCCTTAATTCTGCAGAGATATAAAATGCAGGCGTCCACCATGTTCTCTAGAAACAGATTACCTAGAGCTTTCTTTTTAAAGTTTCTTCAAAGACTCAAGATGCATAAAGATAAATTTTACTGCAGTTTCTAACATTGATCATCTTCAGAATCAATACCATAATACATCTTAAGGAACATACTCGAAACATCTTCAAAACCATCCCAGAACTCCTTGACGTTGGTGTTTGAAATGATACTGTCCTTGCAATTCAAGATATCAGCTTGCTGGTTTCCAAAATCCAGACTGATTGACTCAGCTTTCCACAGGCTGAAGTTCATTTTCTTATGCATACCCGACACCAAAACAGGCTGTAAAAAGTAAAATAAAATAATTTTTAAAAATCAGTACTTATCCTTTCCCAAGTAAAACACATTCTTTAACTGAACTGGAATACAAATGTGTCTGCAACACACATGGAAGACCTTGGCCCTACTGAGCTGTTAACACTTCCTCCAGCAGCACCCATATCCAAAGGTGTCAACTCTTTCTGGAATCTGAAACTTCACAACAGATATGTCTTATTTATTATTACTGGTTAGCTCAAGTTTAACTACACAAGCTTCATCTGTGGGCTGTACCTGACAAGCTTTTTTTGTCCCCGGTTTCAAACATGGAGTTAGGCATTTCTGCCCTTTAACACAAAACTCCCCAGAGCTCATGCTGAGGTCACGTTACCGACCAACCCACTCAATACCTACCCTTCCTTGTTTCCAGCACTCTTTGAAGAGCTTCCAGTTGTTGCTGTTTTTATGGTCTCTGAGCCACAGAACGTGCTTATCACAGATCCACGAATACTGGATATCACTGTACCGTTTACTGCAGTCATCCTGAAGACATTTTTTATCATCCTTTGGCTCATCTTTTATTTCAGATTTTACATTTATCTTTGGTGCTCTATTTGGTGGAATCTTGTTTTCTACTACTGAAGCAATTATGTCATCAAGAATGTTTGGCATAGTCCTTCCACTCTTGCCACTCTGTTAGAAAACAAATGTATGCTTAAACAATGTAGAAGCAACTTAATGCAACTCCTTTTGAAATAGAGTAACATTTCTGGTGTTCTATCAATTATGACCATATATAGAAACAAATAAAACATGTGTGCATGTGCATATGAAGTTTTAACTGTGAGTATTTAAAGCAATACACCTATCAGACTGCTGTAACTACAACGTGCCAAAATAGATTGATAGAGGTTTTCAAATCCTGAGAGAAGAAGTGTGCACCTTGTAAACACTTACTGCTGCTCCTGTAGAGTAAACTGGAGCAAAAGCAATGCCAGCATCTGTAGAACCCAGACGCAGTTTGCCTGCTGTTGTCGTTAAAAGATCTCGTAAGGTTGAGCCCTGCTCGTTGTTCTGGGATGCAGGAGGAGAGCTTTTACAGTTTGGGGACTCCAAATTATCCTGGTCCTTCTCTTCCTTTGAATGTTTTCCAGAAGGACATTCTTTGTTCTCTAAAATAAAAATAATCATTGCAAATTTACACTGTTGTATCATGATGCACACACAGAACAGCAACGATATCCTACATTTCCTAGTGGTGGTAACAGACTGTGCAGCACTAGTGCTTTATTCACCTGGGAACACACCAGAGGATGGCTACAACCTTCAAAACACAGTCAAACAGTGTGACCAAGCAAAGGCCTTCCTCAGCATCTCAGACATGCAGCTGAGTGAGTCCCACTCCCAAGGGAGAGAGGCTGTAGCTGGAAATACTCCCACAGCACACATGCATTCCACTGGTGGATCTTCTGGGGATGGATTCTGATGCCACCAGAGAAAGGCATTGCAGTTTCAAGGTTGGGATCAGCAGACAAAAGAACACTGTCTTTTTGTGAACAGCAAATCGTGTTTGGGGTTTTTTTAATTAATTCAATTAAATACCAGGAGTGCCCTCAAAGTCATGGACATGATACAATGATTTCAAACAGATACCTTTCTTTTCTTCTCTGGCTTTTTGCTCTGCAAGATCAGCCAACCAATGCAGTGGGGACTGGGATTCAGGCGGTGTTAACTTGCTGTCTGTGCTCACATCACTCCTTGGACTTGTGTTACCATTTGTCTCGGACTTTTGAGGAGTATTCTGCTGTTGAGACTCAGGCATGCACAGAGAAATTTTATTACTGTGGTTAAGGACATTCTGCAAAACCTGTAAAGAACAAATTTATTTTTAACTACATAGCTTCGCTTTAATGTATTTCAAAGACATGGGCAGCATTTAACCACCACATATGCGAACTAAAATGCAACTGGTACTATTTAAATACAAAAATCCACCATGATCAGAACACTTGAACAAGATGCAATATACACACACATTTTAGACTCACCTGAGACACACCATTCATTGCAGGGAGCTTGGCAGCTTGTGTGCTCTGCTTCGTGGTGCATTGACAATGGGATTTAATTTCAAATTTTTCTCTAATATTGTGCATAGCATCTAAAAGATCTGTCAAAACTAGAAGACAGTTAAGAAGAAAAACATCAGTAGCTGTCAATCATTCTGTGACCCCCCCCTTTGCAGCACACACACTGTGATGTTTTGAACTATTAAAAGTGCTGAATTCACCATTCAAAACTACTCTAAGATGACTGCCCAGTTTATCTTTAAGCTTGTGCAGAGACACGTTCAATTAAATAACAGCACACTACTCTTCTGAATAAGGTAACTTTCACTCTGCACTCCCACTGCATGGCACACATCAGGCAAGCCATTAATTATTTATTCCTCATTGTTCAATGGGTATATCATTGCTTCATTTAGTAAAACCATCAGCTACAGACTGAAATGAGCCACGCCTTGACAAAAAAATTAGTATGTGACCATATAAATGAAGACTGTTTGGTAATGGGTATGCACAGAAGTACAAAACTGAAGTTAAGTAGGCAGTCTTCACTGTGCTGTTTCCAGATGAGTGGTTCACTTTCACAATTTAAAATTAAAACCAGTTTCAGTCTAGAACCTGTTCTGGGGAATGTCACAATTTGAATTTGTTAGGGAATCTACCCAACCTTCATTTCTACCTGAACTAACATGCAACAACCCATAGAATAATGACTGGTTCCGTATTTTCAGCTTAAAATAACCTGGGAATTTACTCAGTATGTTTAAGGGCACGTCAGTTTTCTATTTTCTGGTCTGTATCAATGCTGACAAATTTTGTGATAACAACCACTAAACCACACCTAATGGCACTGCCTCAGAGAGCTTACTGGGTTGTAAGCAGAATTCTGAATGTAGCTGGGTTTATGATTCCTGCTTAGTTTTTCAATTATCACGAGCTCCTTCACTGCATTTTGCTCAATCATCTGAACCAAAGCCTTTCTTTTCTTTTTTGGGTGTGGGACAGACAACGGTGAAAAACAAATCCCCAAAAATCGGCTGCCTCAGCAGTACTATTTAAAGATTTTCTTTTAACAGCTAAGGTCAGATTTATTAAGTGCATTCTGATTGTTTTATTCTGCTCTGAAAAAGTAAAATCCATCACAAAACAGACCCTCAATTTCTTCACTGCCTGTCCCCAAAACCCTTTTACACATCTGTCAGCACACTCTTACTCTCATCATCATCTGTGCCCAGTGCTGGTAACTGCCCAGAACCACCCACCTTCTTGCAATGATTTAACTCAATTCCCAGGTTTTTAAATGGAAAATGACAAGTTTCAAGAAACAACTCTGGCCCCTCTTCACAGAAAGACCTGGGAAAAAACCACCTTCTGCTTGTTCACATATGGTCTTACCAGAGCCTGGAATAATCTGTGTTGGCATCAGGTGCTTGTGATCATGAGGCTGTCCCTTCACACACTTCATCCAGGCATACAACTCCTTATCTGCAAAATAGTATTGCAAATGTTTTACTTCATTTATGTTGCACACACACAGAGCTAAGGTCCTTCAGATTGGTTTCGGTTAGAAACATTTCTCTGCACAAACCAAGTCTTCTGTCCAGGTATCCTGTGTGACATGGACTTGCATACAACAGCTACTTTTCACATTAAGGAAAAGAGAGTTTTAACAATATTGAAATCTGAAATAGCTGCATCTGTAACAGAGGCCCTTGCCAATTACCTCCAAATTTCAAAGTATATTCCCTTTATCACATTTAGTGAGTTACCAATTTAACATAGGCTGAAATCCTTTACAGTTGCCATTAAGGCCATGAGCCTCCCCTGATGAATCCTGTCACAGAAGAGAGACACAGTTAGGCTGTGATTGTACAGTTCATCTAATTTGACACAATCCATGCTCCAACTGCAAGTGTCTGTTTTCAACCAGAGCTTGGTCAGACAAGCCAAAAATATGAAGTTCTAACCAAATCATCTCTCTGATTCAGCCCAACATGCAGCTACACCCATGTTACTGATGGCACAAAGGAGAGGGAAGTTGTATCACAGATTTTTGTCACATTAAAGCAACCACGAAACCCTAAGCCTGTATGTACTGGCTGAAAATCATTTGTGCCAGCAGAGATGGCCTAAATGGTAGGAGAGAGAGGCTTTCTATGAAGTCTAAGGAAGACTGTCCTGAAATATGCAGTGTAAAGAAAAGACACAAGAAGAATGAGAGCAAAAAATGTCTGGCCAAGCAACCGGTCACCAACCTGCTATGTGATTTGGGGCAGAAAGAAGGCAATTTCTCTCTCAATCCCTGGTCTTGTGTCCTGTCCACTAAACTGCTAATTCTAAGACAGTTTTCCAAGCCTTTAACCAGTTTGCTCAACTCTAGCAATTTAAACTAAGGAACACACCAAAGAAAGCATTTAACACATTTAAGGCATCTTTTTCTACACTGCAGTAGGTACACAATGTACCAAATGTTCCTTCAGACAAATATTAGATTTATAAACTATTTGGTAGTTTTTGCAGCGCCAAAAACATCTAAATATCCAACTGGTCACAAACATAAATAAATCAAGGTAACAAAACAGCATGTATCTACTTAATCTACTTTCTCACTGAAACGTCATAACATGGCATTCCACTTGATGGTGCCATGAACTGTCTGAAGGTAACAATGGTTGCATATTCATTCATTGATGTAGTAGTGAAGTAATAAGAGAAGCCAATGATAAGTATCTGAATCTGGAATATTTAAACCTCTAACATTCCTGCTGAAGCAGGGAAAAACCAGGGGATTCTCCGTTACATTCAGCAACTGTAAAAACAACTACTGGTTCCAGGAAAAATGGTGTAATATAAAGTCCTATTATATAGATGGGTGGGTGGTTCTGAACATTTCTTAAGAGAGTGCCAAAGAAGCAACACAGTTCACGTGAATCCCACAGCATCATTAGAAATTAAGCCGCAGTGAGAGAAGCTGTCATACTTCCGCTTTCACATATAAAATTGCAATCAACAGAAATGAGAAAGTCCTCCCTGTTAGAAAACTGAAGAGAAGCCTCCTTCTTTATACCGCTTTTTCAAACTTCTAAGATATTTTACTAAAACTTTCCTGGCTGGTTAACACACACTATAAAAAGCCTCTGACTGCATGTTCCCACCAGGGTAAATAATGTTCGGCGTGTATCCCAAGCCACGTCAGATGGATGCACACACATGCGCACACAGAGCCTTGAGCCAGTGAAGAGCTGCTGAAGCAGCCTCCAGCATTAAAGCATTAACAACTCTTCTCAGTGCAGGAAAATACCGACATTAGCTCCCTAAGAGCTTCAGTGTAGGAGGCTTGTCTCCGCAAGCCAGGGACAAAGCGGATGAGACTCTCCATTTGGCAAAGCTTTGCCACCTAATAGTTAAACTTTATTTTACTAATGATTCACATCTGTGACATTACGCGGCTTTGACAAACATGGAACTGCTTTTCAAAACAGCATTATCCTTGAATCAGTTCCTGGCACAGCGTCTGACCGCAGAACTGTGCCAGGGCACAATGCCTGCCTCCCAGGGAAGGCAACGCATTCCACCAAGCAGCCCGCACACCAGTGTCACAGCCGAGGGCTCAAAGCCCAAATCAATCCTCCAAGCCATTCCTCCTTCCAACTGCAACCCAGCTGGGTCACCCAGAAATCAGAGGTTTGCAAGTCAGTCCTGTTATACTTCTCTACAGACTCAAGTAGACATTTCCATTAGAGCACAGGATAAACCACGTGTATCTGTAGGCTTATGGATTGTGAAACTTCCACTAACATTTATTTTAAATACTACCTGAAGTACTTTTCTCCATCTCTTTCTTTTTTATAATAAAACTACAGAATAGGATGTTAAGTCAGTATGACAAGCCTCTTCTGAAGGGAAGACTCCAGAAAGCATTCAAATCAAGGCAAGTCTTAACAGCAATGAGTTACCATAAAGAGGGAGGTGTGACTGAGCACCAGTCTCACAACTGAAAAACAAGATCTAACCTTGAGGGGCAAGGCACAAGCAATCCACAACAATCCACACAAAAAGACTGAAACGCGGACAAAGAGCTAAAATAGCTCCCACAGCAGTTGCTTTCTGAATGACTGATTCTACATCTACTGACAAAAAAGGAGGCGAAAAGGATCTAAGAGAAACCAATACACACAAGCAGTAATTTAACACTTTACAGAAAGACAGTTATAGTGGATCAGCAGCTCTGCAACAAATGAGAATAAACAGCCTATACAATACTCTAGTTCATAAAGAACTGACCTCTAGAACTTTTCCTTTCCTTTGCTTTGTAACAATCTAGGCAGACCACAAATCCACATTTTTGGCAGACCCAATGAATGTTAAATAATGTGGCTTCACATGCATCACACATCTCACGGACTCCTCTCACTGCTCTCTTCCATGCAATTTTGGCTGAAATACAAAATAAGCAGAATAAAAGGACTGAAATTTAAATGCAAAGCACAGAATGAATAGTCTTTATAGATGAAGCATTCATAAGTTTCCCCTCAGACACAACTGGGTTTTGGGGGAGGAAAGTGATCCTTCATAAACAGGCTATCAACATCTACCCCCTTAGTTCCATTACACAGCATCCCCTTCAACGCTACTATCAACACATTATAAAGAAATAAAGCATTCAGAAAACACAAACTAAAGCCATACAGAAAAAAATATTGCTGCAAGTATGAAGAACTTTTTTAACACATACTTTTAACCCCATGCACTCAAGAAAGCTGGCTTTTTCACTTGACTGCCCATGGGACATGTTTGATCTCAAGGGCAGCCAAACCAGTGAGCTGGACAGTTGAAGCTGGCAGGAGGGGAGGGAGGTGCCTGTTCAGGAGTGCTGGCTGGTAGTACATGTTTTCTGCCCCACTTCCTCCTCACACAGCCTGGAATTAGCAGAGCCACCAGACTGTGCCCATCTGCCGTGGGCCAGAAGGACGGACGGTGGCTTTGGTGGGGAGGAGGCGACAGTGTCAGCACAAGCTCTGCGGGGCCCGCGCCGCTCCGCTCTTCTCCTTTGTTTTGGGAAGGAGACACAGGAGACACATCACAAACACGCCGTTTGCTGGCAGCAGGCAGTACCTGGCTTGCCACAGGCCTTGGCTGGGAGCTGGCTGCTCTGGCTGGAGAGCTGGAGGCCAAGCCGGGAATGGAGGCTGCTCCAAAGCCAACAGCAGCCTGGCCCCGGCCCCGGCCCAGCACAGCCAGCAGCACAGGGAGGGGACTGGGCTGCTCCATGAGGAAGGAACCCTTCCCAGCATGTCCTCTTACCACACAGCCTAGGAAAATCAATTCCCAGGGGAAGAGAGCTACGCAAAAGGAAGCAATGGTCACCCAAGAAAAAGCTCAGAATGCTTGAGAGCTCTGAGGGTTCCTTACCGTCTTTTTTCACCCAGGACATGGCTGTTTTCTCAGATGTTACCAACTGACAAAATTTATCCCCTATGATATCTAGAATGTATTTAGAAGTTTCTAGGTCCAGTTCATCATCTTCGTAGTTTTCATGTGTCCATAAACTCAGTGCTTCATCATCATATTGATCAGGAGAGGAGAAACCATCTATCCTAACCACTCCATTCTTACTAAAAGATAACCTAAAAATGAAAACAGATAATTTAACTGCATGTATCATTATACTTTGTGACGTCCAGTTTACTTGCTACTTTACCTTGCTGCTTAAATCTTACAACACAAAAGTTTTCACCTTCTCATCCTACAATATTTTTTAATTTTAAAATAAATCCTACTGGTGAAAATAGTTTTAAAATGACCATTAAGGAAGCACAAAAACTAAAACTAACCTTTTAAGAACTTTTCTGCATTCTGTTCACTCATCATTCTCTCTCTCTAGCATTTATTACTCCTTTAAAATTGCAGACAGAAAAATTCTTTTTTTTTCTTTTTAATTTTGGTTGAAGTTTGGTTCCACCTACTCCTCACTTTCAATTTTCAGAATGCCTGTGACACCAGTCACTGACTAATATTTTATAGACTTTTGTATCCTACTGTTCTCATTCTGAGAAAACATGAGTTCAAACACTACACTTAAATTTTTCTAGGCAGAACAAATCACTAATAGAAGGTAACATTTTTGTATCCACTACCTCTGACCTTTAAAAGGCTTTCCTGTTACCCTACCCAGTACCGTTCCACTAACTCTGGCTATTTTTAAGCAGTAACAATTAATTATTCCATCCTAACCAAAACAGGAAAAGTCATTATACAGATGTGATTATAACAGTTAAGGATCTTATGCCAGCAAAATTTAGAAGTACCAAAAATGACATTTAGAAATGTATTCAAATGAACAAGATGAAATGATGAACCTTCTGCTACAACTTCCAACAGAAGTGTAAACTTCTTTTGCAATTCAAGCCCTACTATCTAAACAAAATAAAAACAATTAAGTGGCTGTAAAATTTACCACAGTATAATCAAAACATTCAAGTTTTTTAATTCCATATTAGGTTTTTTAAATGTTGGCAAACATCTATGTTCTCTCCTTTATACAGAGGGGAAAAAATCCACCAAAATTCCAATTTTGCTACATTAGGAAGCAAATATTCTTACAAAGAAGACATTCACAGTCCAACCTTGAAATGATTCCTATAGATCTACCAAGTCTTGTAACTGAAGAGTCATTACAAAAAAATTAAACCCCATTTAGGGAACAGTTTCTTGTTGAAAACAAGTTGGATTAATATTGACAGCACAGTCCATAGACAAATTGAAGCTGTTTTACCCTTCCTTGGCACTTCCTGCACCACGTGCACTACACTGCACCCCAGGAATTTTTCTTCCTTGTGAGTTTTCCTTGATGGGCCATTAATTGTGAAAAAGGAGGTCACAACTCCTCTCTGTCCTCAGAAACTCCCAGAAAACCCTGAGCAACATTCCCACCATTGGCATAAGAACAATTAGGAATAAGTGCAACTCTGTGGTTGTACAACTTGTCCAGAAAAACTGAAGTTTGCCTTTTGAAAATCCCACTTCAAATGTCAGACACCTGTGTAATGGTGATGTGCTGTATTTTCTGCTTGCCTAAGGTACACCAGGCAGATGTTCTGATGTCTTTGCTATAAAGCTTTAAACAGCGATGAAGTCAATCCACAAAAGAAATACAAATGTAAATACTGTTAAATTAGATGCTGGCTTTTATCAGGTGGACTGACTGAGCCAGAAAAATCAGACATGCTTTCAAGTATGCCAGTCCTCTGTCAGTATTATTCTTAAAAGATGAAGCACCGCATTACCAGGAAATGGCTGTACTTACCGCCGAAAGTAGTAAAATCTACAAAATACTGGTGAGTGAGTTGGTTCTTCTCCTTTCTTACTTCTTATTAACCTACATTCTCTGCATTTTTGCAAATTTGGTCCTATTTCAGAACAAGAATCATCCTGCAAAAAGGACTCTCCCGTTTGCTTCAGCTTCTTTACTTTGCGCCAATCTTTTAACACCGAGCGGGGTATACCAGCTGCAAAAGTAAGGAGAGCTTCAGATGAGGTACTGGCACTGCTTACTCACAGATCACAGTCAAAATAGTCAGCGTTCAACATTTTTTCAGGTACATTTGTTACCTGCATAACATATTTCATTTTTATTTCCACTTGCCTGCCTGTCAGCATCGAAGCTAAAAAAGCAAAGGTACCAATTAAACTTACACAGGCAGGAGCACAGTTAAGCTACCAAGACACTACATTTTCCTTTATATTAGATGTATCATTCACCAGATATTCTACTGAAACCATCTTCAGAATCTCATTCTGACAAAAAAAGCAAAGACACACGATATTGCAAGAAAGTTAGGCTGGAACTCTGTTTCATGTGAAGGTGTAGGCAAAAAAGGCCACCATTTAATGAATAAAAACAGACCTTAAAAAAACCAACCCAAAACTAAACTCCAACTCCTTCAAAACTTTTTTTTTTGAAGGTTACAAATATGACTACAGAATAGTAGCTATATTCACAGAATCCATTTACACTCCGTCTGGTTTGTTGGCTTTGCAAGGCAGAGCAATATAATTCTATTTTCGATACTGAAGTCAGCAGATCTGACACCAAGTAACATGAGGAGCAAGTCTATTGAGTAATAAGTGCAATTTTCACATACAGGTTTTGAAACTGAACCCTGTTGTTATTTAACCAAGCTTTCATTTTAAGGAGTCTTAAAAGTGGCACCACTCTTATCTGCAGACAGAGAAGTATCTGTCATTTCATCTAGCACTAGTCTTGAAAGTTCATGTCCTGTAAACAGGGATCTGATGTAGGATGATAAAGGGGTCAGGGTGCTAACTGTGGACTTGGTACCCAGGTTCAGATTGGTTTTTTGCCAGAGATGACTTGTGCAAACTTTGCAAGTGACAGACTGCCTGTGCCTCAGTTCATGGCCTAGAAACCACAGTTCATACTCATCCAAGGCATGACAGTAACGGGATTAAAACCAGGAGCAGAAAAGGCCCAAGTACAGGTTTACTAGTCCAAACCAATGTTTTCTGCCCTGGAAGCAGAGATCCTGGGTGTCATCTGGGAGCTGCTAGACTTCAAGCTCTGTGGGCAGGCACTTGGAAGACCCCCAACAACTGAAGGGCTGTGAAATGCCTGCCTTTGCAGGAGGGAGCCTTACAGCCCCGAGCTCCAAGCGCTCTGGCTAGCACATGAGCTCCCGGGGCTTTCCAAAACGGCACCAGGACAAAGCGCTCTTCAACCCTGGCAGAATCCACATACCACCCATGCTGCAGAACTGCCACTGAGCCCCAGATCCCAGCGCACAGTTAGTTACCTCCAGCCACCTACAGAGAACCCAGGCAGCTGTTCCAAGGGAACACCATCTTTCCTGAAAGCTCCTCAAGACTGACTATGATTTTGTATAAATCTTTGTGGAAAGTTCTTTTTGAAAGAAAAATCTGACCAGCTCTCTTGCAGAAATTTACCACTAAAAAAATGATTTGCAACTATACAAAGGTCATAAACACATGTTAAATGTATGCATTCACAGTTTACTTTAAGAAGTGAAGCCAAAAAAGATTTTACAGGCGTGTTCGCCTTGATCTTCCCTTTACTTGGGAGCAGAAAGAAAAAGTAATACTATTACCACTGGACCAAATATCCAGAAGACTTCAGATGGACTACAACACTTCCAACACCCAGGAGAATGCAGCCATCAAGTACTCTCAGATACCAGAAGAGTAACTTTATACACCAGACAGTGAAAAGCCACAGAATGTAATTACAGGCAGCACTGCTCATTTTCTTGCTACCTGTACTTAAAAATTCTTACAAGAAGTAATTTAATGGTAGACTCTCTCATACTTAACCAGACCACAGACAAAGAAGAGTCCTTGGAGAAGAATAAATTGGGATAAAAAATAAGGCAAGTTTTTAAATAAAATCCCTTATGTTGGCAGACCAGTTTGTCTTTTCAGATTCATCTAGTTACAATCTGCTACATGTTACAGTATTACATTTAAATTGAAATTTGTATTTCCTTAAATTTTTTTATTCCCTAAACAAGAGGGATGTTAACACCATGTACTACACATGCTAGTTAGGAGTGTGAAATGATTCTCCCTTAAACCTCCCGTTAAATTAACCAAATCATAACTGAGTGGCAACAGGCTCTCAAGGAACTGCCTCTGGCTTTCTGATCAAAGGATGAATTAGAGTTCAACAACAGAGAATCTTTCCCTCCAGCAGTGCTCTAAAAATAAATGCATTAGATCTTAAAATAAAATTAAAAAAACCCCAACGTATATATATAGCTTGATACAAGTGGCACAACTGTATGCACCAGCCTGCTCAATTCTGATGGATAGCATAAACCAGTTTGTTTACTGCTTATTTTTAGGCCAAGAACCAGTTTGTTAACACAGATATACAAAATGCTCTGTATCTTACACCAGGATATTTCAAATGGCCTCAAGACAGATAAATCTGGACCTACTCATTTACACAGGCATGCTTTTTAGCTCTTTTCCCAGCTATCGTGCATGACAAACCCTCCAGGATTAACAGTGTTGGACTTCACACTCCTCTGTGTCTTCCAAATCAGATTAATATACTCACTGCTGTTACTGCCGCTCTGTAGCTTCAGCTTGCTTTTTTCTTTGGCGCTCCTGCTAAGAACACCATTTGGTTTCACTTCTTCCTCGGTATCACCCTTTTTTTTCTGCAAATCATTTTGTTTCTTTTTGTAAGTTGGCTTGGGCTGCCGTTTAGTCCTTTGCTCTGACTTGCTCTCGCTTTCATCAGAGTCACCGCTTTCAGAGCCAGACTCGTAAGTTCGTTTTCCTTTTCTCCTTGGGTGCTTGTCTTCCTTCACAAGCTTATCTGCCAAGATTTTGCTATCTATGTTATTTTGCAAATCATTTGATGTAGAAGCTATTAAATTGACAGTACATGGCTTAATAATTTCTGAAACACTGTTCCCTGAATTCTCTTTTTTATTAGTGTTTTTATCTTCCTCCGAATGCCTTGTTAGCCAAGCCTTTTTCAGTTTAGTGTGGTAGTTTGGCTGACTCGTCTGGGAAGCCTGCCCACTGCCTACAGAGTTCGCTTTGTTTATTGTATTACAGACGACAGCACTGTCTAGGGAGAGAGAGGTTGAAAATGTCTGATTTTTCACGGAGTTGGACTCGGTCTCAGCAGTGTTACTACTTTTAAACTGAGCTGCGGCCAACGCCGCCTTGTGCTTTTTCAAATGGACGAAGTCGGTAGAGGTGGAGAATCCCGAGCTGGGCTGAGCAGTGCTGCCTGTGCTGCCAGCAGCGGATGCAGGCGGAGCCGGAGTGCTGACCTTGCACTCCTGGGGCTGCTGTGCTGCAGCCTGGCCGGCCGCTCGGGGGGCCGTGCACTCCAGCGGTGCGCACGACACCGCGCTCGACACCGAGTAAGTCACCTCGGAGCTCCCCCGGCTCGACACGCTGGTCGTCGTCGCTGCCGAGGCGGTGACATCCGTTTTGGTGCTGCAGATGATAGTTGTGGTAGGGGTGACAGCGCGAGGAATGCTGCCTTGTGAGACAGCTGGAAATTTCTTTTCATACTGTGTGCGAGCGCTGTCTGAGTTCATATTTGGCAGGATGATTCTTCCAGTCTCCCTGGCTTCCGCTGTTTTCAGGCAATCTGCTTGATTTGTCACAGCTGAAGATCTCTCACTAACTCGATCTTTGGAAGCAGACTGCATTACTGGTACGTTCTCGTATTTTGTGCTAGAAGGAGGACGCACAATAACAGATGCTGTAGCGGACTGCGACTTTCCACTCATTCTTTCACTGTGCCAATCGACTTTTTCATTATTTGAGGCATTATTAGACTTCCACATTTCTGATAAATTCTGTTCGGAAGTGCCCTTGTAAACAGTTTGGGCTTCCTTGGGCTCAGGTACTAAAGTTGGCGGCTTCTGCAACTCCTGTATTTTGCCACCGCCAGCATTAACGGGTTGAACAGGGGTTAGAGTTGGAGGTGAAAGGCTGCTATAGCTGCTCTCCTTCTTCTCCAGGTTCTGGTGCACAGGAGGGTGAAACACAGGGGCCCTGTGCAAGGCAGGCATACTCCGGAGTGTATTTGAAGATGAGACTGACAACTGAGTAGGGCTCCTGCTGTCACTTCTGAAAGAATTTACAGAGTGAGACTGGACTGACTGTGAAAGCTGCTCAGGCATCTTGCTTGTAGAGCCTTCGCTCTCTGGTTGGTGCTTAATTAAAGGTGGAGGTTTCGAAAGGGAAGAAATGTAGGAGGGGAGAGCCTGGGGACTAGCTGCTGTTGAAGGACAATTCGTTTGCTTATCAACATATGCACCTGAAGCTTCCTTTGACGGGTAGGATCTTGGTGGTTCATTTACTACACTGTTAGACAGGGTAGTGAAATAGTTACTCTGTGGCAAACTCTGTGGAACTGAATGTTTCATTTTATACAGTTCTGACACAGAACGTTCAGCATCTTTGTCGTATTTTACTGAATGGCTTTTGGGACTTGAAGATAAGGATGTTACCCTGGAGTAGTTCTCTCTCTCTCCCTCCAGTGCCTTTATTTTAGCTGTAAAAGGAGCAACTTCAATACTTTCTTGGAGTATCCGTCTGTGTTCTTCTTTGTATTTGCTCAGTCGTTCCCCAGTCTCCTGTGGTGGCCTTGGCAGCTGGTTCAACATTGGATCTGCATAATGTCTGTGCATATGGCTCTCCTTTGCTGTCTGCGTTCTGCTCTGCTCTAGCTCACTCTTCACTGGTGCAGTGGTAACAGAACGCAAAGGTTCAACAAACGCTTTCCTCTCCAGTTCTCTGTTTGAAGAAAGGTTAAGCAAACAAAGGTTAGTCTGAATGTAGTACAATGTGCTAGACGGAAGACCTTTCTTCCCGTGCCCTGAACAAAGTTATCTATTAACACAAAATAAACTTTTCTCTATATTAAGTACAATTTTCAGAAATCTTCAAATGACTCACGAACTCAAGTACCATTCCAAGTCAACATGGCAACACACTGACAAGCCTACGTCCCTCACAGGCAACCACGTCTACAAATAAACTATAAGGAAGCTAAAAGGCAACATCACTTGCTGAAATGTACCCTCTCACACAGAGTTCAACAGCAAACTTACTCTTTGCGATGCTCTGCAATACTTTTGGACAAAGGTGGGCTGGAATGCGTAGTCAGTTTGAGAGGCCGAAGGGGATCTGCGCTGGACGGTCGCACAGGAATGTGACTCAGTAAACCAAGGCTGTCAGCCGAGGTCACCGGGGTGGGCTGGTGTAACCAGGGGCTGGGAGTATTCTGTTGACACCAACCAAAACAAAAAAATAAAATCAGATTTCAAAATAATCATGGGACCACAAGGGTCACTCTACCAAGTCCTACCAATGATCAAGTGAAGTAATATATTTCAGTATCAAATCATAGACAGTAAATAAAATTTAACATTTAAGTCACTTTTTTCATCAACTGAAACTTAAATGCACTTCCTCTGGACTTCCAGCATACAAAACAGTTTACACATTTCAGAAGCATTCTTAGAACCATTTAATTTTCAAGTACTCAAGTCGAGCAGTTAATTCTAGAACAGCATCTCAAGCTCATCAAAATTAACAAACCAATGACAACCTGACAACACTTCAATTCCGTTACTAGTAAAAAGACCATTACCTCTTCAAAGAATTACAAGAAAGACTTCTTTAAAAATACAAATATGGCTTGATATTTCTGGAAGCAATTTTATCTCCAGCTTTATGACAAATCTCAATAAAAGGGATGTAAGTATCTCTTTCCTGGTTTGTTCCTCTCCTGCCCCAACCAAATGATTAAGTATGATAATCCTTATTGATCTGCTTTATTTAGCCAGGCATTTTTATTTGGCATGACCATCATCATCACACTACGAAAACAGTAAATCTACACACCTGCCACACTGTGAAGCATGGCAAACACACAGCCCAATTTTATGCTGTGCACCGAAACACTTTAAAGGTGGGCCTCCTCATTTAGACATACTGCGAAGTCTTCATCTATGGAACTACTGTTAAATCTACTACTTTAAGTTTCTGTTTTCTTATCTTCTCTGAAACTTGTGCAACAGCCTGCAGAAAAGACCAGGAGCAGTGCTCTCTCTCCTCCTGCCCCCTCCCTCTCCTCTGCTTAGGAGAGCTGCTTACGAGAAGCGCACTCAGGACGCCTGTACAAGTGGGGCTTAAGTGCTGGGGATGAGCCAAGAAGGGACTGGGGACAAGAGTGAGCTCTTCTGCGCACCCCAAAGCCTTGCCGTGCTGGTCCATCCCTACCTTCTTCCCCTCCCTACACTCCTCACCAGTCCACCCCCATCCTTCTCCCCAGACTTGGCAACTCCAGTTGGGAACTGCTGCAACAGAAGGGGAGCCAAGAGCTCTCATGACACACGCGCACAGCACAGAACAGATCTGCAGGTGCTACAACTTTGAAGTTCTGATTTCTGTGTTTTTGAATATTTAAAGCAGCCACTTGGGTTTGTGCTCACAGTTTTAGTGCGCACGTTTCCTAGGCCAGGAGTTCCCACGCTGTGGTGAGTTCCCACGAACAGCCTGTAAGCTGTATTAAAGTATTATGCAAAGAAGGCCCGTCACCTTCTCCCTAGAGGAGCTGGGGAACATTGCTCAAACAGCTTTGTGACTCCACCTGCAACCATCTACTGCCCAGCCCAAACACAGGAGCTGCCACAGCCACAGTAAGGGAAGGTGGGCTGGGGGCACGCTTCCTTCAGCTCAGAGACAAGGCTCAGCCCTGAGCCAAGGGTGGATGCTGCTGCTGCTCTTACAGCTGAAGCACAGATCCCTTTCTGTGATTGTGGCATCCATGCAAACCGACCCTGGAAACGCCCATTCTGGGTTTCTAAGATCTATTTAAAAAAGGCCTCAAGTGCAAGAGCCAGAAGACAAGTCACCACAAGACAATTGCCACATATCAACATAATTAAAAAGCTACGTGCCTCAGTATGCAGGGCTGCATACTTCAGGCAGCCAAAGTGAAAACAATGTCTACCGTAAGTTCTTTAAAATGGACTTCTGTATGGGGTGGAGCAGGCAGCAACACGAAAAGATAAACTCACCTATCGTTTTCTCTTAGGCTTTTCTTCACTGCTACATTTTGATTTTATCAGATTTTAGATCAAACTCACTTCATATTACAAGGCCAACTCAAACTGACTGTTTTGGGTAAGACTTAGCCACAATGGTTTGGCTTTTCTCAAGAATGAGTCTGGGGAGGAACAGCCTTCCCATGATGAAAAAGGGGATAAAAAAAATCTTTCTAACCATTCAGAACTCCAAGCTTTGACACAAAGGCTTACAACTTGGCAGAAGGACCACTGTCAGTGACATGCCTTTTGTGGTCCCTGTGAAAATCTGCCCAAATTAGGCCAAGTTGAAAGCCTCTAAAGATCAGTATGCACATGCTTAGTGGAGGTTTGATTGAAGCTGGCAGTAAAGCTCTCCAAAGTTTCTGTCTGCACTACACATGCTTCATCTTACACTATTCCTCTGAGGTGCCTGCAATGAGCATGCCATATCCCAAGCCTGCAGGAGCTGCGAAAACTTTTCCTGTAATTGCCACGTCTGCCTGCCAAACCCCACCGCCGCACTGGGCGCTAGGCTGAAAAACACAAACCATTTCTTCTGAGACTTCAGTGCTTACACTCAGCAAACAGACAGAGGAATCACCCTGACTTGAATACAGAGGAGTAGAAAGCAGATGGGAAGGCAGGGATGTGTGTCAACAGGAACAGAAGGGAAGAAAATGATACGCCAAGAAACGGTACACAGATAGGTGTAAAGACAAGAGAAATGGGTGTACAGTGCATGAAACATTCATAAATGCAAGAGTATTTCTCTTCAGAACTTCCCACCAGATTTAGTACTCCTTCCTTCTCAGTCTTTCACCATTATTGAGTGACAATGCACAAAATTTCACTGTGAAGACAACTGTCCCACCTCTCCTAATATTCCACTTACACAATGGTACACAGTTTGAGGGAGCAAATATTTACCCTGTGAACTTGAGTTCTCAAACCAACTGGCTGACCTCACTTTTAGTCATAAACTAAAATCAAACATTTCATCTTTCTTTAGAATTGTTAGGAAATCAAGGTCTGGAAAACTCCCTACGCATGTCCACCCATGAGACAGTGGTTACTGCTGTAGTTCCACTCCTAGTTCTCTGCCTACTCAAAAACCCCATCACAGTACACTCAGTGTGACACGAACTACCACATCTGTACCTAGGAAATCACTGCTGGGAGACACCAGGCACAGCTAAATACGCCATTAAGAAAGGATCTCAACTTACCCTTCTCAAGGAAGCCTCCGCGTTAACAGGAGTTTCTGGGTGGACCCATTTGGAGGAGGGCAGACCGAGTCCTGAGTAAGCATGTGTTCCATTTGGATACTGCCAAATAATTGGATAAAGCCCTAGCTGATTATAGGAAGCAGAAGGATGAGCTTGTCCGAGAAGATGTGGAGACTGGTGTTGTAACATCTGTTGCTGCTGCTGGTGTGCTAATGCCAAATGGCTTAAGCTGCTAGCATGAGCAGTCTCTAGTCGCGGGTGGGCACCCAGCAAGGAGGCAGCAGGCACTCCAGGCAACACTGCGGGAAGTAGATGAGGGTGATGAACAGAATGGTGAGATGCACTACTAAGGGGATGCGTGTTAATAGCGGACAAGGGAGCCTGAGCTGAAGACCCAGCGAGCAGATGGGATGAACCAGTTAATGCAGGATGATGAGCATTTGGATTTAAACAGGTTCGGTGGGATGAGGAATGCAGAGGATAATTATGCTGATGCAAGTAAGGTGAAATGTGATTAGTTCCTGTTTCTTGTCCAATCAGAGTGGGGTCCCTGTATACTGTGAAATGTTCATTCTTGTCAATGATAAGAGGACTCTTAGTAGCTTCTAAAGCACTAACTCTAGCTGGAACTGGATGAAAACTAGACCTAGGCAAATCATGATCAGTTTTATTGGCTGACCTTGTTAATCCAGTAGCATGGCTGTTTTGGGAACTAACCTTAGACTTCACAGTATCAGAAGATTGGGTGAATTTAGGCTTAACATCAGGTGACTTTGTTTTAGGATGATCAACTGAAGCACTAGATTTTGACTTCACAGAATCGGGGACTGGACTTTGTTTACGCAGTTTACTCTCTTCTGCTAGAGAAGCTACATTTAACGAAGACATAAATGAGCCATACTGCACTTTTTCAGAATTTAAGTGTTCATTTACTGGTAATGTTTTTACAACCCCAGGTTGTATCAAATCCGTTTTACCAACACTGCTAACCCAACCTTGATCGGCTTCCTGTTTCCTTGCTTCAAGGCAATTTGCATTTGCAAATTGCTGCTTTAAATCACTGCTGTGAGATTCTATTTTCTGAACTGTTTGCAAACCAAAGGTACTTGCAGCATTATCCTGGTTCTCCTTTTCAGAGTTGTTTTTATTAGTAACGTCAACAACACATTTCGGAGTAGGAGGTCTGGGTAGAAACTGCTCATTTTTTAACTCCACAGTATGATGTTTTTCTGCATCACACTCTTGAACATGTGGATCCTTGGCATTCTGCTCATAAAGTGTTGGCTGCTCTGCTGCGTGGAGTGAAGATTTTTCCTGCTGATCCAAGACTGACGACTTCAGTCTTTCTGTCTCTTCATGGTTTTTATCCTGCTGTACTTCATCCCATGGAGACCGTCTATCTGTTAGTGTCTGTTCTACTCCCTCAGTAGTTTGGGATTTTCCTTCTTCTCCATTTATCTTTGAAGAGTTCTTGCTTTTTAACTCATTTTCTGAATTTTGCTCTGAGGATGAATCTGTTAATCTTTTATTTGAAATTTCCGAGTCACTGCTCTCAGAATAATCTGAGATATTGTCTGTCCGCAGTCTCTTCATATTTAATTTTTTTTCATCCTCTTCAGGTTTTCTTCTTTTACTAAGAAAGTGTTTATTTTTGGTTTTGGGGTTTTCTGTAAAAGATAAAAACACATCTATCACATTTTCAGTCTAATACAGTTTTAGGAAGCTCTCCCTCCCTTTCCATTAACCGCTTTTACCTCCTCGACCTATATAATCATATCTTTCATCTTTCATCTTCTCTTCATCAGGCATGCTGCTATCAGAGCCTTTCCTCTTATTTGGCCGAGTATTCCTCTGTTGCTGGTGCTGGTGAGAATTCTGTTTTGGTGCTGCAGTTTGGGAATTCATTGCTGGTCTGGGACTATTTGCTTGTGCACGTGTATAATGACCCTAAAAATAATTTTTTATTAATGGACTTAAATGCAATGTTAATTAGTGTCTTTAAACATGTATTTTTAACATTCGCAATATAAGAAAATATTTAGGTAAAAAGATAAATGTATCTACGTGAACTGTGTTGCTGTTCTGGTTGGAACGAGACCGTCGGCGTGAAGTGATGCCAATATTTTCACCTTTCAACAAAGAGTGAACAACATCATCTAGAAAGGTCATCTGAACCATAGAAGGATCAACATTCTGAGGTTCTAACACCTGGTTTATGTAAAAAATAAAGAAAAAAGAGAAGAGAGAAAATAACAATCCACAGATGTTCAGACAATGTCCAATCTGTATTTTCTGTATCAGTGTTCACCAGTCTATTTTGTGTGCTAAAGACTAATCAGAGAAAAGCCTACTTAATCCTGACAAGCAGAACTGACATATGACACAACAAATGCTGGCAACAGTGTCAAACCAAAGCAAATGTGTCTTTACGCGTCATTGCAAAAATACTTTTTTTTAAAAAGCAAGAAGTACCCCACAACCTATTCCTTCCCCCTTCACTGACCTGCAAATTTGAGATTTAATGAGCTATTCATAGAATAACCCCTACGTAGTCATTACAACGTATAAATATTTTATAAAATTAATTTAATATACTATAAATTATACTGCAGAAGCACATTACAGTACTGCTTTCTACAGAAGCAAAACTGCTGCAAGAAGAGAACCAAAATGACTGGAAAGAACTCTAAAACTGCTGAGCGTTACTAGTGAGAAATATTTCATAAAGTAAGAAATGGTAACCAGATCGTCAAAGAATATGGCACAAAGTGAAAAAAGTAACATTTGGGGAATATTAATTTGAGCAAATTAAGGGAAAGAATTTGTCTGAGTAATAGACTAGTCTTAAATTTTTATTGTCACACATGGTTTTGTCAGTCATTCAAGGCAGATAGGTCATTCATTCTATTACTATTGAGTCATTACTCTACTCTCCTGAAACGGAATTCATTACTGCCATTAAAAGTACCAGTATTAATACTTTTTGTAACACCAAATTCCAAAACAAAACTGAAACCCACCACAGCAAATACAAATTAGGGCTGCAGTAAATGCTTAATTCAATAAATTGCAGAAAAAGACTATTTCAATTGCTTGGAAAAAGTAATCATTACTGAAGTGCTGAAAGATTTCATCCTTGTGAAAAGAAATTCTCAACAAAGCAGACAGGGAAGACCAGTTCTTCAAACAGGATTGCTTCACTTCAAAGACTTCACTAGTCAAATAGCAACAGCAGAAGAAACTGTAGGACTGGTATAAATCATATCACTGCACAAACGCTCAGCTTCAGAAGGATTTAACTGATAGCCCAGTGCAATTGTGCTGTAGGTTCAGCACAGTGATACCCTCACCCTGCTGGAACTGAACCAACTCAGCGTGTTTCTCAGTGCTACCAACAAAAATGAGAACCTCCCACGTACAGTTTACTTGCAGCTTGTTTTCTGAGTATCATCCATCAACTCACCTGGTCATTCATAACCACCATAGTGCGGGTGAAGAGATCATGGTGAGTGATGATGCCAGTGAACCACTGGGTGGCAGAATCCTGTCTGTACACTCTCACCCTATAACCATTTAAGGAGTACGGACCTTTAGAAGGGGAAGAAATAAAAAAGCCATTGAGGAATGCAGAAAAAAAGGAAAAAAAAAAAAGGTATACATGGATTTTCCCTCTTTTTTTTTCTTTACTTCACAGCAAACATACAGTGCACGTGGCATGGACAGCTAACCACAGATTCAGGAAGACATTTTGAAATGCAAATGGTACATGTAAGTATGCTTTAAGGTTAATTCTGCTAACATTTTCAACATAGATTTAGTTAGATAAGAAAATTGTTTCTGCAACTATGATGACACATGATGGGAAAATTCCTGCCTACAAAGAGCAACCACAGAAAAGTAATCTGAAAAGCTAGAAAGTGGCAGCAGCAGGTTATACAGAAGCTATTTAACAGGCTAGTCACATGCCCAGCTGCTTTGCTGGTGAAAAGATTTACATCTCGGTGGTTAGGCTCTGCAGCTGCCAAGTCTTTCCCATAAGTGACCACAGAGTTTCTCTCCATTACAACAGGCAGAAAGGCAGTGGAACGATCCCGTGCCTGCTATGGCCACACAGAACACTCAAGCACACACACATTATAAAGACTTCAGCTCCTGTTTTCAGACATACCAAATCCAAAGAAACCTCACACATTTTGCAAAGCTCAGTGTAATTCACCTCCAAAAGCCCATGGGGAGGGGAGCTGGTATGATACAGTACCTATTTTACAGTTTGTTTCAAGACCCAGAAATCAAGACTTAACCATTTTATTCATGTTCAGTGTCTCACTTGATCACTGGAACTCTTTAAGTCTCATTGCACTTGGTGTTTATACAGCATTTTGTATGACCAAGCAACCCTGCCACAAAGCTCAGTTCCAACTGTGTGGGTTTCGCTACTTCTGCAATCAAACCCCAGGCCCCGGGTCAGGCAAACAGGAAGGGAGGAAAAACCAGGCAGTGACAACCTACAAACAGCCTAACTTAAGTGATTTAAGAGTGCTCAGTTGCTAAACCACACAGACAAGGCCAGAATTCCCCTGTCTTTCCTAAAGATCATTTTTTCCAAGCCCTGCCCAGTACATTAAGCAAGCTCAAACATCTGCAGCAAACAGGCCAGGGACCTCACAGGTGACAGCCTTCTCTAGTAAAAAATATCCACCATCACACAACTGGGTCTATTATACCCTCTGCACATGACAGTGTGCTACTGTAAGGACTGTTTTTAATGCCAACATTTGAGAGATCAAGAGAAGTGCAAAAGCAGTAATTATTTAGTTATTTCCAAGTGGTCTCTTCAAATACTTTTTGCATGTGACTATCTCACTTTTAAAACCAGCTGGGAAGAGAAACACCACACTACAGCACCCTTCCTACCCCCATCCACATCATTCATGGCACAACTGAAACCTTGAGACCTCCTGAACCCCCTGAGCCACCAGCCTTAACTCATGCCTTGAGTATGTTTCCAGCAGCACAGACAAGGGCCAGAAGTGTGCCAGCACTGGTACATATGGGCAGAAAAAGAGGAAGCATCTACAAGCTTGTGTCTCACATTTCTGGTCTTGGACCAGACGGGGTTCCCGTGGGGACACATTTCCTGATGGCTTCTCTCCAACCCTTACTCCATATGCCCCTGCAAAACGCCTCCAGCTCAGCTCCCACACTTCTGACTGCCTGACCCATCCACATTCTCCACATCTTGAACTTTTAATGGCTGTCCCAAAGCTCTGCCTTATTCAGACAGTCTCAGTAAAATTCTGCCTGTGTCTCTCTGTGCAAATTTGCCATTCCTACTTTCCTATCCGAGCTCCTCCTCTCTTGCCTCCTACTGCTAACTGCACAACGATTTTCAGTCTCTTGCATAAGCAGAACCAGCCTCTCCCCGGCTTCTTGTCTCATTTTAGCATTAATATGATTCCAGGCCACTGGCTTCCAAGTCCTTTCCCCCAGTCTTCTCAGCTTACAAGCTCCATCCTTCCTTCTCCAACAGCTTCCAGCTTCTCCTGTACTCCCCTGCATTGACCCAGTGCCAATTTCTTTCCTCTTACTCCTTGCTCTAATCTGTGTCCGTCCTTCATCCCAGCTGTTACCCTATCTATTTTTAAAAGAGAGTTTATCTACCTTTAAAAACAGTGGGTTGGGTTTTTTTCTTACATGCTGATGGGGCGACAGGAAGAAGGAGAAAGATTAAACTGCAGTCACAGGACACAGGCCAGCTCAGCTCCAGCCCAGCCCAGCCACAAGCAGCCATTACAGGAAAAGCCTGGCTTTGTCTCCAGTCCCTGGCTGAATCACGCTCAGCTACACATTGTTGAAACAGCCTGTGCAGTACTATGAGGAAATATGCTCAGAGCTGAAGCACACTTAGTGTTTCAAGAGGATTATTATACACGCAGCCTGAGATTGTAATGATAAAATATCTAATAGGAAGAAAGAAATCAAATATTTTAATTGTCAAAAATCAAAGACACTTTACTATGTTCCTTGAACCGGTTTTATTTGTCCCAAAAGCTTTCAACTTGGCCAAGTCTGGGAGGAGTTTCATTTTTTTTAAACAAGGAATAAACTACTTTCCTGCCAAAGCTACAATCTACTGGAAAGCATGCTGCTGTGACTGCCGCCCAAAGGAAAGGTTAAATAGGCCAATTTTTTCTTAGTCTCATTCTTGTAAATAATTGGACTGGTTTTGACTGAAGTTCTCCCTCCTCAAACTGGCATGTTGCTTTTCAAACATTTGGAACCAGATTTTAACGCTTCTATCCAACCCTCCTCTTTCTTCAGATAAACTGTGTTTTAACTGCAAGAGTTAAAGAAGAAAATACTAAGTTATGATATGAAGGTTTCAGCATCACAGAAAACAAGGAAAAGGCTGGATCCTAAAAATGTTGTAGAGGATGAAGTAAGAGAAAATGGTAACAACCTTAACAGATGCATCTAGACAAGGCAGAACTGAAAACGTAGCTTAAATTGCAGGGAAGAAGAAAATGGTAATGGAGAAGGTGAAGCAAACCAGAGAAGAGAGAGGAGGAGGAAAGGAAGAGAAACAGGACTAGATTACAGCAGCTGGCACTGCCAGAGGGCTGTCCGTAAGCCACCAGAGGGTTCGTGCCAATGTAAAGTCTGCATGACCAGGAGCAGATCACGTCCTGGGAGAACGTGACAGCAGGCTCTGCTGGCTGCCCACCAGCCATGGGGCTGAGGTGCGGGCACTGCCAAGGCCCTCGTGAGGAAACGTGTGTCTCCTCAGGTCACACATCACATCAGGGGAGCAAGTGGATCTACGGCTTCTCCTTAGACGAGGGCAGCTCGCCTCCAAGGACATTGGCAGGAGATTCAGCTCATCATCTACATTACTCTTCATTTGAGCACTTCTAAGCACAGAGACCTCTGTTTGAGAACTTGTATCTATAAAGACAAAAATACAGTTCCTGGAACGATGGGAATGAGTTGTGGGGATGATGGGCTGGCAGTCTCATTTAGATGACTATTTCAATACAGCTGGAGCTTTGCTCAGCTATTGATTCTGTACCAGTGTACACGAGGCTTTTACAATAGTCTTATTATTGTTGCTCTAATGAAATACAATAAACAAGCTCAATTTTAGTTTCCTTTTCATATAGCCCTGATTTGATTTTGCATCACCTCTCAATCCAGTTTTGTCTGCAAATTTCATCAAATGACTATTAACTTGTATTGCGTCTGATGATACCAAAAGTAAAATCTAAAATGACTAACACCAACATACCAACTTACTATCTACCCAATTCCACATGTTCCTTTTTTCAGCATCCTTTTTCTGTGGCCCATAAGAATAAACACATCTAGTCAAATGAGAAACTCCACAGAAGGAAAGACAGAAGTTTTTTACTGCAACTTCAGTATTATACTTACCATACTCCTTTTGTCTTCTGATCTTGGTTTTATCAAAGAGACTAGACAGCAAGGAAACCTCAGAGCCATCCTTAAAATATCTGATTATTTACAGCTTCCCTCCTAATCTTCATTTACAAAATGACTGCTTAAGCATTTTTTTCTGGAACTGCTTTCCTGCTTGCCTGAGGATTTTAGCCCAGACTCGCAGAGGGTGGTTTCTGCCTCCTAGTAATAGGAACTCCTCTGCAGAGCTTCCTGAAACTTAATGAATATACTGCAAATGCATACAGTATTTCTACTATCAGCAAGATATCACCAAAATAATTTCTTCAAATTCATACTAGCTTTCTTGTAACTTTTACCTACAGTGTAAATATTATTGTACACAGCTTTTTCTGCAACCTCCCAGCAGTAGAATCAAGTTACAAATTGTAACTGATTTGAAAGACACTTTCCAGTCAGGGGGTAAGGGTGTGGGATGGGAATTTGAAAGTATTCTTCATCTGTGACAGAACTGTGAAGAACTACAAGCACAAACAGGTATCTGAGAAGTTAACACACATAACAGTAACACTAACAGAGCATAGAACAGTTTTAAACATGCCAAAATGTGTGTGGATGTCATTCATACACACTTACTTTCACAACAAATTTCATAAAATATCTATGTTCAGACTAATGTTATTCAGCTTTCGCTGTAATCACTAAAACATCAAACAAGTTAAGAACAGTCTGATGCAGTCACCAACAGCTTCTTACAGTCTTGTTTTCTTGTATTAATAAATATTTCCAAAAAATAACTTCCAAGTTAAAAAATATATTCTCCATTATATCACAAATGCTATGGGATGAGTCCCACACAAGTAATGGCCTTAAACTAGCTAACACAGAATATAAATAACACAATTTCCCACATAATTACCTTGCATAAAAATCTCCTGAACCTTTTGTTCCTTTACCCAGGCTTTTACCTCCTCATGTAACTGCGGGTTATCCCTGAGAACTGGGTTTAGACTGTCTACGTCGTCCTAAAGTAGAGATTAAAAAAAGAACCATATGTTATGTTTACTTGTAACATTTTTGTTTATTTTCCTAGATGTATTTTAAAATACAGTATTAAGTAGTTAGATGCTAATTTTACTGATTGCCTACAAATCCCTGTGCTATTTTTAGAAAAAACTTAAAAGCATAACATGGTGCTAGAAGTTATTTCATGGGAACCCAGTATGTCAGATCCCACATGTGGCCAGACTTGTAAGCTATTAATAGGATCACACTTTCATAAATACTGTCTTACTACAAGCTAAAAATGCCCTCTAAAGACTTAAATGTTCACAGGTATGCACAAAGAACTGCTTGAATAATTACTGATTTTTTTTTTTTTAATCTGTTTTCCATATCTGTAAAATTTAATATGGACATATTGAGCATAAACACAGATATCAAACCCACAAATATAACGCATAAGCAGTACTTCAAGAGAAACAAGCATTCTGAGAGAAACACAACTGCTGATTTTCAAATATGTTGGTCTTTGTTAATTAGGTAGTTTTAAGTAAGACATGTTTTAATTTTTATGATAATCAGTTCTCCTGGAAAAGATTCTTTTTCAGTATTTGGTAGGATATCATCTGGGAAATTAAGATATATTCAGTGGCTCTGTCCTTCTAACAGGAAAAAAATTACGCAGGGAATCTGGTTCATATCCTTGCAAGCATGGCTTAAATAACCATTTGTCTCTGGACTCCTAGAACACCTATTTCTCTATTTCAGAGCAAACTTGCTATTTTTGTCTTTGAGGCTGTGGCAGAGAAAAAAAGCCTGGTGGCTCTTCATGCAGAAGATGGCCTTGGAAATCCATGAGCGGCAGCAACATTCATTTATACCAAGAGAACTTCAGACAGCTAAAATAATGAGTGCAATTCTCCACATACAAAATATAGAATGTTTTATCAGTACTGCAGCTGAGATCAAGCAATTTCTTTCCTTGATCTCCAACAAGTTCCTTGATGTTTCACAATTTATTATGAAGAGCTCCAGCCACAGAATACAAAGATACAAGCAACACCCAGTGAATCGTGCATCGCTGCCAGGCCCTCCAGTGAAACGAGCAATTTCTCTCTATTCATCTGGATGAGATTATTCCTGCTAACCCAGTGATCACAGGATATCTATTTCCAATTCAAAATTCACTTCCTGACACTTGGAGATTTGCTGTGCTCCTCTATAGAGAATGCATCAATGCTTTGGTTATTAGAGAAAATTACTCTCTCTCTCCTTATGCTTTTGCAAAGGATGTGGCCTTGGATCCAGAAGAAGTGGTCAAGATGACCATTTTAATACATGTAAATTAGAACAAAGTGAAAACGAAGGGAGATCAACAGAACCTCTACCACAAGGTTCAAACCACCAATCAGATTAAGCGTGCTGCTACCACTACCAGAGGCACAGGAGGGTCACTACTAAAATTTATTCAAGGATGTCCTCTCCCAAGGCAATTTAAAAAAGAGTATCAGCTATTCTGTCTACTTGTGCAATCCATTTTTGCGTGGATCCTACATACAGAAGTACCACCACCACTGGAAAGAGGGAATGATTTTCCAGAGGAGCCAAATAGATCCTGGAACTGGAGCTGTGTGATGATCAATCATCTGTCCTCCTCCCCATGCACACTCTTTCACAGCAGCTTCAAGAGATTCCTGCACCGAACATTTCCCCACTCAGATCCACAAGCACTGGATCTAAGCAACAGACTGAGGACTGCAATACTGAGTTTGGCTGACTTACAAATGCAGTTCATGTGCAGATCTTGTACATTTTGAATAATTTCTTCAGTCCCATCTAAGAAAATGTGTATCTTGATTTTGAGATTATAAACATTGATTAAGTACCACAAAGTCAAACCTGTTACTCTTAACATTATACTATTTTCATCAGTTCTTTGCATGAAGTTTCTTGAGTCTCTCTGTCATCTTAAGCCACTTCTGATTTGTTTCCTGAAGCCAACACACACTGCTGCTTTTCTTTTTTTAGATTTCACATCCTTCCTAAGCATCTTAGCCTTCTTTGAACTTGACACTGAAGATACTGACCATCCCACATATAGTACATTTGAACCTCTATCTCCCATTCAGATGCATGACATTAGCACCTTTGGCTGCGAGCGCTCCCTGTGAACACTTAGAAAAAGAGACTGCAAAGTCCATTTTGTACTTATCTCCTCACCCTTGGAGAAAGATGAGCTCATCTCAAAAATGAGCTACAAAAGGCACAGGTTAGGTCAAAGACCCATTACACCAACTGCATGCAGGTGTGACTGGGATTATGTAGACGATAACAAAGAGAACCCAGAGTTTCTAAATATGCACACAATACACATTTAACGTATCAATCACAGGGTAGGGGGAAAGATACTAACAGCAAGTTTCTGTAATCTCAAAAATTCTGTTCTTTTGCGTACACGTATCTATGAAAAAATGTGTGTGCCATGACTTACCTTTTTCCATCTTTAGTCTTAAATCTGAATATCTAAAACTCAGGGAATTAATTGCATAATGTGTTAAACTATATGGCAGTGGCTCTAACCACACTGTTTCAGCACACATCACAAACTCTAGCAAAAGCAGGGAGACAGGACAACAAGCAAGGCTGATGACTTGCAGTCTCTTCCCTAGCTCAGCACTGAAGACAAGCAGATGACTCTGCAGTTCCCAGTTGCTTTCCTTTCCCTGTGTTTATATTGCTCAAGGAACAATTACTATCTACAGATTTGAACCTTGGCAATTGTAACCTTCAGTTTTCCTCTTCTCGGTTGAGGCAGCATGAGTGACAGACTAACCTCCAGAAAATTTAAATGCCCTGCAGGATTTTCCCCCAGACTTTTCGTCATTTGAAAGTAGTTTTACAAACAAAAGTAAGTATAGTACCCTCTCCTAGACTAGACTCCTAGACTTGTTTTTCCACAAGTCCTGGAATATCTCCTCCAGAAGGATGTTAATGATGGTTTGAAATCCTTATGCAAATCAGGATGCAAATCAAATAAATGGGACTGCTAAATTCCTCTTCAAATCTACTGTAGGAAGCTCTTCATGTACTTCAAGCTGCAGTGTCCCTTGCTCCACAAAGACTATATGCAACTCTGGGAAGAAGACAAAGGGCATATGGGCTAGAAAAATATGGTTGAGATAACCCCTCCTGCCCTACTGGAAAACAGTCACAAGGCAATGTGACTATCAGAATCTAGAATCTCGTTACCAATCTACGACAAGTTTTTTACATTTTTGCTGATATTCTTCCTTCTCTCTAGATGAAAAGAGGAATTCACTTCTGGTGAACTGGACTTTACGCTTAATTATCCAAAGAACTGGGTCAGCTGCATGTCTCTCTAGGTGATCATTCTCACCTGCTGGGGATGTGCTCAAGTCCAAGGAAGTCCTGAGAAGAACAGAGAATGAAATTTTCCCCAAGTATCAAAGAGATCCTATGCTTTTCTGAGTGTATCTGTTCTTCATCCTCAAGAAAAATGATACAAGCAGGTTGAAACTCTAGACCATACCATCAGGTTAAGATATCATACTGGTCTAACCAAGAAGGAGAAATTTTTGTTCAGAGAAGCATTTTCAGAGAGCTTATTTGGACAAAAATAATTTATCATTCAGAGTCACAGGTGAACAACTGCTTAGATCACTTATCATGCTTCAAAACTCCTTTAAGGTCAAACAGGAATTTCAAGATAGTACCTGCAGAAAAACAAGTCAAAATCCCTATGAGAATTCTCCTACCCACTCCATCCACAAAAAATATTGTCCAAGAGACTGAGAGCTATCCCTTCATGTGCTGAACCTGCACATTGCCCAAAGACCATACAAAGCGCCTCTGAAAGGCTCAAACGACCAGACATTCCTCTTCCACTTTGGGCAGCCAGGTATGACTGTGGTAGGAAGGCCTACGTATTTCCACAGCTACCTTTCCCACGAGACCTGAACTACTGAAGCAACGCATTTCCTCAGCATTTTAAAATACTCTTCCAAGTCATCGTTCAGTAACTTGAGGGGCAGAAATGAGTTCATCAAGAGATGAAACCCTCGAGCAGAGAACAACAATAAAGTGTGTTCCAGTAGCTGCTCCTACCCCCAGTCACACAGCCTGCATGCTGCTTATGGGAGGGTACACACTCTGCAGTCAGCTGTCAACTCTCCCCTGTCGGTGAAGAAGAGGAGGAGAACTGACAATATGCATTCCAGGTAAACCAGTCCTAGAAAAACAGTGGCTTCTGGCAATAAAAAAGCTTAAATCAGAGCTCTGAAGACTACGTCCAACACACGTCAAACGTTAGGATCCTGCAAACCTTCATTTGGGAATGCTCCTTCCTTGGTCATGGTGTCTCTGCATTTGGCTTCATGCATCAAGGACATCTTTCTAATATCAGTAGGAACTCATTTCAGCTAGTGTTTTACAGAGAAAGACTAAGTAGATTTTGCAGTCCTCACAAAGGTCAACGCCACATTAGTCCTCACCATCTGTGGCTTAATTAACTATAGCTTCCTCTGGCTGCTTAGAGGTTTTCTGATAATTTAGGACACGAATTAGATGAAAACTAGTACATAACCAACTTGACAGTCCTGTTTACAGTGTTTACAGTGTGCACTGCACATGAAAATAAGCATTTTGTTAGGACTTTAATGGCAGAGGGACCACATTTAAATTCAAAGAGTGCAAATGAAAAACTCAAAGATCAAAGCGTCCTGAACCTTCAGTTTTGTTCCTGTTACGTAAGTGAATATTAGCTTCTATAAAATGAGCCCCCCAACCCTTTCTTCTTCCTTTTGCAGCAAATCATTTTTACAACTGCACTGAACTTCAGCTGCATAGAAATTAAGTATGAGAACTGCAGTGTGAAAACAGTCAACACTTCCCTACTGATTGCCACAAGTCTTTAGAGAGCAGAACAGTGGCAGCAAAAAGCACTTTTTAAAATCTACACTGCTGAGAATTTATACTAGTCCTCTAATGCCACTTCTTTAGATGATTTTCTCCCATTAAAAAAACTAAATACTGTACCTGCACCCAGCCTCAAACACATTCATGCCAGTTTTTACCCCTCATTCGAAAGCAGGCCTGTACAACTCCTTATTTTCATTTCTTGATAACCAGCAAAATCCTTTTTTCTTTCATCTTTCACTGATCATGCCACCTGACATGTGATTATATCACTGATCTGTAATCTCTTGCACTGACTATAATTTTAACATTGTCCTGCTTGATATCAGAGTGAGAAAAAACACACAAAATGCAAACAGGCAGAATACCCAAGATCTTAACAAGAAGATCACCTACAAACTGGTAGTATCCCTCTGCCATGCTACCAGAGTTTTTTTCCAGTGGCAAAAGATAAGAATCTAACTAAAACACATAAAAACTGGCAGCAACTGACACCCCCGAGGGTATTACTAGGCGGGTACTGCGGCTGCCACACAGACCACACCAGAACTTAGGAGGGACATAACCAAATTTCCATGAGTCTAAACACAGATCTTCTGCAGCTTCTTTCTGGACACACAGCATGCATAAACCACAGATAAACAGTATATTGCTGATTCCTATCTGACAAGTGAAAGGCTACCCCAGCTGCCACGCCGCTGCAGCTGGTGGGCAGGAGGTCAGAGAGGCACTGCAGGCTGCGGGGCTGTGCTGCAGTGCACGGCCAGAGCGGCAGCGCCTTTCCAGAGGGGACTGCTCTGGGGAACGCATCGACCCGGCCCTCCACGTGCCCCTGCAACCAGGGCGACCTCCCTCCCGCTCCAGGCTTCTTATCAAGGGCAACTCCAGCCACAAACACCGACGCTAGAAAGCTAGAAAGGCTAGAAAGTTTTTTTGGGAGATCGTAACTTCCCAGTTTACCTTAAACGGCTTTGTCTGAGCTGAGAGAAGAGGCTTAGGCTTACCAGGCGACGCCAGCGCTTTCTATGTAAACCCAACCCACACTTGACCTATTTTCTGCTGTTCTGTTCTGAGCGCACAGTCACAATTTACCTCATTCAAACCCGGCAGCTGCTGGGCTACATCTGAACCAGTTAAGTCAAGCTTGAAGGCACAACCCTGACCCCTAAACCAGAAACAAAGTCGAGCCGAGGTCAGGCTCAGCCCTGCTCACACGTGCGCAGAGGCACGGCCGCATGGGGAAAGCGGGGATGGGCACTGACGCTCGCCCTGCGTGCGGGAGCCAGCACAGACAACTGGGATAACTAATCCCCACCCAGCAAGGGGCTCTGAATGCACTGTTCCAAGGACAAATGTTTATGGGTATTTCAGACCACAAACATTTAAGATTAGGGGTTATTCTCAGTGTCTAACAGCAACGACTACGTTTCTCTAAGTAGGAAGTTAAAATTACAAGGGGAAAAAAGATGATGAATACAAATTTAGTAATTTTCCAACTGTCAGTAAAGTTAACATCTCTCAGGAAAAGCTATCAACGATTTTTCTGCTCTTCCCTATGCATAATACTTCTCCCCACACACTCCTACTCCCTTCCTCATTTTACCTCAAGAGTTGAAACTGATTTTAAAATTTTAATTATCAGGTTTGAGAATGAGGGGATCAGGGCTATATACAGTTCTCCAAGTCATGATTCCAGGCTTGAAGGTGCATCATTACACTGATTTGTTCCATTCTGGAAGAGTAACTGATATACTAACATTAGGAACATAAATATATGGGGGTGGGGGGAATCTGACTTGTAGTCTAATATTCTCCATGATTTTAACTTACTAACACAAAAATCAACAGAGGTATTTGCCTTCCTATAAAACTATCAATACCTCAGGTGAAATGAGCATGCTGTAAAACCTGCATTTTACAAGTCAGTTTGTTTTTCTTGTATCTGTAGATGACAATCTGGTATGGGAAGGCAGAGGGGAAATCAGAACAGCATGAATGTGGACAGGATAAACATGCAGCAGGGAAGTAAGCAACAATCAATGGATAAGCAAAACCAAACCTGGGCTAGACAAATATTGTAGTAACTGGCCTAAAAACTGCTCTAGTGACATCTACAATAGTCCTGCATTTGAAAACAGAGGTTAAAAAAATAGATGACCCTTATGCTCAGAAATTATGTTACTCTATCTCTCTGAGCAGGTGGGATAGTCTGGGTCAGAAAAGCAAACTCTCCCCCAAAGCCAGGTTTCTTTTAGCATCTAAGACTTCTCTAAAATAGTGGCTCCTAGCCACAAAACAGGGAGGCTGTCAGCTTCCACCTAGAACACTGTGTTGACTGTACTACTTACACTCCACATACAGACAAATAAAGGTCAAATGAACTACACTACTCTATGTCCACCTTCTCTCTCATTTTGATGACACAGCCATATATTTGCTTTTCATTCATTTTCCACTGAATCATATTTCCTTCCCCTTCCTCACGGCAGGCTCCACATGTTTATCACCACCATCTCAGCAATATGCAACTTGTACTAATTTGGCATTTTGTTTTATCTAATCGTAAGAGAAACAGGGAGGGATTACTGGTCCTAACCCACTCAGTCATGTGGCAATACTGGAACAAGCCTTTGAGTCACTAAGCAACTCACTGCCACTATGGGAAAAGAAACCTCAAAGTGCAGACATTTCCCTGAAGCAAGCAATTAGCAAAGTGAAGTTGATGCTAACAAGGAGACCTGCTAAGTAAGTAGATTGGAGAAATCTCTTTTGTACATTGATATTAAAATTTAAACTGAGAACCAGACACCCTGTGAATTGTGAACAGCTTTCAGAAGGTATCCAACAAGACCCAAATCACATCAGCTGAAGGACAAGTTGTATGGATGAAGGTGCCTTTAAGCAAAAAAGAAGGTACATTCTATTGATCACCAGTTGTCTGGATTAGTGGGCTGCTAAAAAGCCAGTCCAATGCACCCAGAAATCAAGCCAAGACAGGAGGCCTGCTCAGACACCGACCACTTTACAGAAGACACATCTCCCCTGCATGAGGGACAGCAGAGGTTACCTGTGGCAGGCTGTGTACCACCACCACCACAGGAAACGACCGAGCAGTCATCTCCTAGCTCAGGGCAGTCACCTCCATCGAATCTTTCATCAGTTGCATTGCTCAGCAATACAATATCCCTTGACGAGACCACTGGTAATTGAGAGCTTACTATAGTGAAGAGCAAAGGCCTCTCAATTCAGTTCTGCAGAAGAAATCTGCAAAACACTGTCCAGTACGTGTCAGTCTGATGACAGATCCTAGAATCAACATCACCTCCCAGAGATACCCATCAGTGTGTCACTCCTGTGAATGACTTCCTGCTCTGGAATTTGCACTATCACCAGCTTTGATTACCAACAGTAATCACACAGCTACCTAGTCTCCTCTGCAGATATCCTCAATCCTATCTACCAAATATGAACTCTGGAAACATACAACTTTCCAGCTCCTTTTCTCTATAACTCATGAGGATTATGGGCAGAAAACAAATCCTTACAAACAAAAATATTTTAACTTTTTTTTTTTAAAGGCAGAAAGAATACATCAGATACCATCCAAATGTTCTTGAAACCCAGCTTTAGTCCACTGAATTACTACTGCATTATTGTTTTATTTTCAAGTGGCTTTCAGGGATTTATTTGATAATGTGTTTCTTACAATACAAATACATACATGTTGGCCCACATGCTGGTACTATGAAAGCAGATCAAAATAAAACTCATTTTTCTCACATTTTAAAAGTACCACTGTATTTGCAGAGAACTTTTCAAAGTTAATTTCTAATAGGATTTAAGGCAGCACTGCCTTTTTTCCTGCAGAGAGCTCTGTTATGACCTGCTGGAGCCATTTTAGGAATTTCCCCTATAAATAACAGGGATCTGACCAGCTGGGACATATATCATAGCTGGATTAACACTACAGCTCTCTGCAACTCTGGAGAAAGCAGTGGATGTGCCTTTTATAGAACTGATGAATAATGGTCTTGCAAAGAGGAAAGATTAAATTGCTAATCAGAAAACAGGGACGTTTCAGTTATTGCTGCAATAAGTTCCCTGGGGTAGACTTAGGAAAGTCATTCGGTGTTTAACATTGATACAATGCTCTTCTATTTCACAATATTTTTCCATAGATAAATCTCCTAGCACGCAGAACCAAAAAATTCCTATTGAAGACATAATTCAAGACTGAACTACATCACCTGGGGAAGAAAAAAAAAAAGAAGAAAAAAGCTGAAGCCTGTAAAGCACCATAATTTAGCCACCAAATCTTATGCATTCTGAAACCTGCTTTAACCTGATTTTATCTGTTGTATACCAAAATGGTGTGACGTGGTGATAAGAAGACAGAAAAAGGGAAGAAGACATTCAAACGGGGTAAAACCCCCTGCCTCTATGGTTGAAATATAATTTCTAAACTGCATGCTTAAAATTCACAGCTAAAATAACAAAAACTGTAATCATTAGTGAGATGCACAGAAATCACTATGATTCAAACTCACTTGCTCAGCAAAACCACTAAAATACTACTCCCAACAATACTGGCAGATACACTCATGTAGAGGAGATTACAGGGGAAGAATGGGAATAGCTAATTTTAATTCCAATCAAAAGACAGGAAATGTTTGCTAGTTTGAAGGGGGGTGTCAGTATTTACAAACAATAGTAGTAAAAAAACTTTATAACTGTAGTTACTAGTATATTGTTAAAAATAAATAATGCTCTGTACATCAAGCCTTGTACAAGCCCTTAGTAAAGTTATTCCAATGCCTAAGAAAATAGCAAGATTCATACTTGGTTTTAATTTTAAAAATTCAAGTTGGTATAAAATTACTTGAGTTTCTCCCCAGATGTCTGGCCTGGAAAAAGAATTAGATACACCTGGAACTGCTATAGCACTCAACCTCTGCTAACTGTATGTAGCCTGCTGAAGGCTGCAGAGCAGTTCCCATGAAGCAGTAACCCCAGACTACAAATTATTACTTCTATTAGCGTAATTTCAAAACTACATTCTGTAAGAAAAAGGTCTAGAGTGGCAGCCAGAACAAAGGGACATTGTATCCAAGGGAGGAACGAAAGCAAACAAGCCCATGAGCACTTCACCAAATGAGCTATTGTGTTTATTGTGTCAAGATAAGGCTTAATTTGGGTAAGAACATATTTCCATGAAACTCGAGTTTCCCCCTACCTGAAATGCAGGAATGCCTGCTCTCTTCCTGCTCTGGGTACAAACTCCCATGTAACACTGCAGAGTTTACTCACATTCACACTTTTGAGATCCCTAAAGCACCAAGGATTCCCAATCCCAACAAAGAGCAACTTGGGAAACCAAGAACACAGGGACAAAGCAGCATCTGGTTATAAATGTGAAACAGACTTCTCCAGGAGCTGACTTTGAGTCTGGATTACAGAAGCAGTGTTGCTGAAGACCACCACATAAGAAAAATACTTTAAACCTTCATTCTCAATAAATCAAATAGAAATTTTAAGGACACAGAACCAAGGATAAGGCTCCCTTCACTTACTACTGAATGATATTTTCCATGGATTTTTACTGGTGAAGAAGTAATCACTTGTGTTTAAACATGGGAAATTCTTTACCCAGAAACACTGGATGGATTTTTAAACTCAGTAATCCCATGCATGGCTTTTCAGAAGTACCAAAATACTTCAGTGGAAGGATTTGATATTCACCTTCAAAGAAGCAGACTTTGTTCCATCTCTTCCATTCTGAAATCCAAACTTTTAAATTACTTACTTCAATACTACCTCCTAGAGTAGGATTCATGAAATCGAATCATTGGAATGACTGTGGTTTTTCAGAAATTGTAGGAAAAATAAGTTTCTCTATGACAGTGGAAGGAAAACTGTTTTCCTATGGATTTGAGAGTCATCTGCACTGTAGTAATCTCAGTTTATCCAAAGGACCTCACAACTCTTTCCCCCCTTCCTCCTTGTGTACCTTCCCACAGCTTCAGCAGTTCCACCTGAACTCCCTCTCACCCGGAGAAGCCACACTATTTGTGGCAGCTACATCACCTTCCTGCTGACTGATGGCCTCCCCTCCACACTGCTCACTTCCCTAAGGCTTGTCAGATCTGAAGAGCTCCACTCCTGCGTCAAACCTTGCTGAGAGAGACAAAGAAAGTGACTGAAGCCCTTACTTCTTAACAGATGAAGGTAAAACAGAAAGGTGCCATTTTATTCCACCTCTTTTGAGAAAACAGAGGAAGCTCTCAAACAAGAAGCTCTTTTTCAAAGAGAAGCACAAATACAGGCTTGGGGCAGATGATGTACATCTCCCTCTGACTCTACAAATGGAGGGTGCCAACCCCTCCTCCCTCATTCCTCTCCTTTTGTGAGCACTCCGATGAAACTCTTCTGTCCTGCACGTGTTACTGGGAGTGAGGACTGGGATGAGTCATCTGACCCACTTCTAGCTGGACGCAGCCTTTTGCTTCCCCGCATGTTGGAGCCGTACGCTTAAACATAGATGTGTCGGCAACAAGCTGTTTAGACCATCGCTCTTTACAAGGCTGCCAGAGAAGCCAGCTGGACTCCTTATGGGTGGTCCAGAGACATGGGAAAGAATCGAGACAGTTCTTCAGCACAGCGCTGAGAGGAGTTAAAAATGCAGAAAGCTGTTTGTGCCTGGGTTGCCCGTGGAGGAACCGAAAGCAGGAGGGGAGCACATGATGGCCACCAGCGCCAGCTGGCCAGCACCCGGAGTTCCCGAGCTGCTTCTGGCAACCTCAGAGGGTGGGACCAACCCCAAAAGCTCCTGCCTGCCTGGTCAGTGGAGGTACAAGTTTATGGGAAAAGCAATTTTCAGCTGCAGTAGCTATTTTTAAGCCTGAAGCTTAAAGTAAGAGAAGACTGAAAGATGAGTGCACATATAATTATGGGGTGCTTAAAATACAGACAGAAAAATACTATTTTATCCCTGTTTCAAGATGTTTAAAGAATTTTTTATGTGCACATGTCATTACTACACAAGCCCTGCTTACCTGCTCTTACAAGCAAACAAGTCATGGAACCCAAAGGCATCCAGGTCTGAAATATCCAATGTCTGCCCATAATGAACAGAAAACCAGAGCAGTGGAGTTGCCCATGGCCCTTCATTCAAGTCTTTCTTAACGGCATATATGACTTGAATTTGTAATAGATCAAGGTTAAGTGCATATTAGCTCCTGTATCTGATGTACCTACTTCATGATTAGTGAGAAAGTTTATTATTTCAACAATCTTTAAGGCGTGTTAGACATTTGACCTGCCAGCATTCAGACGTGCCACACACATTTAGAAAAAGAGCAAAGTACAGGTGCCTATCACTGTGCATGCAACACCTCCCACGGGGGATTTCTCATCGCCCTATCTTTACATCTGCAACCTTCAGCACAGAGGTAGACAGGCAGAATGTACCATTTAGAAACATTAAAGCAACTGGGCCTGTCTTCCAGGAAAAAAAAAAAAAAAGGAAAAAAAGGAAGTTCTGAAGGAGTGTATAAGGCCTGAAGGGAGATTTCACCATAAACATTCATTCTTAGCAAAGGATTTTTTTTTTTTAACCAAATAGCCAAGAGGACTTTTTGACTACTGTGCACCCTTCCACTTTCCTCCTTGAGTGGTAAAATACCCTTTGCAGGAAGTTCAATGATTTTGAAGGAACTTCATTTGAATTCTGTCCTGCCTCCGCTGTGCACATTTGCTCCAGTGCTGTGTGCTCAGAAATCCTTTGGAAATACATTATCACACACGTTATGTACATATTAGGAAGTATATAATCTATCATGCACCCTTGCTCTGCCCGACCCAGACACACAGCTGAAATGCACTCACTGCGTAGGCAAAGCAGAGTCTTTCCAGATCTTTCCACAAGTGCATTCTACTATGGAAAAACACGCTATAAAACACTTTTTGTTATTCTTCATTTGCTTGTCCAAAGTATAATGCAGTCGACTCCAGCTGCTTCAGCCAGCAACAGCAGAATCACACACTTCAGCCCAACAGTGTCTGTGACGGGCACTGCCAAACACCACCCAGACAAAAACACCACTCTGATGAGGTCACGCATACCATATGCTGGGCTTTAATGCTTCACATCCCCATCTATAGTCCTTCAAGTAAACGACAGTGCTTAAACAAATTAAGGCATGATTAGCTTTGCTGCTCCTTAACTTAATATGTGTATCACAACAGACAGACACATAGATGTCACAGAACAGTACAAATAACTTATTACAGAAAACCACTTCTGCTCAAAGTATTTGATTTAGGTCACACTTGTATGTGTAGACTTAACTGTAATTTTTCCTTAACACAGCTTTTTGCAAGAAGTGTTCATTTTCAGACTACAGCAAGAGCCATTATTAAACCCACTACACTTGTGAATTTTTAAACACAAAATATACATGATCTATTATGAATGCAAAGCAGAATTCACTTTAAGGACCTAACCTACATGTCCCATTTCAAGACTACACTTCCTACAGATACTAGTTTGACATAGAAAATACATGTTGTAAACTTTACATCTATCATTTTCTACAAAGGATAGAACTTTCATTCCATTGCTAAGCAAAGTACCACAGTGAACGTTCATATCTGCTTTATCCTCAAGATCCCCTTGTCATCACCATAAAAAGAACTACATGACTAAACGGTCTGACCAGCCCAGATTAATGAATGAGTCACTCAGTCACACACAAGTTTCATGTAGAGAATAATAGAGTTTACATCCTCCATGAAGCAACAGAGATAAAAGTCACTGGAAACAAGTTGTAGGTTGGTGTTTAAGGCACCACACATACAGAAACCAAGCAATTTCTAAAGAGAAGGGCAGGATTCTAAGCAGTACACATATGAGGTAAAAGAAGAATCACATGCACGTTTAGCAGTAAAGAACAAATTCACTGGAAAGTGTTATAGTTGGTATAGCAAACCCTGTGAACACCCCGCAGCAAAATCGTATAATGCATACCCTACTTTTAATAACGATATTCATCTAGCCCTTAGCAAGGTCATTGAATCTCTTAACAATTGAAACATGTTTATTTATGCAAAGAGCAGACATGGCATGGGAATGCATGGTTCAAGGTTCCCCAGCGAGTCCTGCCAAAGTCTCTTTAATCTTGTTCTGGAAGAACCACTTCTGGTAACGACAGTAATTTAGTTCTTTGCCTACTCAAACTTTGTTTTTCCTGCCAAGTCTGAAAGGATGCCAAGTGTGCTGTTTTCTTTGCTTTGAGCAGTTGTCACCTTTACACTGGACAGCAGCACCTTATTCATGAAGCCTTTTGGCCCAATAGTTACGTGAAGCACCACTGTTTCTTGGTCAGAACTGATGTGAGCAAAATTCATACCAAATACTCGTCTGCTGCCCATTACCAGTATCATGAGTCTTTGTAATGATGGGAAAAATTAGTCAGTAGTTAAGGGTTGTATCTGAAGTGAAATGGAGTCTTCCCACACAGATTCAAACTTTGTTTGTTTTGGCAGAAAGATACTGGAATTTTAGGCACTAACAGCAAGATGCAATAAAAAAGTGTTTAGGTCACCATGGTCTCTAAGGACTTCATATTGAAAATGTGCAGCCATGAGAGCTTAAACAAAAAACTAAATATGTTTCAGAAGACTCAAAGTTAACTCATCCCTGCAAAGAATGATTCCTCAGTTCTGTCTTCTGCTCACAGGCAGATCAATGCTATTCCAGACCAAACAAGGGAGCAAAAATGCCATTTTTTTGCAAAGCAGATAGTAACAGGAAGTTTACCAAAGATTTATCTAGGAGCTGGTTTTATGGCAAAGAAAAGGGAGGCCAAAGAAAAGGAAGGTCTTTCAGAAAAAACATACAAGTACAAACTACCTTACATTAAGTGACTAATAGCTAGGAACGTGATTTCCAACATTAACAAAAATCAGCAAGCAAAAGGAATAGAGACAATCCTCCCACTTCAGGTATCTTTGAGCAGAAAATAAGTGCCAGTAATAAAGCTAATATTTCTGTCTAACACATTGTTAGCACATATAGCTTCTGTTCTCTTGAAGACATTATCATTCAGTAAAGCTCTTATCTGTACAATTAACTTGTAAAACTTGGCACCATTGCTAGCCCTGCAAAGAGACATTCCTATGAAAGACATTTCTCAAGCTTTTTATAATCATCCAAATAAAGAAATCTTTGCACTATTCATCAGTGAGCACAATGCTATTTTATGTTTCTACACTCAATATCCAAGCAATACCCAGTTAAAATGCAAATTCAGGATGCCTTAGTACTTGGAGGAATCTCCATCAGCAAATTTCTTGTAATGTTAAAATAAACAATTTAAGTATCTTGTCACCAAACTACTCATGATGGACACAGATCAACAGCCTCCATCTCAGGCTTTAGTAGGTAACTATTTGCTCCATGAGAGTGGGAAGCAGCCTGATCGAATACAGAATTGCCCTCTATGTGTCAAAAACGGAGGCCAACAGTTAGGGAGACCAAGCTTATCTCTGGAACTATTTTTGACAAGCTACTGCTTTGTAGCAGTTTTTGGTGAACGTCTCTTTGAGAAGTGAAGACGCTACCACTGCTAATTTCAGTATTACCTATCACGACAGTATGAAACCAGCTGTTCATACGACACATTTTTAAAAAATGACACCTTCCACTTGAATGCACCTTCCCAAATTAAGGTGCTTCCAAGTCTAATGCTCCATCAGCTAATATTCTTTTAAGGGCTTAAAATGCATAGAACATCGCTATGTCACTGCCTGGCAATAGCATTGTTTAACAAAAGGCAGTCCTCCTATGTTCAGTTTGCTTTGCTCAGCTCAGAAATGATCCACTGCCAAAAGGAGATTGATTACTGTTACTGGAATGAGCATTATCAGACACATGATCATGACAGATTTCAGGCAAAGGACAGACACTAGCACCAGTATTTGCTTTGTAAAATGAATCTGGAAGACTGCGGCTGGACTCTGAGGGCGAATTTACACTTCATGGCTCAGCTGATTTAAGAGGTTGCTGCTGCCAAAGGAGGATATCCCACTCTGTGTTGCGTCATCCTGACCCCCTCCGTAGAGGAAGCCACAGCACTGGATGCACCCTGGGCTAATCCAGCTCAGCTCATGAACATCACAGGCTTTCCCCCGCACTGTGTCCCCCCCTCCCATGTTTGAGAATCAAGGCTGTGCTGGTTTAGAGGGCTGAAGGCGCTAGTGTGGGGTCTGATAGTGGGAACTGTTCTCTGCGGCAGAGCCAAGCTGTTCCAGCAGCTCGAGTCATAACATGTAACCTCACCCTGACGAGAAACTGGCTTCCCCACCACAGACATACAAAAGCACCAGCCCTAGCACGAACTGAACCTCCCTCTCCTTTCCCTAGGATTCTCTCTCAGCCACTTCTCTCTTTCTAGCTCTATATTTGGTATTGGGAAAAAAAACCATCTTGGTGAAGCAGGAGGGAAGAAGGGGTGTCAGGACAAAATTACATAGCATTTATTCAGGGCCATCTGTTATTCCAAGTCTCCAAGTACTATTTCTGTATCACCGCAGTGTACCATCCAAGCCATAAGGAAGAATTTATGGCTATTGTAATTGCAATCAGTTCAGCACAAGCTGAAGTATCAAGTATTTTTCTATTTGTCATAGAAGAGATTTTTAGACCTTCTGAAGCAGCAAGGGGGGGGAATCACTAATTCTCTTGTTCTTTAAATACACACACATTAATATATTAATGTGTTTCTAATTAATGGAGAAGCATTAAAATCAAGGATACTGGAAATTTTACCAGGCTTAAAAACAACAGTAAGAAAAGTGGGGTTTTTTTAAGGAACTAACATTTTCTGCTATTCACGCTCCAGAAAAAAACCAAAAACCAGTAAGTGGAATATCATGCAGAGACCTGGAAATGAAAGCTTCAGAAGGAGGGATACTATCTTCTATCTGCTCTACAATTAATGGTACTGGTTAACCTTTAAAGGGGTCAGGTATTTTAATTAAAGGCGGTACAATAACATTAGTGGCACAGTACTCCTTGGCATGATCAGGTTAACTAGAATCATATACAGTACCAAATATAATCTTTCACAAAACAAGGAATAATCTCTGCCAATAATCAAGAGGAAATTGTTCCTATAATACAAAACTTGAACATAAAATGCACTTAAACAATAGCAAAACCATGGCTTTTAAATAAGATAAATGGATAGTACTTATGCACTAGTCAAATTTCTTACCTGATAGGGCTGAAAGGCACTATCTTCAGTTATGAAATCCAACTGTTTGTCCACAAGGAATTCTACTGCAGTAATTGAATTGTATACACTTTTTCCAACCAAGGGCTTGAATGTCTATCAAGAAAAAAAGGGAAAATTAAGCAACTGAAAAAAACCCTCAGCACATCAAACCCCCAAAACTGTATAAATACCGATGTATTCTTCCATCATAACAAATTAAAACAGAGTAACAATTAGCAGTTATCCAAGAACTGTTGTACAAGTTATACAAGAAAGGAAGATTTTGTGTTCTGGTGTTTTTTTCCTTTGTGCTGTTGGTGGAAAACCAGCTAGAAAAGAGAACTACACCTACTACATTCTTCTTTTCCCTCACTGTGCTTGAGCAAGATTGTTTACCAGAGAAGCTCAAAGTACAGGAGCACCATTCTATCTCAAACGCACAGCTCAGCCCGCAGATCCTCTCTCCCTGCCTGCAGGACCAGCTAGCACAGCTGCGATTACACTAAGGACAGCTCAAGTGGAAGCAGACTGCAGACGAGAAATCGCTCCCCCCCTTCCTGTTCTGAAATCGTTCACCTTGCCTCAAGTCAACCATCTCATTTCCCTGCCCATCTCTGAACTGTTCTGACTCTGCGCCTGCCGCCCCCGCAGCCGCTCCTCCCTGCAGCAACCGGCTGCTCCAGCACAACGCCTTCCGAGCCCACAGCACGGGGCACGGGCATTTCGCAGCAGGGCCGGGAGGGTTCCTGATTCACCCCGGGTGCTGCGAAAGCAACGAGGTGCTGACGACCCTCGCTGCTGGAGGAAGCAGGAAATTTCCCAGCTCTGCTGCAAAATCCAGGCACAGAGAAAAGGGAGCAGGGAGCAAGAGGCTCCTTGACACCCTCGTACAGTCTTTGCCCAAATCCCCTGCCCTCATCCCGGCGCAGCAGGATGCAGCAGGCGAGCAGGGAGGGCGCCGTGACTTCAGTGGATCTCCCCTGAGAGGGGACAAGCAGGCGGTCCCCTTCCCTGCTGGCTGGGCTTCCTGGAACAGAAGCGCAAGGAGAGCGTGACTGAGCGGGGATGTACCGACTGGGGATGAGTCAGGTGAAAAGGAAATCCCAGCGGATGGAGGGGAGAGAAATGCCGCTCTGAAGACAGACAGGAACAGCAAGAGGAAGACATCGGTGAACAAAAGAAATGACTGGCAGAAAGAACATGCAGGATGCAAGGGGAAAAAACATGGAGGGACAGAAAAAAATAAGAGGAAAGTTATTCCACAGGACAAAAAAATAGTAATGAGGAAAAACAGGAAAAGAAAAAAGCCCTTTGAGACCGATTCTAAATTTAAAATGCAGTAGAAAAAGACAAAGAGGAGAAACAAGGGTAGGTCAAACCACATGAGGCATTGTGCAAATGCTACACCAACATCTGTAAAACGCTGCTATCACAGCTCACATGCAACACCCTGCAGCAACACCCCGCAGCAAAAGACCCACAAAGCTCACAAGGGGAAAGCAAGATCACCACGACCTATTTCCAGATGGGGAAACTGAGGCACAAAGCAATCCCATAACTCAACAAAAGCCACTAAGCAGGGCAGCAGCAGAGCCAGTGACCTGCCCTCAGCCAGTCTGCAGGCAGCTCATAAGAGAGCACTCAAGGTTTTATCAGGCTTCATTACCTACTTTACAAAGGTGTTGCCTTGCAATTAGGCTAAATATAACCCAAGTCTCTCCAGAGCTTCAGCTTTGGCACTTACTAAACAAATGAGAGAATACTTCATAGGAGATACATTATACTTTCTAATAAATCTATCCAGCTTCACAAATGCTCAGACTGAATGCACTGCATTCTTGTTTCCATTTTATTTAAGGTTTCACTTCAGCTGCTACTCTTTCTCAGACAAGCAAGGTAAAAAAGTCAAACCTCCCAGCCAATCAGCCACCCCTACAATAGGTAACTAGATGAAAGGGCTGGAGGAGCAAGAGCATATGATGATATGCCAACTACAGAGTTCAAATAGTAAATAATTATTTAACCTCTAATAGCTAAGAAAGGGCCTTTGCTCTTGCATCACTTTCCTATAATGGATCTTGTATTGCTAATGGTTAAGAGAGGGTGGAGTTCACATCATCAAATTGCAAAGTGTTGAGTGTATAAACTCACAAGAGGACAAAATTTTCTTCGAAAAAGCCAATGCTGTAGTCTTTCAGTTCTTAATCTGCCCCCACGTCTTCCCTCACACTGTTCTAATTTTTCCACGCTGGCTCCTTTCTAACTTTCTGAGCTGTTTTTCAGGTCAAGAAATGGGTTTCCGACTACAAACAACAGGACATACCACATCATTAGCTGAAACGAAACTGTGTGGAATGTGGCTTGCAGTTATCATTCAGGATTCAGACAACACTACAGATGAAGGTACGTGTGAGCCATTGGTTTATCTTCCCACTGGTATTAAAAGAACGAGTTCCAAATATAGATCTGTGAGTGTGATTATTCTGAGAAGAGAAACGTAATGCCTTCTCACTTACTTCCATAGATCTATGCCTCTAGACAGGTCAACGCCCCCAAAATACGCATGTGGAGGATGCAGGCTATCCCACAAGCACAGAGGAAAAATATGTAAATAAATAAAGCAAAACCACGCCATGTCACACACTTCCTCCTATGCGGATGGCTGCTCAGCTGCACACAACCTGAGATTTTTCAGACACTATTAAAAAACATTCCCACTATCAAAGAACAACAAAACGCCACCCTTTAATAAATGACTTCTTGGAAAGGCAAAGTCCAGACTCCATCAGTTCCATGAGACAGGTAGGCCACCAAGGAGATACCCAATCTGGGACAGGTTAGGGATTTGAAAAATTTTAAGCTGGAAGACATAACTGAATTTCACACCACATATTACACATACACAAAGAAAAACAGACTAAGAGCACAGCAGGCAAGAGTCAGCTATCAGAGGCAAGCATGTGAGACATGTAATAACATGAAAATAGATGTAAGAAGGTCTAACGAGCTCCTCACAGATTTTCAGAGGAAATGCTCTTTGCAGACAGTCCCTCTTTCCATTCCCAAAGTGGAGGACAACTTTAAAGACAACCAAGCATACTGGCTGAAACCAGGAAAAACTGAACCTCTGTAATCTAAAATCTCCCTTTCAAACCTGTAGCTTGTAAAAGGAAGCTTTATGTGTTAACCCAATTCCCCAAAGACCACAACTAAGCAAAGGACTCAAGCACTCAATTTTAAGTGACATCTGGCTTCACCACTATTCTAAGTGGCTGCTTGAAAAATAAAATCCCACTTTTCCCCCACCACATTTCCCTTCTTGGCCAAAGGGAGCTCCATGAACACACACACACACTCTTTGGATGCTTTTCTAACAAGTTCCCTGATGCTGAATAAAGCGTGTTTCTTACTCTGCCCCCTCACCATGACTTTACCCCAGCTCATGCCAGAAATAACCTGCCTACAAGAGGCAGCTAGCACAACACTGAGTCTGAGAATTGGATTCTGGATCTTCTGGAAATTCAAATAATTTTTTAGAAGACGTTCATTACCATCGCTCCACAGCAAACAATCACAAAACTATTCAACAGCATTCACCAAATACTAATACAGCCGATTACTCACTGACTGCCTTTTCTAATGCCCAGTAACACAACTCATCTCTTTATTTATCTTTCCAAAACCCCCATAGCAACCACAGGACCCACTTTCCCAAGGAAACAGTAGCGAGCAAGCTCACTGTGCATTTTTACCTCTGCCCAGTGCAATTAAGCAGCTGGAGTGGTGGTAATCCGCCTCCAGCATGTGAACAGGCAGTTCCCTGGCACTGGCCAGGGCTCCAGGAGCCGCCGCACCTCGGCTGCTGCAGCCTGGGCGCTGCCAGGCTGTGACACCCAGAAGGCTCAATGCAGCAAACGCTCGGGTTACAGCTGAGCTCGCAGCTGCTGCCCGGCTCATCTCGCACGTACCACTGCCTCAGCTGCCTCGCTGAAGCTCACAGCCTGCTTAGCTGGGCACTCTGTGCCTCAAGCCTGCTCCCCACACCACAAAAGCACATCCTACTATGCACACGTACCGCAGTGACCCTTTTTAAAATATCTTTCTAGAGGAATTTATGCCGTAAGCCTAACAGACTTTGAAAGACTTAATAATTTAGAAAGCTATTCTTACACTAAAACACCTACATTCTATACTTCTTCCTCTTTAAAGCACAAAAATTGAAAAGATCACGTAAACTTAATTTTTATGTGCTATTCAGTAAACTTTTCCACATATTGTTCTCTAGCCTTGCTGTTTAGTCTGCAATAGCGCAAACACTGGCACCTTTTCATTATGACACTCAATCATTCAAAATAGCTGTAGCTCTCTTCCAACGCCTGTTTGTTGCCATGGTTTGTACTCAAAGGCAGAATTACCAAGTGAAAAGAGCGGACAATCAGTAAAGCAGATCTGACGTTAAAACCGAGCACGGGGTTTCCTCATTCGCGGACTACCCTGCCTGCAATCCCTACGGAAGCACCCGTTTCCAGGCAAGGCGTTATTCCGGGCGGAACTCTCGCAGCCCTGAGCCGGGGGGGGCAGAAGGAAGTGCCCGTCGGGACGCGGGGGGAAGGCAGCGCCAGCCGGGCCCGCTGCCTGCCGGAGCTGCCTCATGGCAGGGCGCACCAACGGCGCCCACGGCTGTTCTAACGGCGGGGTCCGCGCCGTTAACGGCCGGCACCGAGTCCTGCCGCTCCGGCACCCCGCCTTAACGGCAGAAACTTAACCGAAGAATCTGAAAAAAAACCCCACGAAACCTCAATTTTTTTCTGAACTCCCTTCTTCCCGTTTCCCGAGGGGCGCAGGCCGCCCTGCGCGCCTCCGCGGCTGCGGGAGATGCCCGGTACTCACGCTGTCC
>VWZT01016793.1:495108-595093 GCA_013397055.1 Pachycephala philippinensis
CGGCTCGGGAGCGCGGCCGGGGCACCCGGCGGCCGAGAGCCGCCCGCTGCCGCCGCTCCGCGCCGCAACGTCAAACCTCGCTTATAGCCTCAGCGCTTCCTTCCCCCGCGAAGCCCCCGCGGCGCTGAGCCCGGCCTTGGAAAGCTCTTCCCTACCCCTCCCGCGGGTGGGCTTTGGAAAGTCAGCAAGCGAGGGCTGCAGCTCGTCCACATTCAACCGAGGGGAAAAAAAAGGAAGGGCGGGGCAGGCATGAGCTCAGTGCCTGGTTTGGGTCCAGGAGCAGCCGGAGCAGAGGGCAGTGGGCGGCTCCGCGCCCCCCTGCGCCGCCAGACCCGGGGCTGCGCAGCCCAAGGCCATCACCAACAGCACCCAGTGCTCAGCGGGGACTCACAAACCGGCAACTCACGGAAAACGTTCTCAAGCACAATTTTCTCTTCTTTAGCATACAACCTATTTTGTCCCTGATGACCGTCCCCCCTCCCCCCCAAAAAAATTAAACGTGTTTTCCCACTTTTCAACACAATGTCACTAACTAGTTGTTACCAGTTCACATGGAAACATCCAACTGAATAGTCCAGGGGGGAAAAGTTCAGGGGACACTTCGTAATGAGAAAATGGTTTCCAAAGATAAATTTAGTAAAAACACCTGTAATACACTCCTTGAGCTTAGCTCACTTACACAAATGTGGATAGTAAGAAGAAAAAAATTATCACAAGGGAGGTTGTGATAGAGACATTTATTTTCCCCAAACTCTTTAGACATAAACAGCTGTACATTTTTCACTTCATGGAAAAAATACAAAGCGTGTCATTTGCCAAGAAAGTATGAGAATAATGGGAAATCAATGCATGACTACATCTCTGTTCTCATCTTGAATTATTCCAAATGATGTAAGCTTAAAGGTGTACTGGAATGCTATAACACACTAAGCTCTGAAATAAAATAGCTGGGTACAGCTAAACATTAAAGCTGAACTGGAAGGCTTTCTGCCCACCACAGGCTTTTCTCCAGCAAACTGGTTTTCTTCCAGAACAGTTTGTGACACTGCACGCACACAGGCAAGGGCAGGAACCAGGCTACCTGCACATGGGGTTTGTCACTACCTGGCCTATGCTCACACCGTGTAACTGCAAGACTCCAGGATTTTGCTTGGAAGGGACATTAGCAGAGGCAGTTTATTGTATTGATTTTCCTTTTTAAGTGGTCTTCCATCCTGGCTGGCTCAAGGCAGCTGAGCAGCCTTATATGGCAGCAAGGCTGCGGGGAGGCAGCAGTGCCTTGAGCAGCCTCCATCTATTCCTGACCACCCAGACTGGACAGTTGCTCCTCTGCTTTCCGGCACCCCTGCCACAGCCCCTCACCAGATCCACTCAGGGATACCCTCAGGGCTCGCCACAGAAAGGGTGCTTTCTGCCACCAGCAGAACATGGCTCACTAACCTCCTTGGTTTCCCCAAAACACACCTGCCCCAGCCATGCTGTGGTGAGGCTACACTGCCTTATCGCCAGAGAAAAATTAAACATCTGAGTGACACCATTCTGACCTGATTTACTTTCACTTCCTTATTCTCCAGCCCACCTCTCACTGGACAGGGGGGAATAACACCTCAGTCACTTTCACCAGTACTGAAAGAGGTCATGCAGTAGCAAAGACTGAAATGCAACCCTATTCCAGGTTTAGGGCTGCAGCTAGCACTGCTGATCCCCTTTGGAGCAGAAGTGTGCCTTGGTCTCTGCCACCCAACAGCAACAGGGCCTCCTCTCAAGTGAGCAAGGCAGTCTTTTACAGACCTGGTCCTTCAGAGGCCTCATCACCTCTAAAAAAAAAACTTGACGTATCAGTAATAGCTGACACAAGAAAATACCTTGGAACTCAGACTTTGCCAAGTAATCAATAAAGTATTTTTCCCAAACTTAATTCTGTACTTGTATGGTCTTCAATTTAAGTTTTAAAGCGCATTTTAGATTACCTCCAAGAAGTACTGAGCATCCTAAAGATGTACTACTTCTACCACCAGATTCCCACCTTTCTCATACAGTTTCAGGTTTTGTTTTACCATTTCTCTTAAGAGCACAGACACTTAATAGCTATTTTGGGAAAGGCAAACAAATGAATAATGCCTATTACAGAGCACAACATACTTCATGCTGCTCTTGGACTAACGGTGCTCTGATAGCTGTGTGGTATGTAGTGCAACTGTCAAAGCAGGCAATCCTTAATAATATCCAAGACAGACACTATTAAAATACAAATCACAAGACTGTCTGGAGGACAGGCAAGTTTGCCCGTTTGGACAAAGCTTTATTAATAGACTGCGACTTAGTAACAAAGAATATTAATACCCAGCCCAGCACCACCAATTCATTACCACAGAGGGATTTTGCTAAAAATTCTCAAGTTGCACCAGCTATGCATGGAATACTAACTCAGCAACTCTATTTCTAAGGGTTTCACTTAAAGACATCCTCAGGAAAAATCCACTAAGTGGTAAAATTCCTTTTGGAAGTATAAAAAAACCAAGAAAGTTGCTACTGGTACAATTGTTAATGTTAAGTACATTAAAGCAACAAAGTGACGCTTACATCATTACAACTTATACATTACGACTTATATAAAATTTACCACAATATATATGTGTCAGTTCTTAACAAAACACAGATTTGCCATGTAAAGGTACTAACCAATTTTTAAATAAGGATTTTAAAAATTAGTGTCTATCCAAGCCTGGTTTTGACATTTGCAAAATACTACACTTTACAAAGGCTTATTTAGTAGTCACATTATTTTAGCACTGTTTTCCACTACTGTTTGCTTCTTCTCACAATTGGGCCTGAACTCTGTCCAACAAGCCATGCTATAGGCTTGCAGAACAGAGCTGTCTTTGTTCTTTGGCACTGCCAGTCCCCTATGGAATCAGGCAGCACACTGAACTGCACTCGACAAACAATCCCTGACCTTCAATTACTGTCTTGGCTCACTGCCACAGGATACATGTATTACTGGTAACACAGCGTGCCCTATTTTGCAGATATTCACTAGAACTACAGATAATCATGAAAATCAACGGAAAAATGCAAACATTCCCTTCCTAAAATCGCAGTTGTAACTTCCCCGGTGTGCTGCAGCATAGCCCAGGCTCAGGCCACGCATGTGAGGATAGCAATACTGCAGGCTTTGTATTTTTAGTGACTGCATGAAAAATTCCAGGTGGTGGATGGTTTTGCCTTCCCCCGCTGGAGGTTTTCAGTTTGTTTTTTGTTTGCTTTGAGGCGGAAGGCACGCCGGGTTGTGCTGGCACAGTCGTGCAAGAGCTGCTCTTTTTTTTTCGCCTGCTATTTTTCCCCTTGAGAAGGCTGGCAGGTTTTTCAGCGGAGCGGCGCTGGCCGAGCGGGCAGGGGCCGGTGGCAGCTGCAGCCCCCGCACTCGCGGGCTGGCGGGCAGCCAGCGCCCGGGCCCCGTGCCACCGCCCTGCTGGGAGCTACGGCCACCGGGAGTGCCGCACCGGCACCGGGGCAGCGACAGCACACACGGATCGGCCACTCTGCTGGGACCCCCTTTCGTCTCTTGCAGGCAGCGAACCCCTTGAACTGCAAACCGTGCTCCTTCCTCACACCGCGCCAGAGAAACCCACGTGCGCGGTGCTGCTGGCCGGGAAAGAGCACATGCAAATATTGCAAATGAGTAAATATTTAAACTTTAAAACAAATGAAGGTTAGTTAAATCGGTCTTCATCATTTAAATTAGCTTTTTTTTCCTACTTATCTTCTTCCTGTCTGTGCTGCCCCACATTTGCTTAGCAAGCAGAACCGTTTCATAGTGATAGTCCTGCAGATATTTCCTGCAGAAATAATGCAGTGTAAGGGCAGAGCTACGGTCAGCCTCATGTTCGTGGAGAAATTAACTTTCTCTTTATGCATTTGTGCAGCCCATGGAGTTCAGACCCTGTACTTGAGTGCAGAAGCCAAAGTCCAAAGGAGAAATTAATGTGTGTGAAACAATCATTACTACTGGAACTGCAACATGTGAAATGCAGTAACTGGCATTCAGGTGCCAGTTCATTTGGCAAATTCTTCATTTAACTCTCCTTTTTTGGTTATTGAGGTGGGCAAATCAGACATGCAAAAACTCCACCAGGCTATCTTTAGTAATTTTTCAAAACTGAGAAGCTGAGGACAAGAGTGGGCATGAAGGAACACATGCAACAGTACAATTAATACACTCCATATCAATGCTAACTGATTTTACGGTATATTTCAAATTAATCCCATTTAAAATATGGTTTCTATCTCTGCAATGTTTTCGGTCAACTTTTAAAACCAATTTTGCCCTTCCCTGGGCAGGCATCATGGGGTTTAATGCTGCATGCATCAACATGACTGTGCAATTTTCCCCATTACTTCATCCCCATTGACTTCATCATACCAGTACTGTAAACGCAACTCTGGGAATAAGCTCTGTTAGTGATCTGGTGCTATTTCTGTGGCTGAATCGGTGTCCCTGCTGCAGCAGGAGACCAGTAATTGTGGTAAAAGAAAAACCAGATGCATGGCCTTAAAAAAAAATCATTATCATTGTAGTCAATAGCATTGTATGAGTTTTCTTATTTGCTGTAGAGTGCTCTAACTCCAGATTTATGTTCAAATACAAAATATTGAGCAGTCTCTCAGGCATCACTTTGTGGATGTCTCATTTTAAGCCAAACATCACTGTAACAGACTTGTGTTTTCCTAAGCCACCTTCCCTCATTAATTGAGCAAAAACGCTGGGACCCTTGCCACTCACTCAAGTCGAGTAACATCAGTGTCACCGTATGTGTGACCTGCTCCCTCTCGCTTCTGGGTGCAGGTCTTTCTAACAAACGTTAAAAAACACATTTTTCTACCCTTCCCCATAGTTCAGAGCACCAGCCTGTATTCACTGTGCACTTCATTCTGGCCTTAAAAAAAGCACACATGTTCAGACCATGCAAAATTCTGTCACAAACACCCACAGCCCACAGTATCCATACTTTGCACTCCTTCCCCCAGCAGCCCCAATCACATCACACTGCACTTTCAGACACAGCATCTTCCAATCCTGGTATCACTCATTTACCAATTTCAGGAAAAATTTACTGGCAACACTAGCAAGGCTGATTCACTGGCATTTTCCCATCTTCTCCTTAAAACTCTGCTTGCTGTTTTGACCTCTGAAACCTTGACAATGGGTTGGCCACTGCTTTATGGAAGTCTCATCTTCCCTCATAAGCAGTGCCTTCTATTCCCCACCTCCTGTCTCTGTGTGTCATCTGCCCTTGACTCACTCAAATTTTAACCCTCTGCAGAAAGGAACCCTTTTCATTCTGTGCTTGTTGTACAACTCATTGGACAAGGAAATCCTGCACTTTCATGTGAGTTTTCAAGTGTCGGGTAATGTGCCACAACATTCATTAACCTTGGGACCAGATGCTGTCTTCTACAAAGCAAGCTTCAAGTTCATAAAGCACAACAGCTTCAAGTTCATAATGTTCTTACCCACACTCCTTCTGCAATATTCATCAAACCCTTTTTAACTTGGGTGCCATCCATGTTTTGCAGTATTCATGCTTTTTCAGCCTTCTTGCTTCCATCACAGTGATGCCAAGCTCCGTCCAACTCATTTCTTGGCTTTACTTTCTTCTTCCAACCCTATCAGCAACATTCACAATGTTCTTGCATCCTTTTCCCCTATAACTTACTGGATGTAACGTTCATTTACCCGGCCTCCTTCCAGCCTCACCTCCAGAAAAACAACCTGATTGAGAACATCAGCTTCAGGCTTCTTAACATCCACTGAATTTCTGCTCTTCTGATTCAGCATCCGGCACTGTCGTGTCCCTCTCATACTTCCCACTAACTGAAGTCCATTACAGAACAGGACTCCACCTTTCAGCCTCCTACTATTTCCTGTCCCTCTAAGACGACATTCCCAACTGCCTCTCAGAAGCTCATCTCACTTCCTGAGAGTCACCCAGATCCAGCTTTCATAAGGTCCCTTTCTGTTCTTATTACCCAGAACTTAAATACCTGCCTCACCTTTATCCATCTCAGCCCCTACACATTTGTTAACTTGGATTTCCAGAGCACTGTTTTTTTCCCAATTCTGCTGTTTTTTCAGTTCCTCTGCCCTACCACTCCCTGTCCTTTGTCTAGAGCATCTTATTCACCAGCTTAGTCATCTTCCTGTCTTTTAAATGGACTGTATTTTATTTTGCATTTTTCTCCTTGCTCTTCACCAAAACAACTCGGGAGCGTCCTCACCACAGAAAGCTCAGCTTCCCACTGAAGCTGTGCCTCCTTGATTGCTCAGGCTGCTGGCAGGCCCTTTGGTCCAGGGATGCCTCCTGGAAACAAGCCACTGGCTCCATCGGAGGCAAATCGGGGTGCGGTTCTGAGGGAGCCTCACTCCAGGCATCACTTCCTCTCATGGCAGTGGTGAGCATGCACCCGTGCTGGGATTTTCCATTCCCACAGCCCCATGACTCTCGTAACATCAAATGCTCCCTCTATGCCTGACGCCACACCCAGGGCTTGCAACATATTTTTGACACCGTGCTATCAAATGGTCACTTCAACAGTAGGCTGGGACAACTCAGTTAAGTCTCTACGGAGAGTGGAACTGGCTCTTGAAACAGAGCTGGACATGTTACACAGGAGCTCCTGTTTGAAGCTATCTGCAAGAACAAAAGCTTCAAAAAATACAGAAGGTGAAGTAGAAAAATCCTGAAAAAATATCAAGAACAGAGAGCAGTATTTTAAAAGAACACATATCGTAGAAGCTGAAAGAGGGAAATACCTACTTCATGTTATCATGTGAATAAAGTTGTTGTACATAAATCTGGAGTCTTTTCTGAGAAGCAAAAGACTCCTCAGGGCCTCTCCTCCAAGTTTACATTTACTCCCTTTTACTGACAGCAGTGCATTTCACTGTTTGTCAGACACAGTAAGAGCTGTAGAATTAGCACGATCTGCAACATATTCTGAACTGGNGTTAAAAGGCTGCAACTTCTACTCCTTCCTGCTTTTCTACTTCCACTGTCTCCAGAAAAGCAGGAACCCCATTTGCCAGTTCCTCAGGCTTTCTACCTGGCCATCTATGGATTCCCGTAACAGGGAAAGGCCATTCGCGGAGAGAGAGGATTACTCATTTTGGACTCAGTGCCTCTGTGCTCTTAATCCCGGCTTGTTGGGAGTACTGGAACACTGGTCTGTGTTTTGCAATACATCCTTTTTATACTCTAAACATTGTACACTTTACCCATAAGGCTATCTTAAAAGTAGTATTTTCATATTTCCAAACACTAAGGCTTAAGTATTAAGCAACAGTGATGCATTGTGTTTTAATTATCTTCATAAAAAGCTCCATCTCACTGAGACAACATGCTAATATATACTCCTCAAATAAAAATACCAGACTGTTCACCTCACCTGTGTGTGTCATGTAGGCAGGGAGAGAAACAATCAAGTGTCAGACTACACAAAAATGTATTTTAACCTTCTTGAGCAGTATTTTCTCTTGCTATGATTATTTTATAATCACACCGTAACTCTGTCAGACCTCCTACACAGATACAGTTGCTAGTACACTGGTTTGATTCCTGAATCTACAGCATTAAAGGCTTGGGAGAACTTCTCAAATAAAAACCCTTATAAGCATAAGCCACTAAGAAGGTGAGGTTAAAAGTTGACAGTTGATAATAAAAAGTCTGATGGAACAGACGGGGTTTTAGTCAATATATCCCAGCATCAGGATAATGCTGAAATAATGTTGAAACACCATCAGTCTATCTAGTAAACAAATTAGAAAATAACCTAGATATCATAATGGATTCTTCCCCCCCTCCCCCATGCTATTTTTAGATTCTCACATCTGCCCTACATGCTTGTCCAGTAGCAACCTTGATGGACAAACACTTTTTTTTCCGTTCAGGAAAACACAGGACAGATGGTGTTCAAAGTATTTCTCTCCGAGATAACAAGTTTTCCGCTTTTTATAAATTCACTCATCTTCAAACTGTGACAGCTGTGAGTTTAAAGATAAAATCAAAATGATCCAGATCTTGTTCATCTCCTTTCTCTAGGGTCTCTGAAAGGTCACACAAACATGTCTCACTTAGAAGTTTCCTACTAAATGTGAAATGCTTTTCTAAGTTCAAACTTACTGACATTTTAGAAAGAAGCAATGTATTCTTCTGCATTTTTTCCCATGTCTCAGGCCTGTATTGTGAATTTGGGATCTTCTGGATCCATTTGTATAGTGTATCAGAGAGTATTTATCCCCAAGATCTATTTATAGCAGTGATTACATTCCCTCATTCCTCCCATACTAACATACACAGCAGTGTTACTAACCTACATTTTCTACTTCCATGTAGTCTCTCGTGTTAGATTGCATTCTATGCTCTGCTTATCCTCATCGTCCTGCCCTGTATCCTGTTGGGCTTCAAATTATCTTTCTCCAGCATGGCTGAGCAGAATTATGTCTGTTAGTGTAAAAGGGCTCTCAGGGGCAGCTCTAGGGGGACACAAGCACTCCTCTGTTCTCACCCATCCCAGAGTCACACCTGCGATCAGCTCGACACCACACAGCAGGTTCACAGTCCTCCTCTGACTGGCCAGAAGGCTCAAACCTTCTCCTTGCCAGTGCTTCCGCTGGATAAGCTCTTGTCTACATTTGCCATCTGCTCCTAAATCCACCACTTTCTGTTTTTTGCAGTGACGTGTTGTTCCATTTTTATTACTTTGTTTCTCAAGGACATTCAATTTTGGTTGCATAAAAAACCCTCATCCTCTGTGTTAAGGGCTTCTCCTATTCTGCACCGTCTACCGATGTAATCAAATTTAATCAACTAGTCCAAACATTTTAGTAAAAACACGAAGCAAGTCATTCCCAAAATGTGCTAACAACTATTGGCAGACAGAGCTATTTCACCACGACAGTGCTCCACCTATTTCAACACCACATAGCCAACATCTTATAAACTCATTCCTACCTAATTTACTGTTCACTCTACTAATCCCAGTCTTCCTCTGATTGTTCATTGCTTGACATACTGTGGGATGCATTGCAAAAGTGTCGATGAATGATATTAATTACATTTTCTTGCCTCACAACAAAGCCAACCAAAGTTTTTATTCAAGTGGGTCCATGATATAGCATTTCATGGTAAGAGTAGACCAGGATTAAGGGCAGAGGGGGGAAACACACAGTCGCTATAACCAGTCTATTTGTAAAGACTTTAAAGAATACAAGACTATGAGTAAAAGGCAGCATTAAATCAAAAATAATATATCATGTCAAAGCAAATTTCCTTACCAAATAGAAGAGCAGGCTTGAGAAGCAGATCTATATCCTGACACTGTCTCTTATGATACTCATGTGTGCAAGATGAACACATTAGACCCAAATGAAACTAATGTAGATGCATATCAAGAAAACAGAAGGAATAAAAAAAAAAAAAAAAAAAAAAAAAAAAAAAAAAAAAAAAAAAAAAAAAAAAAAAACAAAAAAAAAAAATCCCCCAAACATTCAGAAATCACCACTAACCATCTGCCAAAATATGTATGTAGAATGCAGTTCCCAAAGTCACCTACACTGGGTCTGGTCTTACTCACTATTTTTATTAGTGACCCAGATCATGGAACAGAGACTACATTTATTAAATTGACAAGCAACCAGCTTGATGGGACTGCAAATTATATTAGAGGACAAAAAGGCAAACTGGACAAGTGGTCTGAGAAAAAAGATGATATGCAAAACACTGCACGTAGGCAGAAGTCAACAGCAAAAATACTGAGTGGCTAAGGAGGAATTCCATAGAAAAAGAGAGGTTAGGTTCAATTTATGGACTGAGTTAACCGTATCATGCTGTAAAAATATAAACACAATACTGGGATATATGAATGTTTGTACAACCTGTGTTCAGCATTCATAAAGCCTCAGTTATAGTACTATAAAGTGAGCAGGGTTCTGGATATTGCTCCTGAAGATAGCTATGTACAATAAAAGGAGCATAGTTTTGGAAAATACCATAGATGAATACAGACTGAAGAGACTGGGAGGGGAAAACAGCTGGGTGTGTCTCCAGCTATGAAAACAGGATGCTGCAAGGAATAATTTCTTAATCTCTACAGCAGACACAACAAGTTTTAACTGCCTTAATTTAGATTAGATGATCTCAAGGTCTTTTTCAGCCTTACGATTCTGGAGTATCCGCAGAGTCACTTACCCCTCCCAAATAAAACAGCATTTAGAAACACATACCCAAATTAAAAATATATTTAAGTCTGCTTTTATTACGCCATGTACCTCTCTGCCCAACATCACCTACTTCATGGCTTCTCTCAACAGCAGCAAACCGTTGATCCTGAGGGGGCTGCAATGCAAAAAGAGTCTCGAGACCTCGCTCCCTGGCAGCAGTATTCCAGCACTCTTGAGGGCTGGGAGGTGCCAGCTTTCCCTGCCCTGCATATTCCCACTGACAGAGCTGAACAGGAAGATTTACCTGCAGACCTTGGGAATGGTTCTGGCAGATCACGCCTGACCTGAATGCCATAGAATGGCCTTCCTTGTCTAGAAGATTAATTCTCCCCAAAGACAAGTATAGGGTCAGTAAAATTCATTCTCTGAAGTAGGTATCTCGTAATTTACTTTATTTTCTTTCATCTCCCAAATCCTTGACTGCGCCTCACCCACACCCCGCAATGCCTTCCGAAGTTTTATATATTGTGAGGACAGATTGACAGGCTTTTAATTGCTTGCCTAATTCTTCCTTTCCCATCTTTATGCTGGCACTGCTTTCTCCAATGATCGGTATCACCCTGAAGGAAAAATTAGCTAAAATAGTTACAATCAGCACTAATTTTTTCCTAATTGTGAGATGGAAATTTCTCTTGGTCTCTGAGTATTTTACGATCCTTAAGTTCCCTCTGGTTGTAGTAATTTCCGTTCTCTTATTCTCATACATCTAGTATTTTCCTCTATTTATCCTAATCCTTACTGAAAATTAAGCCAAAAATATTTAATGTTTTCGTTCTGTATTACTGTTATTCTCTATCCTTCTCACCATTTTTATTTGCTTTCAGATCATTTGCAAGATCAAGTTTAATTTTTAGAAACAAATCTGAATTAAGTTGTCCTGCCCTCCTCCCCCCTCCACCTTTTACCCCCCATTGCTTGCAGGATTCCTGCATTAGTCTTGCCATGGATTCTCAGGCTGACTATTCATCCATTTTGAACTGCAGACCAGGATAACTCTTTACTGAGAATTCAGTTTCCAGGCAAGCCTTACATATCTGTAACTTCCAGAAATTGAGTCCTGAGGCTCCTTACACCTGTGACCAGTTTTTCTTATTTAAATTTGCCCCTAAGGTTCAAAACCTAGATTTCCAAACCAACTTCTCTATATTTTTTTCACATATTTCAAACTGAATCAACCCATGATTACTAAGGGTGCAATTTTACGTTCCACTTCATCTGACGCACTGTAAGCTGCCAGTGACTGGGAATGCCTGAGTGCCTCAGCAGCCCCAAGCAGTGAGTGGCTCCAGCTCTCTGGCAGCCTGATCCATGGGAGCTCAGCCCCCATCCGACTGACTCATTGCCACTGGAGTCACCTTGCTGATGTAACTCATGCCTTGGCTGCGTGACTGCTCGGATCAGCTAGACAGGGGCAGAGAGAGGGAAGCCAGCTCTTTCAGCAGATGATAAAGCATAAAGTGAAACTGAATCCTCAGTCCAAAATTATTTTCTAGAATATCCTTATTGCTTTTCAAAGTGAAGGCTAAAGTAACGCTGTCTTCCTGTTTGTTCAGGGACTAGTTTGAGGAAGAAACTTGCCAGCAATCAAATCCAGGAGTACCTTGGCCCTATCACTTCTTCTCTTATCTCTACCTGGGAAAGTAAACCACCTGATAACAAGGCAGTATTTATCTAACAACACTACAAAGATCCCTGCCCCTATTCGAGTCTAACCCTGGGGCTAACACAGATTCTTTGCTCCTTCTGTCATCTTTTTCCAAAGTGATTTTCAGCCAAACTGATTTCAGTCTGACCTTTTTACACCAAAGCATTTTTTCTAGTCCACTGTATAATTACTACTGCACAGCTTTTCCTTTTGTTTAGTTACTTCTGAACAGCACAAAGCGTTTTAAACACCTCTAGTCCAGTTAGTAACAGCACTATACCACCCTTCTGATACGTGGATGTTTTATATCCTGACCTCTATGAGAAGCTCCGATTTCTCCATTTTGTTGTCCCGGCTCTCAACATTTCAGTTATTTCTTGGTAATCACATACCATTATCCAGTGGAAATTTTTCCCTAGCTGCAACGTCTGACTATCATTTTCCTTAATCCTGGAGCTCTTTTCCTTCTCAGCTGGTACTAATCTTCTATCCACTGTCACTTTTCCCTATGCCAAGAAGGAAACATTTACCCAACAGCTCTCTCCTAAAAACTGAGGTCTGAATGGAGGTTTCATTGTTGGTCAAAGCTTTTCCTTACACTGAAGTTCCCAGCCACTGCACAAGCCACCTTCTCTAAAGGCAGATTTTCGAGGTACTTGGGGTTAAAGCCTCTCTGTAAGAGTTATCTCCTCAGTGGTCTCTCCACCAGGTACCACACTTCCACTTAGGATTGTCAGAGCATCTACTCTGCCTCCTCCGGGATGGTATGGGATGCTATGCACATCTGTAATCCACCACGGGAGAAAATATACTGTCGTTTACCTTATCATGAAGGCTAATGATGGAGTCTTTCCTTCCCACTCCCACTCAAATCCCTTCAGGATCTTTCTCAGCTTTCTCATTCCTCCTTATCTTCCCATTCAGCAACATCAAAAGTCCCACCAAGAAATCTGCAATTCCTCAGCCTTCCCTTAATTCTTGGATCTGGTTTAAGTTCCAGCCTCATTGCCAATTGCATCTTGAGCCTCCCTGCTTTTCTGGCTTTTTTTCCTCTTCACTTTTGAACTGTATTAGTAATTTCATGGATACTATATTTAGTCATCTTTATTAAATCTGCCATTTTTCAGGTTTCCTCCACTGTTCCCTTGATTATTAACTCTCCTTTGTTTCGAGTCCTTGCCTTTAAAAAGGACACACGCTAAACTCCCTTGATATACTCGCCAGTTACACAGCAACTACTTATCAGCTGCTTGACTTTTGAAACCTTTTGTCTAAAGGAATTTCAACCCTTCATTTAGATCAGCTGTGGGTAGCAGCAGGAACCAGTCTCATACTCAAGTTCAAATGCTGTCCATAAATTACGTTCAAATCAAACACTTGTCACTGGTCCTCAGGAAACAAGATTTGCTTCCCAATCCCTCGGGAGAGGGTGCTGTGCTGGCTTTGCTGACCTCCTCTATAAGCTCAGCGCTTTATAACAAACTGGATGTGTCAGAAATGTCTGCTTTGGTTATTCCCATGGAAGTCTATCCAAATTTGGCACAGTTAGAGGCCTCAAAAAAAAGAGTTCCCAGATGTCTGACTGAGAAATGGTTGCAAGCAAGGTGCTGTTTCCTTTCCTGACAATCACCGTTCCTGACTACTGAGGGTTGTGGCCTTAGAGATCAGGACAAAAAGTGCTCCCCATTGTTGGCACACACCACTAAAGAAAAAGGGAGATAAAAGCAGAGGAGAAGGCACAGAGGGCAGGGAAAGAACCACCAGGAGGGTGAGAAAGAATGAACACACAAAACAGCTGGCAATGGATTAACAAGATTAGAAAGCTCTGTTTATTACTAGCACACATCCCCCTTGGAAGCTGGAAACACACCTAGAAACCCCAGGCAACATTCCTCTGGTTTTTTACAAAGACAACTTACTGCTTCTTTTGTACCTGGGCCGCAAAACCAACCAGCCAACTGATGTGGAAAAAAACCTCTTTGCTCTGCAAAATGCTTGAGTACTAAGAGGGATTAAGCTTCTCTCTACCTCAGTCCCTTCTCTCCATCATTGAAAACAGGTGTCCTCCTGGGACCTCCCCCACCCAAAATCGACTGGAAGGAGAAGCATTTTATTTCTATATGCACTACCTGCTCTTAACGGTGTTGAAGCAGAAATCATCCAGACACTCTCCTCATGCACTGTTCTGCTCAGCACCTTCCTCTCTTTCCTGGCCTGTGTCACTTGTGAGTACTTTTGCCACTTGCAAGACACTACATATGTGGCAATGAGAACATGGGTCTCTTTTTTTTGCCTTTCAACTTAACATAGTAATTATTTTTTTTAAATAATTCTCCTAATCATGTTCAATTTTTTGTAACAGTATTTCAGTTTACTATTTAAATTAAATTGCTCTTTTTTTGGCCCAACTAGCCAGGCATAACTGATCTCAAACTATCAATAAATCAGATAACAGCTTCAAATCTAGAAGTATCCAAAAGTTGGGGGGAGGCTTACTCCTATTTAAGATATTCTCAAGTTGTGCTTAAAGACATAAGCAATGGATGGAAGTTTAAAAACAAAGCCTCCCTTTGGGCTTTGTAGTCTCATACCTGTAAAATGTTTTTAAGAACTTTACTCTCTTCCTCAACCCCGAAGTAACAAGAACAAGCTTTGCATAAGGTACTGAGGGAACAGAAGAGTAACTCTCACTGATATGTTTTTATTCTCATCTGAATGAGAGCTATTTCAGACCAAGACTCACAAATGGAGCTCGACAATAGGGCAAGCACTAAATCTCTAGGACATTTCCTCCCTCCCCCCCCCCCCCCCCCCAGTTTCATAGTGCTGTAACACTGCACATTGAATTACTTCAGGAGAATCTATAAAATAAATGACCCCATTTCTGGTCAAAAATCCCAGCTGCGAATCACACAGCCATTTGGCCTATAAAAAGCAAAAAACATAACCTTTTCTGTGCCCCGCCACCCCCCCAACCTGTTCTGGTACAGAAAAAAGAGAAGAAGAGTGATGTTTTCCAACGAATATAAAAGCTAAGAATTTTTGGAGAAAGAAGCAGTTGCTTTACTTTTAGAACTACCTTCCCATATGATAAAATTGTTCTGGCATACCTGCAGAGAAATGCTTCATTTCACTCTCTCAGTCATTATTCAGCCTCTGAAACTCCCTAGGTTTCTCTATAACTGAGCTATACCTGACTTTCTCTGTAAGATTACCAGTCCTGAAAAGAAAGGGGTAAGGAAAAATACATCCACAGGTTTGAGTCTGTTTCAGCAGAGGTAAAGATGCTTTGCACTAAGGGGCTCTAATAGTAGTTTTAATAATAGAAGAAACCCCCATACTGGCAACTTTTTGTCTGCCTTCAAGCTAAACGATGACCTAAGTAACATTATCAATGGACTTCAGCAATAAATACCTCTTGGTTGTAATGAAAAAGAAATGGACCCCTAGTTGTCACAGCAGAATCTAAATTAGGTTTCTATATTTAGAAGTACCACCTTTCTTTTGAGGATAGTAATGTGCTTCAGCTGAAGGGCAAAAGAACTCAAAGGAAGTTGGTGCAGAAGCTCCTGAACATGAATATGAGTGGCAAAAGAGTGCAATCAAAGAAATTTATATGTAATGATGATGAGTATCAAATGTAATTATAACATCAACATTAAAACTAATTTGTAGAAGATGGGAGGTGTATGAAATTGGAAAGTGAAGTTTAACCAGCTGAGTTCTAGATCTTTAAAGAAATTAGAACAAAGCTATTCATTCCATTATCAGCTTTTTATTTATGACCTTTCCAAGAGAAATTAATTAAAACACTATAATGATACCAGATACTTGTTACAGTAGTAGTGTTGTAGTTATTAAGGTCTAAGGATGAAGATTGACACTTCTATTTCAGAACTGAAGAACTTGCATTATTAAAGACTAACAATTCAATTCATTCTGTATCTGTCAATCCAATAAAATACATTAGCTCTTCCACAAGCCTTACCCCACCTACTATTTCACAAAAATATCGAGGATTTTTCTTCCATTGCATTTTTCCTTCCCTGAACTGTGTTGTACTTCAGTTATTCCTTTACTTTTGGCCACTGACACAGACTTTAGTGAGCTGATTGTCTGTGGGTGAAACATGGTATTTTAAAGTACACTTTAGGAGTGAAAATTACTCCTACTTAATTTTTGTACTTTCATTCTCTGTCTCATTTTCTTTGTCACTGAAATGTTCCCACTCTGAACTTATTAAAAATAGTCAAGGTGACCCTCATTTATGTGATATCTAAAACATCTTGTAACTCCAGATCTTCCATTCCAAATACAACTAATTTATTTTCATTTCAATTTTAACTAGTCGCCAGCTTCTGTAGGAGAAATAAGCAGAAAAAAATGCTGCAGTACTCAAAAACCTGCACTATAGAAAGTGTGATGGACTTCATATTAGAAACTACTTTGATTTATACGTATGCAGTAGGAGGAGAAAAACATGATTAATGTAAAACATATTGAATTAGCCACAAGACTGGAATATATGGAACATAACAGTTAATTAGGCTGGGAAAATGTAATTGCCAGTGGTATACAACACACGTGTAATCTTAACATTCAGCCATAAAACCATGAAGAGGAGCTGACCTGTTACCTGTGTCCTTACACATTTAGCAGAACCTTGGCAAGTTACTTCCATACTTGTCTGCCGTCCTGCCAACTCCGATTTCAGCACACATTCTTTCAGATATGATCATTTTCGAGAAAAAGGGAAAGCCATCCTTTTTGTTGTCTGGTCTGGTAATACCTTGCAGCCCTACTTCTCAGATGTAAAAACTTGGGCTTTCTTTTCAGAAGTGTTTTCTCTGTGATGCACAGACACATCCCACTGAACTCTAGATTGTAATTGTTTTTATAGTATAAAATGTATACTGTATTGGAATTGACATTCTGCCGAACAATCTTACTTTTCCAATCAGAGAACCCTAAACACTGGGCTAGAAACTACATTTTAAGGCTCAAAGTAGCTTGCAGCTTGATGAGGATGAGAAAAATATTTATGTGTATATGTATATATTTTTTTTTTCCATGCAAACTTTGCTGGGTAGGTATTGTGCCACAGAAGGAAGACCATGACCTGACTTGTGGCAGGAAGCAGAGGGCAGAGGCACAGCCACTCTTCCACATGCCTCTTTGTAGCAGTGTGGTGGAAAGCAGAAGCCAGTCAGACCACAGTAACTGTGGAGCGTCACACCCCTTTCACCACTGCTCCTTTCTGCAGCATGCCTTCCTGAATACTCAGGATACTCACAGGCTACCCTCACTGCAGCTGTCAAAGTGCAATAAATTAACTGTTTTTTGTTCCTCAGCAACATTTTTGAAACCAAACTCTTATGCAAGAGGAGAATGCCACATGCCAAAGGTTGACGTTTCTGAATGCTTCCTAAGGGATGCAACTCAAATAAATATATTTTAATGTATTTTGCCTATCACCAGGAATTAAAAAGCATGGGCAATAATTGAATTTCTGCTTGCTGATAGGTGAGTCCAATATAGAGATTATTAAGAGCACTCAAACCAGGTTTTGCATTATGTGCCAAAGAGCCCTTTAAGCATTTACTCCTGAACTTCCCTCCATGCCCCCTGGGGTGGCAAGTATTCCTGAACATTAATACGGTCTGGGTTCCTTCAGGCTTTATGTATTAGCAAAAAGAGATCTGCTAACATATTAAACAATTTCAGTCTGTTTCATGACAACTTTTGTGTCTCTGGTGTTTACTGAATTGCCTGTTAATTTGTCTGCCTGTTGCCAAGCAGGCAGCAGAGAGGAACGCCCGTGTTTGGAAAGGAAAGCCCAGTTCCAAGGTCTGGACCTTCCCCTGCTTCAGAGGAGTTTCCCTTACTCCTTCACCCAGAACCAGGAAGATGAACCTCTCTCTCCTACCTCCCATGGCAGCATCAAAACCACGCTCCGGCGGCAAAGGCACTGCTTGACCAAACAACTTCTCCCTGAAGGTTCCCATCAGACTTCTCTCCGGTTTAGGAACCGTTTGTTTTGTCAAAAAGTGCATTTTTGTGTCTACCTCAACCATTTAACAATGATTGATAGTCTAATCCATCTGCTCTACTTTACTAATTTAAATGAACTTCTCAACTGGAAATTAAAGCTACTTCCATCTCTACCATGTTATTACAGCTGACTGTAATTATTGCATTAGAACAATGAGTATTATTTTCCACAGCACAAAGTACTGAATTTTGGAGGGTATCAGCCATCAGCCCTGAAGTCTGAACAGTCTTCAGTGGAGGGCAACATTTAATCCAGAGAAAACAGATTTTTATACCACGTTTTGCAAAAGGATTTCCCATGGGCAGTCTGTTTTGACAACAGTTACCACACTGGGACATGTGAAATGACTGGAGTTTTTCCCACACTAAACGCGGAGCCTGGATGACCATCGATTTCAGAAACATTCATGTTTGTTAACTGAATGCTCAAATTCTCATATTTACAAAGAAAAGGAGTGAAATGGGACCACTCAAAACTTACTAAATTAATAATTACATTTATTTTGAAAAAATAAATTATTCCATAATATGTTTTCTTCTAGGTAACACCAAGTTACAGTAAATACTAACTTTTCAATGCTTAAAATAAGAAAAAACTATGCAGAAGATCCATGCACTTCAAAAAATTTTTTTCTATTTCAATAAAAGGCCTATTGTGTTATAATGTCAGTTTAGCTAGCTAAAACTCATGAATGTGAATGAGTGGCTCTTTTCTCCCCCATAACAGATAAGGAAAAAAAGATAGGTTACATTGAAGAATGTTAAGTATGATTAGATACTTCTCAGAAAATGATCTGCTCCTATACTAAAGGCCAGACTGACATAGGTCTGGAAAGAAGCAACCAGCTTCTTTTTTTTTTCTACATACCCTACACAACAAAGTTTACCATGCAAATATATTTATATGAGAAGAAATTGGAAAGAAACTAACTTCTCTGACAGATTTTCCTTAACTGTAGGTTATCTCCTTTCGTACTCCAAAGTGATTTAAACCAATGGTAATGTATTGGCAAGAGTCTGTCCATAAAATTCATCTCTTTGCATCAGAGTTGCTCATGATGCAAAGGTAGCAGCAGCAGCTGGCTCATGTAGCCAACATATTTACAATCCCCTAGAGCCAGACTGGAGGAGCAGCAGCCAGGTCTGTGTGACCTTGCTAGTTTGGTGTCAGAGCGCAATCAGGAACAAAGCCCCACCCTCGACCCTGAGAACACAAACCGTGCACCCACGAGATATCCACACCGAGCTCCTGAGGAACTCCCACTGCCACTGGGAGCTCCTGCCTGGAAGACAAGACAACAGCAGTCCAGAGAAAATGCCCAGAGTGTGCAGCGAGGACATGGCTGTGCTGCTCCACATCACCTGCTCCAGTGGGCACTGTCCGTGCCACAGCTGGCCCCTGATGCTGTTGCTTATCCCCGCAGGGTCACAAGCTGCTCCAGGTTCCTAAAACTGTCTTAGCAAGTGTTCTTCTCCTACAGAAGCAGAGATGGCATCAGGGGGCACATGTTAAACACAGCAGCAGCCCTCCCTTGTCTGCAGGTAGCAAAAATTCACAGCCTTTTTACTAGCACACTTTCAATGTGAGGAAATCTTAACCCTATGACAAGGCCAGGAAGTCTTGGGCTAGACTGGTAAGCAACAGCACCCTTCTTTTCCCTGCAAGAAGTATTCTGTTGGACTGGTGCTGGCAGGGCTCCCTGAGAAGTCACGTGTTTTGGCATTTTCTCTTTTAAGGCAGTATATGGTTCCTCTTATAGCTTCTCAGAAGCAGCAAGCAGATGTCCCTGTATTTGTTACATTCACACCACATTTCAGGACTTCATTTCCAAACATGAGGTTTGGGGGTTTTTTCTCCAGAATTATTAAAGAAAAAAAAAAATTCTGTCTTCCTCAAAACTGCAGGTACAAGGTAGCAGGCCAAAGCACTACCTGCATCAGCCCTCCACATTTCTCTAGATTCAGAGTAACCTCTTCCAATCACACAAAGATAATTACCCCAGCTGAGAAACCTCAAACATGAGAACTGCTCCGACTGACAAAAGCAACCCAGGTGGGGTTGACAAAAAGCAGCATTTAATCACAGGTCTCAACATGCAGAGTTGCTATCACAGCATCCACACTACTATCAGAAATCACAAAGCACGCCAGGTGGATGTTTACTTATTTTACAAGTGAAATTCTAAGTGTCTGGTATAGTTTATCCAGTGCTGATCCCAGTGCACACACTGCAGTAGCCTGCAGATCCTCACAGGAATTGCACAGCCCAGCTTCTGGCACAGGAGACAGCTTGGAGCTCACTTCAAGAGCTCTATATAAACATTTCTGGATTTGTACCTTGTACCCACCTGAGACTGAATTAGACTGCCAACAAGTGTATATGGAGAGATCATAGACTTCCATTCCTTAAAAACAGCTTACAGAAGTATTCTGGCAGTACCATGTACTACCCTTAATTTTGCATTTTTTGCAAAAGTAAAAATTGCTTTCTCACATTAATTCTCTCAGCACTGAGATCTCAAACCTTCATTTTGGGAAGGTTTTGTTGCAGCTGCTGTGGTGATGAGGTTAGCTGGTACCTCCTTCATCTGGAAGCTCCACTAATTCTTTTGCTTTTTTGATGGTTGCAAAACAGATGACTGCACATGTCTATTAACTGATGGCAGGGATTTACCTTCAAGTAGCTCCACTTTTCTGTTCAAGGTGCACAGAGCAGCACTGGATAATTCCAACCAAAACTCTTTCATAGGAAGGGCCCAGAGCTGATGAGGCTCTGTGTGTTCATGGCCATCAGGGAGCTGGTGAAACACTGGATTTACCTCTGTGCCTCACAAGACGTGCTGCTAGCCCTCAGCACTGGCTGAGAATGACAACTTGGAAGCTAAACCTCGGTAATGGCTTTGTTGTTTGGGTTTGTTGAGTGGGGGGTTTTTCCATAGACTAATACAGGCCAGAAAAGTTACCTCGCATTTCCAAAGCCCAAAATAAACCATATCCAAACATAAGGATTACATGGATTTCCTGCAAAAAACATGAAAATCACAAGCTGAAAACTATGGATTACGTTGTCTTGTTGTCTGGGTTTGTTATTTTTTCCTAGTAAAGAGTACTTCTAACTGGTCAGACAAGATTTGGATGAGACTTTTATTTATCAGAAAGCCACTCTCAGATATATGCCATGCTTTGAAGTCTTAGGTATGAAATACTTTAGGCTGACAAATACCCCTGGCCATGCACGGCAGCTAATGCTGTGGAATTAAAGCTGAGATGGTCCTGAGGGGGCTGGGAAGAGCAATGGGAGTTTACAACCCAGGCAGCTGGTGAAGCAAGGCTAATTGACTTTTTGTGCTAGTAAGGGGAAGGAAGAAAACTGGGAAGGCTGAGAAATTTCACTTTACAGCTTCACTACTTTTTGCTGTTAGCATCATCTGTCCTGTCTTCACTGAGGATGAAATCACTGCAGAGAGTTGCTCACTTTAATGCAGGGGCACAAGAGGACATAAAGAGAAGCTTCCAAGAGGGCAGAAAGAGCCTTGGAAAAGGCGTATCAAAACGGAACAGCATAATTCCCCCTCTGACCACACACACAGCTCACTAGACCACATCAAAGGATGTTAAAGGGAAAAAGAAAATCAAAAACCTAAAAGGGAGAAAAAGAAATATTTCCCAAAGAAACTAACTGATGAAATCTTGTCCAAGTGGTGTATCATAGCAGACAAAACTGCTAACTACTGTTATTCCCATCTCTTCTCTCACAAGACTAAGCAGTGAGATTAGGTCACACCAGGTCACTACCTGGTTTCGGTAGTTCCCACATACACACACTCTTCCCCTCCTTGAAACCGGAAAGGGGCACCCAAAATGATCCAGCAGCTCCTGGCAAACAGCAGTTCATGGACTGACTTCCCGAGCTGGAGTTCGCATCCTATTTCATCATCCTCTCCCTGAGTCACCATAACCACTTGCCGTATCCAGGAACATTTTTTACCACTGTAGCACAGCATTCAGCAGCAAGGGCACCATGGCAATAACTTTATCATTCCCTTTGCTGATAAAGTACTTCCTTTTGCTTGTTGTGAACCTGCTGCTCCCGTTGGTACTTCATTGGCATCCATTGAGGCAGTAATTTCTGACGTGCTCCCTCATCAGCATTGATGGCCCTACAAAAGGCTGCCCCCACCACCAGACCTTTTCCAAGCCAGAGAACAGAGAAGAAGCCTGTTTAAAAGTCCTGACAAGAACATTTTCTTCTGGCCCTCTTTACTTTTACAGTTCTACTATACAGGCCTTGAGATAACCTGCAATTGCTATGCCAGCTAAGACATGCACTGTTATTTTCTACTGGAACATGATTTTAAGTTTTGCTTTGGCCTTACACTTAGTCTTTTCCCACTGTTTGCTGTTATTCAGCAGATCACTGGAGCTAAAACCAAGATGGAAAAGGCAAGCCATAGTTAAGGTCAACTGAGGGCATGTAACCACTGCCTGCTCTTTAGAAAGATGTTAAAATGCTTGGTAAACTTCGAGTAAGAATTTAGACACCTCTTTTAGAGGGCTAGTTGGATTCTATTATCTAAATCATTTTTTTTAAATGCCACCAATGCATTTCTGAAAGAAAGAGCTTCACAGAGAGGCTTACATAATGGTGGAGAGTTTAACAAAGCAACTTCTTCATTCCATGGAATTCCAAGATCATAAAAATTTGCAATTAGAAATAACGTTATTTTAGATTAACAGCTGATCTACCAGAACACTGTAATTCCATTAGTGCTTGACACTGTCAACACCCGCATCAAATAAATGTCTGCCTCACTTGGGAGATGGGTATGAGCCAAAGTCACAAAACATTTTAAGTTGACAGTATTACTCCAGGGTCCTGAAACGAGCCTGCATTTGTAAAAATCCCTATTTGAGAAAGAAGGCTGTAGTAATGGTTTTGATTTCTTTCTTGCTGTCCTAATTGAAAAAGATGGCTGAGGTGAACACTTTTGATGGATTTATTTGATACATCCCAAAAATACTGAAATTATTTTTGCCATACAAAAACTTCATTTAAATTGGCTGTAAAATTTTCATAGTCTTACAGACAAAATATTAGGAAAAAGCCCCCAACTTTAGCAAGACAAGGCTTATAGGGAGAGAGAATATCAAAAGATGAAGCTATAAAAAGACAGTAGACCAAACCTGATAACTTAGAACAAGGAAATCTGCAAGAATACAGCACCTTTAGACCATCAGAAATCCATACCTATTACAAGAGAAGGAGTTATACTTTTTCCATTTCCATTACTTTATTTCACAAAGTCTTTGTGGGCTGATAAATCTCACCTTGGTGTCCTGCACAAACACCAAACCAGCATTTTATATAATTGCCTTGGGTGAACTTTACTTGAAAATATTTCCTGAGGCTATTCAAAAGGATGTTTGCCAACAAAGCAGCTTGGAAAAATGCAGACCGAGCAGAAGAAAGATATACTGATATTATTTTCAAGATCCTACAAAAGACCCCTATACACTTCAGCCAAGGAAGAGAAAGTTTTTCTTTGTATTTCCTGAACATTTAAAGACAGCCATTTATAAGGTTCTAGCTGTAAGAGTCCATTCTTAATGGCAACCACATCCCACTGAGTATCTATCAACAAATCCCTTTTGGATCAGGAAGGGAATCACACATACTGTAGTTGATTCTCCAACAATGGCTTTTAGTATAAATAAAAACTTTTTTTTTCAGAGCTTAAAAATGTGCTTGAACTCTACTATACTGGCATAAAAAAAAATCTCAATTAGCCTGATTTGAATTTCATGTGAATAGAGCATTATTGATATGAAGTTTTATAAAGGATGAAAACAAGGTATAGCCATCTCCATAATCAATGTCTTTGAACCGGAAAACTATTTGGGCATTGGAAAGTAGAGCAGAAAGTATATTTGAGGAGTACTAGGAATAAGCCTTATATAACTCTTGACCTAAAGTAAACATTTAAAAAGTGATGCTTACATTAAAAAGATAACTTATCACTTCTATTTTTATAGCACCAGCGATGGAACAGAAGAATTCCATTCCTGAATAACATTTAGTAGATCATGTATTAGGATACTATCTGCTCAGCTGCCTTTTTTTCTTTTTTTTTGAGTGCAAAAATATAGCCAAAATCCATCCTCTGAATATTTTAATGTATTTAAAGTACTTTTATGCAGAACAACTATGAGGCGCTCTAAATTCTATGATGTGTGAAATACTTTGACCAACTATGTCTCAGCTACAGTTATTAAATTAAAACTCATGTAATGCTGTGACAAATTCCACCATGGTATTTTGTAGAACTCCACAGAAATCATCTTTTTCATTTGTCTTTTACCCAGCCTAGCTATGAAGTAAACTTTCCAGTTTTTAGGAATAAGCATGTTCTGGGCAATTCCCAGAACCATGAGCAGGGTAATGGGCAGAAGGAAGAATACATCATCTGCATTATTTAAAATTTAAAAAATACTCAAGAGTTTGAAAATGATGGAAAATGCATAGTGGATCAGTAGGCCTCAGGTAAGGACCATCTTACACTATTGACAGAAAAAATGGTGAATCATCTATCCACTAACTGGTGGATTTTGAGATGACTGAGAAAGAGTAATAGGCAAAGATACTGTCATCCTTTCGTTACATATGCAGCTTTAATTATAATTTTACTCAGCTAAAATAAAACAAAATCCTGAAGTTCAGGAACAGAGGACTGAAAGTTTGGACAGACAATTTACACCTCTAGCTTCATCCACACATAGGAAAAGAGTGTCTTCCATTTTTTCAGTGGCTGACTTTGCAACCTGAGCAATGGCTTTAAAAGTGCAAGTCTTCTGGTCTGTGATCTAAACTCAAAATGGAAACTGGTATTACAGAAACTCCATCATGTGGGAGCATAGTGACCTCACAGAGCTCACAACGCTAATTTGAACTTTCATATTTCATTTACTAGCCAAATTAAGTGAATGGAAGAACAGCAGGCATGGGGGCCCCTGTCTGGAACTACATGTATTCGCCTACTCTAAAACACTCTCTCTTCTAAAACAAAATGACAGCCTGAGATGAGGATCTTCTTCATCTTCCACAACTGAGTACCAAGTGTTGTTCTTCTCAGAGCTCTGTTCCTCCCTGTAACTGAGGCACCAGAAATCCCTGGCAGGCTGCCACACAACACAAACCCACAAGACCTTGCTTAAAACCAACCTACGTCGTCAGATGTCTTTTGAGCTAAGGAGCCTGAAAACCTGTGCTGCAAGGCAACCACAGAAGCTGGAACAGTCTTTAAGAGAAGACTGTTCAGACCAGTCCCTAGAAGGAGATAAAAGACTATGTAAATGAGTGTCATAATTATCTGGTAGACAAGCTTTGGTACTCAGGATTCACAGGTTTTATTTTTAGTTCTGAAAGGAAGTATGCTTTTTATGGTCAATCCCAGTTGGCCTCTTTCTGCTTTCAGCGCTCTTACCACTTTAGCAAGAGAAATTACAGTACTTCTCGTTCAGCTGCTCACAGGTTTTCCCGTAATGGCTATGTGAAATGGAGATGAACTGATACTTGCATTGTTTTTCATAGATTTGTACAGGAGAGGTGGCCACAACCAGAATTAATTTCATAATTAATTTCATACTTATGCTTTCTGCAAAATTCTGGTTTTATGTTTAACAAACTATCTACCAAACTCAGGCAGTAAGTTCAGATACAGTATCAGGGATCCATCATCCAGATTCATTTTTATATAAAGAAAATGCAAGTTCTACAGAAAAGGAATGGCTAGACCTTGAGCACATTCAGGAAATCTTTCCACCTGCAGACCCTCAATACGCAGAAATACGACTTACTTAGATTATAGGATTTTTCTTCCTCTGTATAACCAGAAATCTTTTTCTTTTCCAGTAATCACACTTTCTTTTTTTAATTTAAATCACTTTCTTACAATCAGCCAGAGGTTTGCGCTAGAGCCGCGTGTCACCCTGCAGACTGGTGATGAGTGAAGAAGGCACCGCCGTGACTCACTGTCCCCTCAAATAACCTCCAGACTGTTCCGACCAGAGCTGCAGCAGAACGCGCTGGCTGCTGACTCAAACAGATGCAATACGGCCTCATTCCCTCGCCGAGCACGGTGCCTTCCCTGTGCCATTAAATATGATTCATACACAGCACCGTGCCAAAATCAAAAGAACAGATCAACATTAGCAGACAGTAAATTCTAAGTCTGCTCTTCTTTGAATATTACATGCAAATAACCTGGTATAATTCTGCGTATAGTAACCTGCCCTTCAACCTCAGTAAGGATGTTACAAATTTACCACCTTTAGTACAAACACACAGTCGGTTTGACCACGTAAGCACCCAAAAGAAACATCAGAGATGCCTGGCACCAAAGTAAGGTAAATATATGCCAGTGTTTTGCATCAACTGGTTGTTAATTAGCAGACTGTGGTGAAAGCACTGACATCAAAAGTCATTAAAACCATGTCCAAAAAACACCTTCAGATTTCAGAGAATCTAACATTCATCTCTACCCTTCAGAAAAGGAGCCAGTGCCTTTGGAAGAAAGGAGGACATGTGACAGAAGAGCTTTTGAGCAATGCTGTCAGACAGCATGGCATGAAGCAGTTCCTGTCTTGACAAAAAAGTCACAGAGAGAGACAGACTTGGCTAATAATCCCATCCTTTTCAACCAGACAGGATGTGGTTCTACAATAAAAGAGACACTATTGACTCCATTAACCTACAGTGCTGGAAACAAGTCATGAAAAATGTATTAATTTCCACTGCTCGTTACCACCCCCGAAATAGCTGCTACAGGCTTACCTATCACTTGCAGTATTTTTCAAGAAAATACTGTAAGCCACAGAGAGCAGCATTTCCTAACTTAATTTTTTTCTTCAAGAAAGAACATATCTGTGTGTTAAACCAAGTGTTTTCATCTGATGATATTTTTACATATTATGAATTATTCCCTTCCTATGGTATAATGCAGACTCTCAAACTAGAAGAATTGATCATGCTGCCTAGACTTAAAAGATTTCGCTAGCAAGGAGTTTTCAGTTTTCAGTGATGTAAGTTGAGGGGTGGAGGTTCTAGTAAAGCAATAAATAACTGGGTCAGGAAATACATTTTGAGATTGTTATTAATATGGAAATCATCAAGTAATTGTGTGTACATTTTACGTGGCTGCAACAATTTTGTCCAGTGATACTTGAGATCTGTGCCATAACCCATGAATATAAACTCCCCCACCCCACCAAGAAGTCAGTCATCATTAAAGGATCATGCCAACTGTATGACCAAGGGATATAGGTCTTTGGCACTCCATGACTTGATAAACAGAAATACCCATTTAATTACAGATTTGCCTGTATACTTCTACTTTTTTGATTCCTTTCCCCAGCTTGGGCTCCATAAATTCAAGATGTGTTAAGTCATCGTGCGGTTTTGGCATTTAGCTCACGGTGCCTTTTCATGCCTCTATCTGTTTTTACAATTAATGACAACTTTGCAAATTAAGACAGCCTGCGTACTGTAATAAATATAAATTTACAATGTTTTTGCCACTAAAAACACATGAACTGTCAATATTTCACCTTTATAATGTATTCGTGAGAGTTTTTTATACTCATCAAGTAACTTATTCCCCTCCCATCCAAATAATGATCCTTTCTCTCTCAAACTGAAGATGAACTCATCTTCATCACAGGAGCAGATAGGCGTTGTGGTAGTATTCAAGCTCTTAGAAGTTCCCGGGAATGCTCCTCTCAGAGATGTTATTCATTCCTGTGATGTGTCAGAGTGCAGCATGCTGGGGATTGCACCACCAGCCCACAATGGGATTTTGTGAGCAGTCAGCTCCCATCCTGGCAATACCCGAGAGCATCACGGCACAGCCACCTGTGACTCACAGCAAGTGAGAGGCTCTGCCAGCCTCTCCAGCTGCGTAAGGACAGGGAGATCGACAGGAGAGTTGTTCAACCAGCCACAACCCTCTTCCTTTCACTGAAGGCCCTGCAGCACCCTCCTTACCAGCCAGACAAAGCAGCAAAGGCACGTGAGCAGACAGGGGAAAAACCTGCATTTTATCCACGGAGACTGCACCCTTGTCAGGTGACTGAACACGAGTTGTCTCATGCAAATGTGCCCTTCATCACTCCAGAGATGCATTTTCTGGAGGCAGCTGCATCCTGTGTGTCCTGTGAACTGCTGTGACTGGCCATGTACAGACAATACTGGAACACGGCATTCAAGCTCCAGAAGAGAGCTGTGGAGAGGAACTGAACAAATCAAACATCCTGTCCTCTGAGAAAAACAAAGACTACATAAAGGAGATTCTCATTAATAATCCTGTATTCCACAGAAAACGCAAAGCTCTCATTCCACTGTCCTTGGACTGACTCCCATGGAAAGCACAGCTGTGAGGGACATGGACCCTATGCAGGAGACAGGTACCAGCACCATGGAAACACAGCTGATGAGCACAAGAGGGGATCGAGGATCCGGGACAAGGAAGAAATACCAAATGGCTCTCAGGCATTGTAAAGGGAGTAAGAGAAAAGGAACAAATGGCACATTGACACATGTTGTGTCTGCATTTGTGTGTCAACTTTTTTTTTTTGTCTAGACTAGTATGGTTTCAAATTTCTTTACAAAATTAAGGTTACTGAACCTGAATTGTCAGCAAACTGCAGAACCAGAGATTCCACATAGGGAGCACTTTTACAAGGGAAGTCTTGAAACTGGTGAGAAATCTTTAAGGAGAAGAGTTATAAGAACTGTTTTTAAGACAAAGCTCTAGCAATCAGGACGTGGCACAGGACAAGGTGTCTGTAACTCTGAGCCTTGGACTTAACCTCAAAGAGCATGTTCTGTACACTGCCCTGGCAAACCACACTATGGGCACAGGATTCAAAAGTGTGGTCCAGAGGACCTTTATCTGTTATGGCCACGGGAAGAAACTCATCACAAGGCAGTTAAATACATCTGTGCATTTCCTCAGAAATCTGGTTAGCCTCTTCTAAAACCACTTCAGGAGAGGTTGTGTGGCTGGGAATGAAAAGCTTTCTCTGTGTTACATGGAGAATCATCTCCAGTCTGGTTGAGATGACGTCCCTACAGTCATCACTCTTGTTTAAACAGATCCTTGCACAAGACCCGGCAAAATGAGGAAGAAAACGGAGGATGAAGAAAAGAATGGAGTTGATCATGTGTCCAAAGTGAGGAATTTGCGGGCATCACAGAACAGGGATCGGTGATTCCTCAAACCTGGATTATAATGTGACGCATTTGTGAAATGGTAACACTGCTCTGCCTGTGACCATCACCCCAGTCTCTGTTATGCAGAAGTGGTGTGGGAGGTTTGCTGCTTTCAGTTTTTCTTGCCAGAGCTCTGATGAAAGCTGTACAAGTACATCCCTGGTAATCTGGGGCTCTGCACAAACAAACACATGTACTCCTTTCAATATCCACTTCTCTATTCAACACACCACCTGGAATCAAGGCAAGGGATTCTGTCCCATTCTTCCGTCCAAGAATGGCAAAAATGACAGCATGAAAACATCGCTACAAGGAAGCAAAAGGAAAAACCTACTGGACTTCATCCTGTTCTATTCTGATCGGCGGTCTTCTGCAGCAGCAGTAATTCTCCTTTCAAAGGTAAAATGGAGACAACCGCTACCACCAGATAATCTATGATTCTATTTATCTCAGCAAGTAGGCTCTATGTGTTCTGGTGAAAGAGCAGAATCATTTGAACCACCTTCAGAGAAAAGAACAGGGAGAACAAAGACTCCCCCTTTTGACACCAAGGAGCTCCTGCAACAGTTCTCTGGATTTGGAAGATGATGACCTTATATCCTGGCAGTCACTTACCTGAAAAAGCTATGTTTCAATTTATACCTCATTGTGGCTACTGTGGGAAAAGAGCAAACCAGCAATGGCTGGAGACTGAGTCTTTTGTGTTAACAGGTTCAATCTAGACAAAAGCTGATGCTGAAACAGAAGAAAAAAGTCAAAACAACCTGAAGGAGTGGGAAATAGCACAAGTACAGAGCATTCCCTCCCCAGTTCCCCTCACACCCATATTTTTTTTGTTCTTTGGTGATGAATTCCTAAGTCCCTTTTTCCCCCTGCCAGCAGCCTCCATCCCAGCACAAGCCGCTCAGAGAGCTCTACAAGCACCAGCACTGCTTCCAGTGTTATCAAATAGCAGCAGAGAGCTCAAGCAGGCTCCAGTCATAGCTTGGAACCAAAGACGAGCAGTTTAGGTAGACAACTCCACTGCTTTCACACCTCTCCTGTTACTGGTGGTATCTCCTTTCAAACAGTGAGATACAACCTCCTCCTGTCTCCAAACATGCAGCACGTCCTGGAGGCAAAGGAAGTAGTGAATCCTTTCTCAGCTGAGCAGCAATCCCAGCAGACAAATGAAGGAATTATGGAACAACATATAGCCAAATTTTTTGCATGACTGCTAAAATCTTACCAAAATTGGAGGTCAGACAAATTGAGGGGAAAAGAATTCTTCTTTACTATTTCTATGCCTCCGAATCATAAGAAATCACAACTAAACTCACCTCTTCTCACAAAACTACTCAAGAGAATGACTTCTCAATAATAAAATTATAATTCCAGACTTTGTGGTTGAAAGCTAAGCCTAGAACTATGAACAGGCTGCAAATCACTGCTGCATGAATCTGGAAAAATTAATCAGATCTGTAAACTGCCTTGTTAATCTCAAAGCACAGCACTACTTAGTCCATGTCCATGTGGTAGAACTCTGATATTTCTCCACATACAGCATGAAGAAGAAATTTTTGCTAATGAATTTCATCACTTGGTCTCAGACAGGAACTGCATTATTTCCCCTACTCCACAACTGCTCCTACTTGCAAACTCATTCCCTCAGAGGGTGACTAATGTGCAGGACAGTTCAATGAGCAGTAAAATGTAAAGAACAAAGAGAGCACAGGTTTTGTCTGCAAGGCAGAAGAGACAGAAATATGGTCTGGTGAACTCATCAAAGTCAATGAGGATGGGGGAGGGCGTCGGGAGATTCCGTGAAGGTGGAACCAAGCTACAGTCTCTGAGACGGGACACCCAAAACCCTGCGTTAAAAAAACCAAAACAAATCCGTGCAAACAAATGACTTGAAGAGCATGATAAAACCAATGGCCAAGAATTACAACAGTTGAAAATACACAGGATTGAAAAGCACTTTACATAAGGATTTTTTTTAACTTCTTATTTTCACTACTCTAATGGAAAGGCTGTTTGAACACAAAACTGCTTTAAAAAAGACCTCCAATCTTACTAGTCTTACTTATTAATTTGTGGGTAGTTCATATCCACCTTCTCATGCCTACCTTGGAAATGGAAAATAAGGCTCCATTTCTGGTAAATAAAAATTACTGGGTTTACACGCACACATAGTTACCAATATTCTTTGGCTCCTCACAATTTTGGATCATGGTTGGAAACAGAATTTCAAGGGAGAAGCAAGTATCTGCTTTGGCCTAATAACTTACTTTCCATAAGAAATTTGATATAAACAGTTACTGGGTTTTCTCCATTTACTTTTTATAGTCAAAATGTTATTGCTGGCCAACATAACAACAGTAGTCACGATTTATTGTGTTCTATAAATCTTGCAATGACTTTCCTATTATCTCCCATCTTCATCTCTCATTTATGAAAATAAACAGATCTTTTAGTTCATTTCAAAGACAACAAAGATCTGGACTACATTAGTTGAAAAATCTATACTGAAACTGTACCAAGAAGGCAAACTGAAGCTAAAGTTTTAAACTCACGGTGGAGATGCTAAGACCCTGGTTAACACCAGTGAAAAAGGTACATATATGTTAAAGAGAACCATTTCCCTGATAAAAAATAACCAGCTATTAACTACCTTTCATAGTGTCACTGTGCTAGAAACATCCGTGGCCAAGTAACAGACTTGTGCTTTCTTTATACAGTTAAATTACATAGATTAAAACCCCAAACCATTGGTGTCTCACTGTAAACACATATACTAAAACATGTTACAATACCAGTAATATATAAAAGGGATTGGTTAGAATCCTGTAAAGCCAGGGGAAAAGCCAGTCTGTCTTCCCTCTTATCCAAAATTTGATTCAAATTACACTAACAGAAAGACGTGGTACAGACACAAAACAGCTCACAGCTTTCCAGTGTTCTGGGCAGGTGAGAGGTCATAGACACTATCCCCAAAAGGCAGGCAAATACCAGAGCAGTCAAATAACATCCAATAGCACCAGCTTCCCCTGCCTGGATGTGTGGAATGATTGCCCTTCCTGCTTTCATTTCTACATTGTATGTTCATTTATTTGGAGTGTCTGAGGATATGACATTGGTCATTTTGTCACTGTGAGAGGAAGTTTAGCTTAGATATTCAGAGGAGGATTTAAAAGGCACAATAAAAAGTGCAGTGGTTATTCTAATAAATAATCTAGCATACAATCCTACATGTGCCAATAATGTCATTTGTATTGAAGGAACTCCAAGTACGTCTGTCATTGAAAGATTGTGCAACTGCAGCAGCCAAAGATGTTGAAATCTACATTCTACAGCAGTGGCAGTAATTTCAGAGCTGTGTGCCAAAATGTGATTAATCACAGCTCGCTGGGTATTTTGATAGTAACACAGGAAAATAGCTTGGCATAGCAAAACCATATGATCAATTAAGAATGCCATCAAGCCCCCCTGAAGCATAACCTTCTAGTAGTATGAATACCACAGCACTTACATAGGTTGGTTAACTTCCAAGATACAGATTTCATGTATATAAAGGACAGAAAAAACAAAACTATTAAGAAGAGACCATATGGAAAATTGTATCAATTCCTCCCTAACAAAAGCTCATCTGAGATTATCCAAGTCTAAAGGAAACACAAATTGCTGCATATTCAGACACACATCCGACTGCATTTCTGCCTGACCACATTTTGGGAGTGGAGGAAAAATAGCAGAGTCACAGCAGGTTCTCTGTATATTGCACATATTAGTCAGGCTTATAAAAACCATCCATGATCCCTCCACCTGCAAATCCAGCCAAACACATTCCTCTGCTCCAAGTGCACCAGAGTCCTGACTACTCTCATACTGCTGCTGCCTGCAGCTACCTTCACCAGCAAAGCTGACGGCACTTGGTGGAGGCTCATGCAATTCTGTCTGTCTAGGTGATGGCCTGACATCAGTTTGACAAGAAGTTCAGCAAAAGTTCTGATGCAATCTCAAACCTATAACTGCTTTTTTCCACAGGACAGCACCTTGCTAGACAGTAGAATAACATCAATAAATAAATGCACACAGTGATTCTATTTTAGTTTTATGTCATTTTCAAGATGACAGAGTTCTAAAAGACATCTCTGTCTTAATGTAATTCCTCCACAATCGTCCATAACTGCCCCCAGTACTGCTCCTGAATAAACTGGACCACGAGTCTTAGAAGACGACTGCACACAAATGCCTATCACTTTACTTGCCAATAAACAATCAATAGCTAATTCATTACCAGCTCTCAAACTACCTTGTAAATGTGTCTTACCCAGGACGTAAAACAGAATCTATTAGGTCTGTCCTAAGTAATCTAAGAGAAGGAGTCAGTTCAAAAGCAGGGGGCTGTGGGGGGTGTGTGATGCCCATTCCTCAGGATTAAAAGGATTAGCATCTTGCCTCAAACTTCAGTAAAGCATCTGATCCCAGCAACATTATACAAGCAGTTTGCAGAGGTATTGATGCTTCTTCATGTACTCTACAATTGTGTACAATTCACTACTAACAAGATTCCTGAAAGGAAATGTCTTATGGTGCATCTTCAAACTGCCCTTTCTGTAAGCTACGAAGATATACCCTGGCATTTCTGCAGTACTTTAAAGATTTACCCTGGCATTTCTGTAGCACTTTATGTAATCATGATGTGGAAAAAAAAAAAAAAAAGGTTGATTTTAAATTTAGAAGCAATAAAAACGTTTAATGAATCATTTGGACTAAAGTGCTACAAGTACTAAAAGTACTACTACAAGCAAGAGCATGTGGGAACAAACAGAAATTCTGGAACCAAAACCAACAGGCTTTAGCTTGGTAGGAAGGCCTTACAGAACACTGAATCATAGGATCACAGAATATGCTGAGTTGGAAGGGATCTACAAAGATCATCCTATTCCAGACAAATACACCAAAACAAATAGGAACATAGTTCCCTAAAAAGCCAGTTACACTCAAATGCAAAAACTGAATGCAAAAAATTCTGTAGAAGACATAAAGAGATTTTGGCTGTATTTATATTCATATAAAGTTCTATTATACTTTCAAAATAACTAAATATATCAGCCAATGATAAGAAGTACTATTCAGCTCATTGCAGGATGTAGCTAAATGTTTCAGTGATTCCAACAACATCTACCCATTCACAATCAGCCCTACTAATCAGTAGTTTATTCCTATTGTGATGGTACTAATACATTTGCAGCAATTCAGTATATGCATTTAAAATCTCAGCAAAGCCCTTCAAATTAAATACATAAGAATTTTTCTAAGCCATCTGAAACTAGAGCCAAGAACAGAAATATAATTTTGCATCATTTATTAAAAGAAATTAGGTACTTACCCGATGTCCTAGACTCGAAATTGATGAGAAATTTCAAATTAAAATACTCAGTCAGGATTTTTTCAGAATTATGCATTATACGTAAGAATAGTTAATTTTTTTCTTATACAGTGCTATTCAAAAATTGGTTAACTACCAGACCAAGTCTTTTCCATAAAGCAGTCAAAATGGAACACAATAGCAGCTAATAAAAGACAAAAAAACCTGAATAAAATACTTTTTTTTACCCATGACTGGTGTAGACCCTCTGAGAGTTGGTAGACAAAAAATAAACACTATACCATTAATTGTGTTAATAATTCACCTATCTGTAAATAAGAAGTCAGACTTACTCAAGGTTAGATGAGGTCTGCCATATTTCTCTAGTAAAATATTAATTACTGCAAAAGGATATTATTTTCAAACAAAGATCAATTCCGTAATCAATAGGAGTCTATTTTGTTTGCTTACAAATTCAGCCTAATGAATACTTTTCAGAAATTGTTTTGGTTTCCCAAGACTTAATATAGCCCTAAATTTATAGTTCTTAACATTGATTCACTTTCTAGTATTAAAGACACCGTATGTAACAATGCTTTAAACATGCAGTGCGCATTAAATGAGATTCAATACCTCAAAGAATTATCAATAACTATTGGTGAAGTAACTTCAGGCTTTACTGCAAGGAAATGCAGATAAGTTGGGGGAAAAAACCCAGTCACAAACCCAAGTTTCACTGTATGTCCTTCCCCCAGTTATGTGTATATATCACGCAGCAGATGCCAGAAAACCAGAAATGTTCTAAACCCACAGAGATTACAAAGTGGTTTCTTGATACCTGATGAATTTCAAAAAATTAAATGGTTTCAGTGTTGTTCCATCATTTGTTTAGGACTGACATCATCTTAATAGGACAGACTTTGCAAAGAGAAACACAAGCACCTTCAGTTTAAGTTTCTGCTTTTTCTTTCAAGAAGTCATTGAATTTGTCTTTGGCATTTCTAGCCCTTGACTCAGCTTCCTGATATGGCCAGCAGCTGGAAGGATGTTAATCCAAGGGTACGAGAAAGGAAGTGGTAAAACAATATGCTCCCAGCCCTGGCCTCTGCATGTGCACAGAGAATGGATTTTGAACCCACAGCATATAAATAAAACCTGTATTAAATGAGGACAAGAAAATTGCTCAGCAGAAGAAACCAACCTGTGCCTTCAGCAGCCTTCTCCTCTATCCTTCTTTCCCCATCAATACTCCCTCACAATTCCAGGTAGCCTGTGATTAGGCAGTGACTACATCTCAGTTGTCATCATGAGTGGTATGACCTGCAGCCAACCAACATTTCCATTCCTCCTGCCCAGCTGGTGCAAATGCAGAGCCACCAAATCCAAGAATGGCTTCAGAAACACGGATCATATCCATGCCAACGTAAATGGTGCAACACGAAGTGCAGAAGGTAATGTGTTCCCGTACAGAAGTACACCTGTGATGCCTTATGTTTTAACTTTTATATTTTTCAAGTTCTGTATTCCCAGTGTGTAACTCTGCAGTGTCCTGCAGCCTGGGAGCTGCTGCTCTCTCATGCTGAGACAGACAGAACAAAGCCTCTCCAGGCTGCTCTCCAAGGACACCCAGCCCGGCCTAGGCCCAAAATGTGTAACCCAGCATCTTGAGAAGGGGGGCAAGCTGAGGGGAAATTCCATCATTAGCTAAAGGTTAATTGGTGAAATTGGGTTGAGATGCAAATGGACCAAACCTATAAAAGTGTGAAGAACTTGTGACTCGTCATCCATCTTGGGTGCAGCCTTTGGCCTGCCCAGGGTGTGCCTCTGAAGGCCTTTCAAATAAATATCCACCTTTATTCCCTTACTCCTGTCTAGTCTCTGTTTCTAGGTTGGCCTCCTTAGGCATCACCTGGCAAGAACTGGCAAGTACTTCAGGAGACTGCTCTTGTGACAGTGAAGTCAGGAATAGAGGACGTAGGGGGTTTACTACTTCAGGGTTTGTTTTTCAAAAGAATGTGCACGGTAGCCACTTTGTCACAAAATGAAGTTAGCAGAAAGTTTAGGATGCTAAAGATACAAAATAAAGATTCCAGTCAGCTATTCTCCTCATGCAAGCTACATATCTCAAGCTGGCAGTCTGTTCCTGAACTTTCCTATGTTCAATTTTCTCCTTAGAAGTTAAGATAAATTTAAAAAGCAAACATACAAGATGTACAACATCAAATCGTTGCTAGAACAACTTCAGCAGTGTATGAGGTTGCTGTGGAAATTTGACTTTTCCTGTCCTCAGGAAACTGCCATGTATGAAAAAGATTGCTCATGATAAATGTATCACAGACTGCCCATTTATAATACTTTAGCACCCATGACTTTTTTCTCCAAGTACTTGATTTAGCCTGTTTTAGTGTAACTGAAGGCCTGCAAAATCTGCCAGCAGAAGTTTCTGTTAATGGCAGGTAACTACCAACATCTCATTTCAATATCTTTTTCAAATGCAAAGCCTTAGGAATGACAAAATGAAATTTAAAAATTATAATAAATCAGAAGTTACCAATACAGTTCAAGTACGGACAGTGCATAATAGAAATAAACAACAGCACTTATTCTTATCTATATGTCTGCTTAGTTTGCAAGGGCTTAGTGCAAACTAAAAGAATATTTTTGTGTAATAAGGGGGACAGAGCTTCTGGATCTGAGACTGAGGTGGGTTTAAGCCACAATGCCAAAAAGGGGGGGTAGTAGCACTTGCCCTTTCAGCATCAGTGAGAGACCTCAGCAGCAACAGTTGCCTTGTTTGTACCTCAATAACCGAAATTCAGGGGGAGCTGATGGATACACTTTCTTAGGACTAAGGAAAAAGCCTCCTTCATTTGCAAAATGCAGAACTTTTACCCTAAACTAGGAAAACCCAGTGTGTGGTCCTGACTGCAACATTTTTACTTTATTGAGAGGTGAAATTCACCTGAAGCTCCATTGTCTCAGCTGTATGAGAACGGGAGGAACAGGAATGCACCGGGCCCTATGTATCCACACAGTCACGTGTGACCTACTGAAGTACCTTTTACAGAAAAAGTGCTTCACATTTTGGCTGGGTTTTCCACAGTGCTATACATACAAGTTGGATATTGAGACTTCATACAACACATCGTGGTATTCACCGTTAAGCACAGAAGAAACTGCTGGAATTCTGGGAAAGAAGAACAAGAAACTCATAAAATTCTAATTACGCTTTCCATAACTCATCTTACTCAAGTGAGCATGACGAGAGCAGTGCTTCAGTATTGCACAGCTGACAAGTTATTAATGCACAGAAGCAGCAGTGGAGATCTGAACAGTGGGTGGCTTTTGAAATTAGCTGCCAAGTGGATTTGACAGGTGTAAAGCCCAGCTGCTCCTCCCGCCACCACAAGAAAAACACTGAGCAGTAGCTGGGGATGGAGATCTTCTGGCACAGCTTTCCTTAGTCTGGACAGCCACCATTGGGAGGGAGGACAAGTACCATGCTGACATCTTTCCCTCACTGTACAGGCTCCCAACAGGTATAGTTCAGAAGATACGTTTTTTAAAATGTTTTTAACATATAGAGAAAAATATTCTGTTTGTGTGTCTGTCTCTATACATGTGATCTATAAATACACACCCACACATATATATAATGTATACATTTATAATATAAGTCATAATTTGTATAAACAGCAACAAGTAAGACTGCAAGTGTTGAGTCTGATGGGGATACACAATCAGTCATCTTCCAAAGCTCAAGCTCTGGAAGCTGAATTTCCCCAATACTGTGCTGAAATAACCAGCTGCATCCAGCAGCCTATATTCTGCTCACTGGGGTATCTCCAAAGTAGTGCTGATCTTTCTAATTCACTGAAAAAGTGCAGACGATCTAGACAGCTACAAAGCAATTTGTTTTCTTCAGCACAAGTGAAAATTTTTTTCTCATAAATGCTGTTGAAAAAAAAAAAAGAAGAAATCAAGTACTTAAGACTTTCCAGTGAATTCCAGAGAATCCAGCATACCTCCTGCCCCTTCTACATGAAGAAGCTGTGCAGTAGGTCAGCACTGAAGCCGAAGTGTGAGCAGAGTTCAGATGCACTGACACTGACTCCAGTCCTGCTGACTGGGTTATCAACAGGAGAATAACCGTACCCCAAACCAGTCTAGGTTTCAGCAACAGTTATAAATATCAATATGCAAGCAGTCACCCTGCACTTGGCTCCCTGCAGCTGTGGCTTCAACTGCTCTGCTTCAAGTGCTGAGCTTGAATATGGAACCTCAAGATGCTTTATGTCTGTCTTTTACAGAAAGACATGTAAATCATCACCAGCATTTCACTGCTGTCTGACTTTGGAACAGGTGCAAGAGACAGAGGCTCACTCGACTGGGAGCATCGCTCAGTTACAGCTGGAGGACGCTGAACACTATCTAGGGTTTTTTAACTGGCACAACCCTTAGAGAACAAAAAGTGCTTTACTAGCAGGAAAGAACCTGAGGTACAAAGACATCCAGGATGCTGCAACATACTAAAGCAGATTTCTCTAGATCAGCTGCCAATATGGCAACTCCCAGGCTAGTATGATCATCATGAGTTGTGCTTACTGTTGGAAGTCTAGAAAATACTCTGTTTTGTTTGGAATTCTGTAACTTCTGTAAATGAAATTAACATTAAGAACTATTCTTAGCACAGCACTTAACTACAAAAAAATACTTCATTTATTTTATATACATAAGCATGCTTTTACAAAACTTAATCCCTTCAAACAAAAAAGCATCCCCATTGCTTACAAGTCCAAGTTTAACAAGAAGAAAGTAAAAAGGAAGCCTGCCATTAGCCAACATCTCAAGAGAAAAACTGTGGAACAACCAATGCAGTAGTGTAAAGTGCACAGAAAGCACCAGAGCCACATAGAAAACTGTTACCCATAAGTAAAGCTTTATAAAGGGAAGGCCTTATAAAATCATGGCTCAGGCCTGTTACTTTGGCTAAGCAGAAAAGGACTGTGGGAAAAGGATACAGCTGAATTAGGGGTAGAAAACCATGCTGTGTGACTGCCATGTGCTCACATCATGGTGTATGGTGTTTGGTTGAATTATGTTTGTTGTGCCTTAAAACTATGTAAACAGATAACCAGCTAACTGCTTAAAAAGGCTGGTTTTTGCAATAAAGGGCTCTCCTTTGCACTTGCCTGGGGACTCTGCTTCACTCCTTATCACAGCAGAAAACAGCACTGCAGTGAGGCTTTCCACCCCTTCACTCACTTCCAGAGTGGGAAGCCACAGGGCAACACCCATATTTCACAATAAAGCATCTGGAGAGGCAGATTCCAGTTTACTGCTCCTCATTTGGGGCATGTCCTGGGAAGGTAATGGCCTCTCCCTAGAAGGCTGCACGGAGAGCAGTGACTCCCAGTAAGCAGCAGTTTAAAAGAAGCAAGTGCCAAAGTACATAGGCGGGATGTGGTACTGCTTGAGACATTTATGTTCTGTGGGAATATTACAGTAACGTACTCTCCAACAAAGTAATCTTTGAACCATCTCCAAGTGCTGTTTCTGCATGTTACTGTCTTTCACAATGCAGCAAAAATCGGGTCATTTATGCTCTGCTGAGTCAGTTACTTAAATTTTCTCTTCCCCAAGCTCTGAAGTTTTCCAAGAAGCTGACAGCTTCCAAGTGTTTTCTCCTCTATTGCATACATCTCATCTTTACCCCATATTATCAAGGCATACAAGCACTAGAATTTTGATGCAGAGAATGAAGAACCTGAAAAAAAACCACTATTAGTTTCCCTGGAAGCTACAGCACTTCCTCCCCTCGAATTTGAAATATCCTCAAAGTTTTTACTTATTTTTAGGACTCAGGAGACTGAGTCTTCTGTCTGCCTTACTTTCCATATACACAGTAATCCTTTGTGAATTAATTTCTTTTTACTGCTGGAGTATTTTGAGTGTCCGCTGAGGATTTAATCACAGTATCTGGCAGTGTATAGCTCTGTTTTTCATTGTGCAGAGAGAGAACAGGCTGCAGTGAAGTAACTGAATATGCAGGGGGAACATCAGCAGTATCTATAGAAGCTCCTGACTTTGACAGGGATCAATCCGAGCCATGGGATCAACACATGAAAGAGAAACTTACTCAGAAATGCTATAATTAGATCATCAAGACAAAGAAGAAAACAAATCCTTGAGAGAGCGAAAAAGTGGTAGTGTGTCACAGTATAAACAGGGATGAACAAAGAATCTGTTCTACTTTCCATTACTGTGCCAAAAATAAAGAATTTGATTTGTCTCAAGAACCTCTAGAAGTGCTGTAGAAGCTTGTTGTTCAGTCTGTATACTTCTTTAATCATGACACAAATGCCAATAAACTGGCACTTTAAAAGTATTTGCTTCATAATCCAACACAATCAAGCCAGCTGAAGCAGAATGCAGTCAAGCAGAGGGATTCTGCAATTGACAGCTGGGACAGAGGGGCAGGGAGGGAGGAGGGAAAAGGCTACAGGAGGTCAGAGGACAAGTCTTCTCTTCCATGTGTCCATGAATGCTTCTTCTCTTACACTTTGCCACCAAGGGCCCTAACATGCAGTCAGCACATGAACATGTGGGGCTCATTCACATCTAACCAGAACAAACAGATCGCTACCACCCAGAACAAACCTCATCTCGTTCTTCTGCAAGACGACCTCCTCATTAGCATGACGGTCAGACTGAAGGCCCAGAGTCCCACATGTGCCACTGGCACTGGCCGCTGTAAAGCAGCTCCACATGGAAAAGGGTTTGTCATTGCCAATGAAGATCCACTCTTTGTCCCTGTTTTTGCTATAAGCCTGGCTAAAGCTCTATATTCTTGCAGAGCCCTGGACAGAGTCCCAGGAAAGACTGTTCTCAAGCCACTGGTTTAGCAATGACTTCACTTGTTCCAAGAAAGAGAGACAGGCAAACAGACACGCTCTTTTTTTTTGCTCGGGTGGAGGGGAGGTTGAGTTGTTCTTCCAGCCTCTCTACCTTAGGAGATATGCATATTCAGGATCTCCTCATGAAAATGTATTTTAGCTTTTATCTATATATTGCTCAGAAACACAAAATTGCAGGAGAACCAGTTCTTGCTGTACACCAGCCCTGAAACTGGGAGTGATAGAGTCACTGCAGACCTCTGTGTTAGCTGTGACCAAAGGGCTAATCTGTTGGTTTGACAAGGCAAGTACTGTAAATCTAATGAAGCACTGTCTTCAGATTCAGAGCAACAAATTACTATGGTTTCTTCTGATTTATTATATATGGATTCATATTGAATTCACAAGCAGCACTGGTTTGTTTACAGGTATAAAAACACATACTTCACAAAAAAAGCCATAGCCAGGAGAACACACGAAACACCCTGACTCATCATCATCCCAGGCAGCCAGCTCTGCCCTGCCAGCTAAATGTACCATTCCCCAGTCCTGTTTTTCATCACAGTACACTGAGTCAAACCATCTCCTCCTTTGACATCTACCCTGTACATGACCGCCAGTTTCTTCTAAAAGGAAAAGGCCAAAATAAGATAATACTTTTCCTTTTCTGTTCTATAATAGCCTCTTCCTTACTTGTTGCAGAAGTTTCTCACGTGTGCTCCCATTCAATGCATTCACTTTTCTCTATATCCAATTCCAATACTTCTCTTTCCAACCTCTTGTGTTCTCCTAGATCCTTTACCTGAAAGTACAAACTTGCCATAACCTATCAATCTTAAACTCATTCAATCATAACTGCATTTTCCATTATTCTTCTTTCCTTATTTTCTTTCCAAGATGATGGAACATGCTTCTTAAAATGCCTGTCTGAAATGTCTTTCTTTCATTTCTATCTGTAGACCTTCAATAATAAATTTTCATTTCAGCATATCATTCAAGTTTCCAAAACCCTCTTCCCAAACAAAATTATTAAGAAAAAGACACTCAGCCCACACCTTCCTATGCCTAAAACATGTACAGTTGATGCTGCGAAAAAAAGTGAACTGCTATCTATGTTTCTACCATGGTGCCCTCTGTTAGTAAGTCTATCACCTTAAAATTTTTCTTGCACATTATTCTATTATTCTCTAAAATGTCTCTAGCTGCTTCTATCCTTTGTCATCTCTTTTTCTCCCTCTACACTTTATTTCTCAATATTTTAATGTGCAATTAGAGAGGCAGTAATTAAATTCAAACTGACAGCTCACAGAAGCATTCTGTTCAGTCCACATTAAAATCTTGGCTCCAATTTGTCACCCTGCTCACACACGTATTTCCATCTCCCCTTTTGGCTGCTGAGGGGTTACCACGATATTCCTAAGACTTCAGACTGAATTATATAATATGCATGATTTTGTTGCTGATCTCCAACATCATAGTACCCAAACTATTTCTACATAGGTAAATTAATTTACTCTCCCTAAAGTACAACTATTCTTTACCTACCTACAGGTCAAAAAAATTTATTCATCATGTCAATTGCTTCAAAGTTATTTCTGAGAAATTCAGCGCCCAATTCTGCCTAATTTTTGAGGCACTGGTGATTCCCTTAACCCATCACTTTCAGCCTATCACTCCTGTCTTTTTGTATCTTTGTGACATGCACCCCCCTTGTTTACCAACCTAAACTGATGCCTTCAATTTCAACACCTTATCTTGGCTAGTTTTTTTAATCCCTTAATGTGGGAAGGCACACCACTCACTTCCACTACCTACACTTTTTTTTCCAGAATCCATACTTCCATTTTTTCCTATGCTAACCCTTTGGCCAAGAAGTTTTCTCCTGCATTGACATCTGTAAAGCATCTCTATTACTTAAGCTAAACAACGAGGACCATTTACCAAACATCCTCTTCCCCACTATCCAGGCTACACACACGCTGGCATTGCTTATCACGATTGCCATCTCTTTAGGCTTCTTGGCAGTCTTTTCTTCTATGACTGCAAACACCTCCCATGCAGGGTGATTTCCAATTATACCAGCTAGGCAGCCAAGTTCTCCAGTGCTCCCAGGAAATCATCTCACAAGAAGAAAAAGCATTTGATTACAATGGGGACAACATGAGGCACTACAGATCCTCCCTCCCCAGCCCTGCACAGTGGCAGAGGTACCAAAAGTCATCACAACGAAGCTTGTTACTGGCAATAGGGCTCCAGGTTCATTTACAGCCGACTCTTCACCTGAGGTAGGAACGCCACTTAAAAAAAAATACAATCTCATCATGAGAGAAACTGAATTCAGGTGATAGTCTACCCCTCTCCTGTTACTGAGTTTCTAAACAAGCAGAAAGAGACAATATTTCCCATTTCCTCCCTTTCTCAGCTTGACTATGGAGCCTAAAATCTTAAAGCAGAGTTACACAAGGTCAGTGGATGCTGTGCTTTTAGGAATAGCTACACCTCAGGCACTCAGGCATTTTAAAATAGCAACATTTGTGAACAACTTGCATTCTAGAAATTTCATCTATAAAGTGGAGATTACATCATATCACACAAGTGAGTGGTGAAAGGAATCAGTGATTATGAAGTACTCAGACACCAGACTGATAACTACCCACAGAAAGCCCCACAGCAATAGCAGACCTTGTCTTCTGATCAGGCTTGAATACCATACAATAAATACAGAGTACATTAATCAAAGAAGAACAGAGGGTGATAAGAACCATCTAAATAAACAAGCACTTCTCATTCACTCCACTGAAGGCAAAGATCCTAGAGAAATACTACATAAAATTTTCTCAAATACTGCTTTGCTGCATTTACATTAGCATCCAAAACAAAGGTGTACCAAAAACTTTTGTTTTGTATGATTTTTTTTTCAACACAGTTCACATGCATGGGAATGCTTGAGACTTTTCCTTTAGAGGATACAGCAAGACTCAGTTTTTCAAAATGTGCGTATTAGCACGTCCACACTTAAGATTTCACATAAAAGTGCAAATATTCCTACTGTTGTTTGGCAAATCAAATTTTTTACCACGTTTTTTATGTTTTCTTATTTTTAGTAAGTCTTGTTTTAGAAAATAAACAAACAAAGAAAACTCCCCACAACCAAAACACACCACACAAACCTTCACAGAGCTCATCCACTCCAATCCACCACAGTGTTTTGATAGTCTGGCAACAAAACCCAAAGGTTCCATGCCAGTTTGAGCACCCTCACTGTTCCCCATGCCACAGTGGGCTCAGAGCTGCTGTTGATACAGAGCAAAACCTTGGGAGGTCTCTGTGGAAGGAATCTGCTCTAACTACAGCTAATATCCTGTATCTGCACTTTCCCTCAAATATGGTTTTTCTGGAATGGCTGACTAGAGAGTTTGACTCAGAAAACAATTGCTAGAACATCTGTAGGCAGGCCAAGTACAAATGCTGAGAACTTGTCATCTTTAACATCTGGAAACTGTGACCTGACAAGCTATTTGAGCCTTGCTTCAGACTATACAATTTCAATTTTTTAACTGTAAAAGCAGGGGGCAGATCTTTGCAAATCTTCCTTCTCATGCCTATCAGCTGCCTCAAGAATGTAAACATCAAAAAAAAAAAAAAAAAAAGAAATTGATAAGAAAGAGATGAAAGAAAAAAAAAATTTCTGCCTTTTGCTGGACCAGCACGAGTTTGATAAAAGTGTCTGCTAGGAGAAAGGTTCGACTAAAACACTTTCACACATTAGCAACTACATACTTTCAACTTGTGGACAAGATCAGCAGCCAGACTAGAATACTTTATAGAAATACACACCTTCTAAACCCAAGAAGGATCTCTATCCTAGAGGGTGAGATTACAAGCATGTAAAATAGCAGAGTACTTAGATACTAAGCTAAGTTTTTAACAGATTTTAGAATACCCATCTCAGTCAAGGAGAGATGGGTGGCTTCAAAGGGCAAATGACATGACTCCCTAGAACTAAAAATTCTTGCTCAAGGATATACTAACTTGCCTTTACAAGCAAATACATGAGTCAGCCTTTACATCCAGAAAGTTAGCTTGCTTTACTCGAGTACATTAGCACAAACGTACGAGCTGAGTCAAGCAGGAATATTAACTGAAGAGGAGTAAGTCGATCCAAAATCATCTATGGCTTTTTTGACCAGACTGCTTCATGACTTTCAGCGTGACTGTTCCCACCCCAGCTTCAAAAAAATTATCACACAATAGCACACCAAGAAATCCATCAGGTGCTCCAAGACAAGAACATGAAGAGTATATTGAAAGGAAACAGATACAGCAAAAGCCAGAGAAAAAAAATACCATCATCTAAATTAATTATGACTATAAATATCTAAAATCTCAAGACTGAACTTACAGATATTAAGCTTATTAAATATATCTAAGACTTCCCTTCACCATTTTGACAAATTTGTTGGAGCCCCCTTTCACCCACCAGTCTGTGAGGAATCTTCCCCAACTGTATGCAAAGCAAAATCTCATCCAATATAGTATGTTCCCAAAATCTCACATCTATTTGGCTCTTCTGAAGACTTTGATAGCACTACTAGTTCCTTTGGAGAAGAAAGGAATACATGTTTATTGCTTATTAGATTATCTCATCAGATATATCTAAAGGCATGTTACAAATGCACACAGCCTCCTAGCAGTTATCTCAACAGCTTTAAATGCTTGGGCAGCAATCCAGAAAGAATGAGAGTCACAAGTATCACCTCATAAACCAGGCAAACAATTACCACTTACTTTATTAATCTTTTCTCATCTTTCTGAACTCTGACCTGAATTTTAGATATCTTCTTTGTGGGAGCTGAGGGTATCACAAGCCTAAGGGTTTATTTTTCACCTTAATTTCAATCCTCCCCAGAGCAGTAAGATGTGTTACTGCTAAGTTTATATTTGTAAGATGCTTTGACTATAGAAAGTGACATTAATCCTATTATGTCACTCAGAAAGCACTTCTGTAGTGCTTTAGGTTGACTCAAAAAGGAAGATGAGTGACTATCATCACATCACTCCTGCCCTCCAACACAACCATGCTTTACTAGTATTTTCTTATCCTTTTCTTACCCTTCTCCCCCTCCACGCTCACCACTTCCCACCACTTGAATAACCTAGACAGCTTCCTAAGGACAGAATTAAAGAGAATAAAATACTTTAGTAAATGCAATTGCTCAAGTATCTTACCAATGCAGGCCATTGAATTTGTTTGATCTTTGATCCCTGAGTCTGGCTTGGGTCCTTTCTTTTCGCCCAGACCAGCTGGTACTCCACCAAGAAGGTTGCAAAATCTTCATAAACTTTAACCCATTCTCGCTTTTCCCATTCAAGGTCATCAAATTCCACATATACCTGGGGAAATTTAAGGAAGGAGAGAACACACATTATTGCATATACGCAGCATATGTTCATCTTTTGAACGCATAAATGTAAAAATTTTATGCCAGATTTTTTTTATTACCCATTTTAATGCTATGGTTTTGAAATTATATAATCAGTTGCTGCACCACAGAAGACAGTTTTCTTGGCAGTGCATTTGTGCTGAAGAGAGTTACATTTGCTAAAACACTAACATTGGGTGTCTTACCTCATGAACAAAAAGCATTACACAAAGTATTTAATAGTAGCATTCAAGTAAATACATACAGCATCTACATAATCAGTAAGTTTTAAGAATACTTCTCATTTTCAGTTCCATTATGTGTCTTGTAATACAAACCAACCAACCAACCAACCAATGAAATGGTTTTAAGGGAAAAAGAAACAGAAGTCAATTGGAACAGCACCAGGAAGGATATCCTGAGCCTGCAGACCTTGCTACTACAAGCAAGTCCAACACACAGAACCCCACAGAAGCAGCTCAGTTTCTTGCTGTTTCTGTCCTCCTGCAATCCGGCTCAAAAAACCAAACCAAACCAAATGCAATACCACCACGTTTTGTTTCCAGCTAGATTAATGTGGAGCCAGTTCGTAACTATTTGATCTTGTGCTATCCCTGTCCCTCCCAACACAGAACAGCCGTACATTCTCCACCCAGCTGCATTCACTAAACTAAGTTAAATACACCAAACCTTTTGTCTTCTCTTGTGCATGGCAGAGGGATCTCTGAGCTATCTGCATTGCCAAACACAACTCTGCTAAACCCATTCCATTTCAAAATTACAGAATTTATTTTAAATCTTAAAAAAAAAAAAAAAATCAATGTAGTAAGTTGTTATCTTTTCCAAATTACGAGAAATTTCATAAGAAAAATGAGCTGGCGATATATAAAAAAGTCACTGCTTGTTATACTAAGTGGGGAAGGAGGGAAGATGCTTTCCTACTCTTCTGAACTTCAGCCCTCGGCCAGACTCAAGGCAATTTCTGAAACTCAAGTTTCTTCCTCTATCTGCTTCTGAGAACTTAAAAGTCACTGTCACAGAAATATTCTTCTCTTTTAACTCTGGTTAATTTTAGGCCTACAACATACTTCCTTGTCTAGACTTTCTGTCTCACACTTTCCAAATGTGTACTACACAGTGCTCCTTCTCATCTTGTCCTTCTCCCTTCTGAGTATACAACTTAAATTTCCACCAAGCCACTTCTCACTCCTGTATCCAAGTTCCAAGTTCATCATCCCAGTTTTCCCCCACAGATACTTTTAACCCATATTACTCCCACTCCATTTCCACACACTTTCCTTTTCCCTTCCCTCTTTAAAGCATCAGATCAAGAAGACCCTCTCACCTTCACTGTTCACTACTAGCTCTGGTGTTACGCCTCTTGGTGTAACAAAGCAAGTAGAAAACAGCAGCAAAAAGTTTTCACTAAAAAAACCCAACACTTTTTAATAACCTAATTTCTAGAGACTAATTCTATAATATGTAATAAAGTTGCAGAATATTCATTTCTTAATCAAGAGAGTTAAAAGTAACAGTTAACAGAGTAAAAGTTTAAATCACTGGCAGGAAAGCACATTGTATCTCAAATCATCCTAGCCGCATTCATTATCTTTTATTTGCAGCTACTTTGAACCCTTCTGGAGAAACATTTATTTCTAAATTTTGTCATTTGTTTGATTGTAAAGACAACCTTCAGTGACAGTACAGTTAAAAATCATTCTCTAAATTCATCTTCCTCCTGGCCTCTCCTCCTGCAAATTCCACTCAATTATTTTGGACCGGTCAAATAATTTTGTTTTAGTATCTGGAAAGACACTTCACTTGGATAGTCTGTAGCAAGGTGTTAAGACGTTAAGCACCAGACCTCACACAGCAGCAGATTTTAAAAAAAATAGGAGGCAAGGGGAATCAAGTGAATAAATATTTTTGAAAAGCACAGATAAGTCTAAAGCAGAGTTGGCAGTTTAGAAACTGCCACGCTAAAACATACTGTATCTTCTGGACACTGGCCAAAACTTGTGGATAGCTGTGATACAATCTCGTGTTTGTGTGCAAGTTTTGCACCCCAAATAAACCGAAATCCGGTGCAGCGACAGTGGGAGTTATTGCTGAGCTATCTGCAGAGTCTCCTGGCACCGTATAATTAGATCTTCAAAGGAGCAGTTCCAAGAAAAGCGGAGAATGGAGCGTGGCGCGGAGCCAGGCTGCCATTGCCCAGGGCGCCATATTCCGCCTCTAGTATGGTACACACACAACCTTACTTGGGAATTACTTCTGCCAGCTTCCACCACTTGCAGCTTTCCATGCCAACACTATTAACTATCTGCTGCCTTTTTAAAGCTCATTTTTGAAAAGCAGAAGCAAGAGAGACAAAAGGCAGAGCCCAGGCATTGCTTGTTCTCTGTTTGGCTGGGAAATTAATTTTTCTAAGGCAACAGTAAAGCCTCAGAAGAATAGAGGCTTCCCCTTTCTCTGAAGGCTGACCTACCACACAGAGACCAGCGCTATCTCAAGCAGCACAATTTATGAAAGGGAGTAAAAAGGGGAAAGGATGAGGAAAGGAAGCAATCCAGCAACCTACGCCAACAAAATAAAATGTAGAGCCAAAGTTAGACCCTCTAAGGAGTGCAAAGGCTAAAAATATTTAATCTTTTTTGCTCCACTGACAGAACTCTATACAGCAAGAAACTCTACAACGTTTGCCTCCCTAAGAATGAATGTTGTTTTTGAGATTTTTCAGCCAAATTTTGCTTCCTTGCCTCGTCAGCTATTTGTGAATAGACATTATATGTTTGTTCCCAGAGTAGCTGAAGTCTTCTCACCACGTATGCATTCTCTTGAATAAAAAGGAGAAATTCCCACTGGGATGATATTATATTTATAATTGGCATTAATGTGCTAATTTTGTAACTCACTGCTATTTTCCAACAGGAAGCAGCATAAGCTTTTAGCATGCTTTTCCAAGTAAAGCAAGACAACAAATTTATTTCCAATGGAGTCAGCCAAGCAATTGCAACAAAATATTGCTATTTCAAAGCCCAAACACAACAATCATGGTGAAATTCTCTACATGCAGCATTGTGATCTGGAGTTTTCCAGTCATTTCTGCTCCGAATAAATACGCCTCACCAAACAAATTCTGAAACCCTTTAGAATTGTCCTGAAAGCAATGTTGACTTCCAACAAATTTGACTTAAAATGTTAAAAAGCATAATCCATGCATCATCCACTTTCTTAAAACTACCTGAGTGCATTGTTATACAAGTTCTGTTTGCTGTCCTAAGGGAAGAGAGTACAGTTACCCTTTTATCACCTAATAATTGTTAGCAAAATGTTTATTTCTAGGAAGAAAAAAATCCAAGCAACATTTCTGAAGATGTTTTCAATAAGGCCAAGAAAACACTACTTCTGTACAATTTGAAGAGTCTTTCATCAACAGCAGTTTGGCTACTGACTTCATGGTGAGCCTCAGAGTGCATCCCACTGGGGTTCGCTCATAACACCTTTATATTAAAACAGATAGAATATTACACCATGCTCAATTATTACACATATATGCTTTGTAAGCAAATCATAAGTGTTGAGAACTTTGGACTCTGATGCTACAAATCATCTGTGCAATTCAAAATTCTTAGTTATGAAACTTAAGATAGACCTAAACCTCTTAGCATGTAATCGAGATTCAAAAACTAGCTGTCAATTTTCCAACCTTGTGATGTATGGTCAAGTGAATACACAAATGTAAACCTTGTATGTAATTTAACAGAAATTTACTTAAAAATACACAGATGTAGAAAAGCATGTTTCAATGGCAATAAAAAGAGTATTTTACAAGGGGAGAGGTGTTTTCCTTTTAAAATCCATGGTACCATCATCGAAGGAAAACAAAAATCTTCTGTTTGACACCTCCAAGTTATACATAGTAACTAAAAGAATCAGAAACTACAAGATTACAAGATGTCTTGGCAAAATTCAAAATACAAGTCCATATTAGTTCTTCCCTTTCCATATTCCCCACAACGTTAACAGCAACCCGCAAATCTTAGTTCTGGGGAACAAGTATTCTACGGGATACTTAAGAATGGCTTATTCCTGGCCCAGTAACAAGGGTTCTAGGAGTTTCTTGGTTTTGAAAGAAAATCTACCTAGAGGAAAGAAAATGCAGGCAGCCAAGGGAGCAGCCCGTGCCTCCTGCTGCTGCCCACAGAGGTGGATGGAAGCAGTGAGTCCGGGGATCCCACACTGAACTACCACAGGCAGTGATGGGGGGTTGAAACTGGCAGGAATGTTTCTGGACTTCTGAACCCTGAACAGCTCTGACACCTTGCTCAGCACCAGTGTGCTTTCTCAGCATAGTACACAGCTGAAAACTATGATGCCTTACTTTTATATTTTTCAAATTCTGCATTCCCAGTGTGTAACTCTGCAGTGTCCTGCAGCCTGTGAGCTGCTGCTCTCTCATGCTGAGACAGACAGAACAAAGCCTCTCCAGGCTGCTCTCCAAGGACACCCAGCCCGGCCTAGGCCCAAAATGTGTAACCCAGCATCTTGAGAAGGGGGGCAAGCTGAGGGGAAATTACACCATTAGCTAAAGTTTAATTGGTGAAATTGGGTTGAGATGCAAATGGACCAAAGCTATAAAAGTGTGAAGAACTCGTGACTCGGGGTCCATCTTGGGTGTAGCCTTCGGCCTGCCCAGGGTGTGCCTCTGAAGGCCTTTCAAATAAATATCCACCTTTATTCCCTTACTCCTGTCTAGTCTCTGTTTCTAGGTTGGCCTCTTTAGGCATCAACTAAAACAAAGTACACTAGACTCTGGAAAACTCCATCTCCTGATTGAGATGGATGCATTGCCAAACATCTAGCTGGTATAGACTAAGGCTAGTTGTAAGTACATAGGGAATGGAGCCAATAAGGGTGCTTTTATAAAACTTAATCTTCCATCCTGTTCCAAATATCCTTGACTTCTCAGGTTTTTACAAATTGTTTCTTTGATGGAGATGGCATTACCCAGCAGTCAAGTCTTTCTAAATATATCTTAAACTAATCAAACGCAATCAAAGCACAAGTTACTATAAAGCAAAACAGCTTAACACAGGAAAATTATTACTGTGTTATGCAAGTGCTACCCATTTCCACATGGAAAAGTGGTGAAATAGCAACCAAAGACAGCATTAGGGATTTTTTCTTTAATAAAGGGCTTGCAATGTTGCTTTTTGCTACCAAAATTTCCTGTCTTTCACATTAGCATTTCACAGTCACTCTACAATAAAAAGAGCTCATAAAAAAAGCATTTTAAAATACATTGGCATTCCCCATATAGCCTAAAAGCAACTGAAACAGCTGAAATAATGGCAACAGATTGGTCTTAAACTATCAAATATTTTAGTATTAAAAGATGGGGTTTACTGCTTCCATGTGTTCTTAAAAATAGCCAGCATTTTCACTGCAGATCAGACATGTTCATTCACTTATATTTGCAGTCAAGGAAGTACCTAGATTTGACAAAAAGTACTAATGTACTGTGTATTTCTTAGCCAGGGTGAGCAGATACCCCCAATACCACAGAAAGTTTCTAGAAGACCTGAAAATGCTCTTGACAAAACAGGTATTCCACAATTTAAGGAACATAAAAGCTTATTTGTAAAATGCAAAAGCCCTGCCTATAACTCTCAAGCACTAGGAAAAAAAAAGCGGTAGAATGGGATAAATTCTCTTCTACAAATATAAATACTGAAAGCTCCTTAGAAGATGGGACAAATTAGTAGTGTGTTATTTTATGCTATTTCAGCTCTTAAAACACAAAATTGTTTGAGCAAATATTCAATTCTGCACGTTTTGATTATTTGTGGAGTTTGCATGAAGCAACAAATTTAATGGCAGAAGATTAAATTTTCTATTAAATGAGAAGAGAAAGTCCTGCTACTTTCAGATGAGCTGTGGAAATCAAAGGGACAATTCCTCAAAGATGAGATCCTGTTTGACATACCCTACTACCATGAAACATCATACTGATAATTCTGAAGAGTTAAATACACTGTTTATTCAAAAGAAAATGGAATAGGTGTAGTATCCCAGCAGCAATCCTCAGTCCTAAGCTTGAAAGTTGAAGTGTACAAAAAGAGAGGTTGGTTCATTATCTGCAGAGTGTTAAGTCTCTGTTGCTTCAGGATTCACAGCTGCTTGGAAACCTCCTTTTTTTTTTCTGCAGTACAAAATGATTCTAGGTCTGTCCAGCAGGAAAGCACCAACACTTACTTCCTCCCACTGAGCGACCACACATAACAGCATCCAGCTACAGCTCCTCTGAACTGCAAGGAGACATCCCTCCAAAACCACCATTCTCATTACTGAGGGAAGAATAAAATCTGCAGCCTCAGGATCATCTGCTCAAAACGTATAAAACTACCTAGAGGAGCCTGTGTCGTTGCTTGAGTCACACAGTGACAGACACACTCAAGCTGAGGGCACACTTTTACTGCCAGCATCGCTCAATACACTTCAGAAGATGGCAGAATAAGGAAGACAACCCTGCTCTCTCAGCAGGCTTCTGAATAAACCACAGGTACACACTCACTGAAAGACATGTCAAATATACACTATGGGCAGGAGGAAAAAGGGCCAGATGTAGCAAATACATTCTCCAATAAACATGGATTTTCCAGGTAGATTCCTTATAGTAAGCTTTAAAACATAAAAATCCTACAAACACAGAGGGGCCTTGAAACAAAACCAATTATTTCTTTCCAGCAAACAGTAGTCTCAAGATACATTACAGGGTAAGAAACGATCAACATGTAGAGTTTATGATTAATTTCCAAACCCTAATTCTGCATTCCCCAAAATGCATGCTTGAACACTGACAATAAAGTAGCTTCTGCAGAAGAAAAATGCTGCAAAAAAATGGTTGCAAAACTGAAGAAAAATACCAGTACTATTGCAACAGCCTGCTGCAGTCTGTAGCTTGGATTGCTAAGCAACCAGCACATCACATAGAGCACGAAGTAGAGATTGCAGAGAAGATGACAGAATAAAAAAGCATCCTACTTGCATGCCCCAATACCGTCCTTGAAATAAAGAAAACCATCTAACACAAATATGTGACTTTCATCCCTCAATTTAAAATGCATATTCTGAACAGAAAGCTGAAGGGGGAAAATATGATCTACACTGAAATGAAAGGAAAAAAAAATCCCATATTTCTTGTATGTGAGTTTTAAATTAATTTCTCAAAAAAAGACTTCTCTCTGATAAAAAAAAACCATCCACAGGAGTGCCAAATTTTACTTTACAAGCTATTTACATCACTGTAAGTGTTTAAATTATTTGGCATACCTATTTTGCAAATCTTTTTCCAAACTCAGATCTTAACAGCAAAGCGAAGTGACACGCAAACCAGAAATTAAATCATGACTCTACTGGACTTTCAAAGAAACCAACGTCAAGTAGCCCCATTTGAAACATGTTTTAGATTCCAGAAATGTACTGAATTACTTATCCCAAGTGAGAAATACAAGTGATTTACTATTTTAAGAAAACATAGCCTATTCAATCATAACTAGGTAAAATATGCACATCACATAAAAACCTCCTGGCCCTTCAGGCTTGAAAAAATCTTTCAAATTCTCTTCACCATTACACAAAATAGGAAACTTTTACTATACCTAAATTTCTAAATGATCATGTCTACAAACAATAGGTAAGAGGCATACATACTATAGAAAGCCTACATATTCAATTTAAAAATAGAAGGATTTTTGTTTTCAAATCAGATGTTATTTTTAAAGAAGGTGAACTAAAAGCCAATTAAAAAACTTCAGGGATTTAGATGACGTGTTAAAAGCAATTCATCTGTGCTTATACACACATTTGTAATGTCACACCAAAAACACCAACACCTGTCATTTAATAGGGAGCTACTATTGCTAAGTTTCAATTTTAAAAAGATTATGCTGATTTAAAATTGTATATATCTGTCATTTGAAGATATGACTAAAGCCAACAAAAAATAACTATCAGACTATTTAAAATACTAAATATTAATGGATTTCAGTCAATTTTTACAATGTAATGGCTTATTAATGAAGACAAAGTTTGTCCACCAGGCTGTCAGCAATCACAATGCACTACAGGAGGCTAAATTAAAGTGAATGGTGAAAGGAATAGGTCACTTCCTGGCCAAAATTCAACAATTGCTATTGCTCCTCACCCCTAGTCTGAGGTAGAAACAGAAATCTGCCTCTCCAGAGATAGGTGATGCCTTAGGTTTTAGCTTTCATATTTTTCAAATTCTGTACTCCCAGTGTGTAACTCTGCAGTGTCCTGCAGCCTGTGAGCTGCTGCTCTCTCATGCTGAGACAGACAGAACAAAGCCTCTCCAGGCTGCTCTCCAAGGACACCCAGCCCGGCCTAGGCCCAAAATGTGTAACCCAGCATCTTGAGAAGGGGGGCAAGCTGAGGGGAAATTCCATCATTAGCTGAAGTTTAATTGGTGAAATTGGGTTGAGATGCAAATGGACCAAACCTATAAAAGTGTGAAGAACTCGTGACTCGGGGTCCATCTTGGGTGTAGCCTTTGGCCTGCCCAGGGTGTGCCTCTGAAGGCCTTTCTAATAAATATCCACCTTTATTCCCTTACTCCTGTCCAGTCTCTGTTTCTAGGTTGGCCTCCTTAGGCATCATAGGAAACTTAACCAAACCACCTGGCTGTTGCTTTAGCCAGCGAGGTATGGCTGCAAAGCCACTCCTGGGGAAACAGGACACCTTCAGTCCTCCTGAGACAGTCGAAAAGCACAAAGCTGGCACTTAAGGAGATGACCAGGACCTAAGCAGAGAGCTACAGTTACCTGAGTTTTTCTGATGTCTCACTCCAGCTGAATAGCCCAAACCTGAAGCACTGCTAAAGGGAATAGAAGTGCCTAGAAGCACAGGGCTTTCCCTGTTTCTACCTAGACAATCCAATTAGCCATCTTCAGTAGGTGAGGAGCCAAAACAACCATCTTTCCAAGGTTCAAAGGACTAACCCTGACTAAGGACTAAGACCTGAACCTAAAAGCACTTATCAGTATCTATCCAGACACAGGTTCAATCTGATTTATATGCTGGTAGGAAAAGTGGTGTCCTCCCAAATCCACAGGGCAGACACTGATTAAATGCTGTACTTTGGAACAGTAAATCTTTATTTGAAGTGAAACAGAAGAGAGACTGTAAAAGAAAAGCAAGGTTTTGAGATGAACTTTTGATACTCATACTTTGGAATCCAGGCTAGGAAAGACCAAGTGCCTCTCAGCTGCTCTGCATGCCCACATCGTTCTCCAGACAGCAAGCCAAACAAACCAAGAGTGGGCTCACAATTTCCTTTTTGTCAGATAAAGCCAGAGATACCAAACAGACACCAGCAAATCCTTAGCATAGTGACAAATCACCAGAGGAAGCTGGCCAGTAGATTTTGTTTGTACTAAAGACATTTTCTCAAGACCTATCTCAAATCAACAGCAGAAATTCCAGCAGATGAACTCACTCATTTCATTGCTTTCTTTGGTCATCTTACAGGAATTAAGAGAACTATGGAGGAGTACTCCAAGAGTAACCAGGAAACCAAGAGAAAAAATCAGCTACCAAAAAGAGACAGTATATTGGAATTTTTATAAATTGTTGTCAATTACAAAATGGTAATTTTCTGTATTCTGACAACAACACAGTATTTGCTCTTGTACCCAAGACTGTTAACCCTAAGCAACAAGCCAACCAAACAAAACTCAGCAAGCAGATGAGAAAATAGCAGTAACAGTAACAATAATCATAATCTTCTGAAGCAAGAAAAAATATTAGTGATATATTTATCTACTTCATTGACCATCTGCTAAAATCTTTGGAGATATTTTTCCAGGCGGTTTTTCCTTTATAAGAGGAGTAGAATATTTGAGTAGGGAAGTTAGTGTACCATATCAATTACTTTAAAGCTTTATCTCTTATCAGAGAAGGACATGTTACAATTTTAACAGGAACTTCTGTCCTCTTTCCCCCACTTCACATGCTATCTATAACCACACTGCAAACTGTTTCTCCTGGTCCTGACGAAACCACCTCTAAGCAGAACAATAAAGACAAACAATTTCTAAGTTCTTCCTAGCTAAGATCAGAGATATTTCACTCTGGCTGTTTTGTTCAAGTTTTATTTTTCGGAAATCTGAATTCTTAAAGTCTTCTCCTGTAGTGTTGTGATTGTATTCAGTTCTATCTCACAAACTGAATTACTGGTTTGTTGTTTAAGAGTCAACTTCATGTTACCATTCCAGCCTTTGAGTTTCAACCTCTACAAGTCATCTCCCAATACTACATCTCTATTCCCTTCACACTGCTGACACTTGTCTAGTTCTTCATACTGGAGAGTCATCACTCACTCAAAAACACGCCCATATAATTTTTCTGATGTAACTAAAAACTTGAAGACACCTGCTAACAAAAGATTCATAAACAAAACTTACCCAGGTCTGCTTCTTTCCTATAGGTTAACTGCGGCATTAGACAGAACAGTAAGAGCTGTACTCAAGAGGTTGAAGCTTCACAGGATTAACATAGAAACTTTTAAGGTCTATATGACCTTCCTTTATTTTTCTGTCTGATACCAAACTGCAAGGCTAGACTTTACAGAGAAGAACTGGGTCATTGCAGTTCATAGTTCACCAGTGCATAAATGTCCACAAACTGGGATCAAAGTTCATTCAGCTCTGAACTGAGATATCTCCAACTATTACTGAAAGGCCAGGGGAGATTAAGAGCAAGGCTGGTGGCACATGTGAGCAAACATGATATCAGGAAACAGCCTGCCAAAGTTAAGCAACATTTTGGGAGCAGGAGAGGAAATGTAACCACGGCTTCCTGGGGTTTCAGGCTGTCTTACTCCACATCCTCAATCTCATCTTTGCCTTAATGGCCACTCCTGAGTCACAGATATCGAAATGTCTGAGCAAAAAAATCACACCTCTATAAATAATAGGTAAACTATACAGAACTACAGCAGCACAGTAAGTAATTTAGGCAATCTTCTATTTCACAGTCTTAAGGAGATGGTTTACATTGGAATGAAGACATGATCAATGTGGACAATTTGGTCCCAACTTAACAAAGCACTTACCTTTTATCAATGTATTTCAAAAGTCTTCTAAGAGTTATTTGCCCGTGTTTGGCTTTTTTATTTAAAAAAAAAAAAACCAAACCAAAAAACAAACCAAAAACTTCAGTCACTGATACTGAGATGGGAGATTCTGCCCTCACTCCATGACAGCAGGCAAGTCAGTACGTCTGTTCTCCATCCTCTAGACCAAGAGCACAATCACTTCAGCCCAGTGTTGCCTCCTTTGACCACAAATTCCTCGGGAACTGAGATGATGTTTACATGACACTTAATGTATTGTAGACTGAATGTCGGTGGGTTTTCAGGTGCAACTGAGGTGTTACAAGACCAGTCACGCTGGATCATAGAACTACAAAGACAACCAGCTCCTCTGAACAACTGCCCACTTTGTTGTTGCAGCTGCTAAGGCTACAGCACACGAGGAATGGATCAAATAAACAGAATTACTGATGCGGAAAAGCTTCAGGAAAATAAGGCTGAAAAGCGCTTAAGGTTACAGAAATCATTTATGATACATACATGAAAATTCCCTTTCAATGTATTTATCTACTACTGTTTTTCAGAAGAGAGACTTTTGCTCTGTCATTTAATATCACCTGTTGTCCTGCAATAAAATTTCTCAAAAATGTGAGGGAGATCATTTAACCTTTTACATCTTAAGCATTAACTAACTTATTTCAGTATCCCAATTGTCCAAATTACAGAAAAATGTTTGATTTTTACCTTAATCGCATGATTTTTTTCAAGCTTACAGCATACCTTTTGTTAATTAGAAATTGTCCCAGAAATCTCCTATATACTTCAACTCAAACAAAAAAGTGAAGGCAATGAAATATTATGCATTTTCAGCTCTCCTAGTAATTCCTTTCAAAGATCTTTTCAAAGGAGGAACAATAGATCCATTGATAAGACCAAGAGAACAACAGATCCAACAGATAACACAATCAAACCCTTAGTGCTTAAGGCCAGAAGTAAAGACATGAGACCAAAATATTGGCAATGAGTATACATCAAAAGCTGCCAAATTAACCAAATTAATAACCTTAATTACTGCATTAGCCATCTCTGGGTAACTTACTAGTGAAAAAGTCAGACATTCCCTGTCACAACAGCAAGGATAAAATTTTTGAATAAATGGCATTTTAAAGAAGATTGTGATGCTAAATTAAAAATAAAAAGGTTTGTTTATGCACAATGGTTTTACAGACTGTAACTATAAGGGCTGTGACTGGAATTAAAAATACAAAAAAAGTCCTCCCTGCAATTGAAAAGGCTGCAGAGAAGAGAATAAAAAAGCATTAATTCAGAACTGTACATAATTGCTCACCATCTGTGCAAGTTTCTGGAACAAAACAAGGTTTACTGTATGTCCAAGACAGCTTTTAATGCTAGAAATGATACATATAATAAATATACCACAAAATGAGGACTGGTACTCTTTACCCCCTCTTTTCTCCCCTTTATTTCCCCACGATCATCTTGCTTATTTAAAATTAAGATATAGTTTTTTGTATCCCCTGAATCAACCATTGCTATACACAAAAAATGCAGAACAACTTCACCCAAGTTTTCAGCACTCCTCTGCATTTGCAAGTTTATTTTCTGAGGAGCTCCTTGAATTCCAATAACCACTTACACCCAGAATCTTTAAAAAAAAGTATGAATGTAACCAAGTCCTTTTTTGTACCAAATGTTAGCACAACTCCAAGCTCTCTGAATCAGAAAAAATCTTGAAAACAAACAAAACCACCCCATAAACTGCAATTGATTGTGCACCTACAGTTACAGTCACACAGAATATAGACAAGACTTTTGGAAAGACATCAAGGAATTAGGTAGGGCCTTCATGACCTCCAGAGGTAACTCAAGCAACCACAGCCTTCCTGCAGGGAAGAATTTGACTGTATCATGATAAATCAGTGCAAGAGAAGATAAAGCACAGTCATGTCACATTTGCTCCCATTCCTTAGGGAACGAGCAATAAAATTACTGTTCAAGTTAAGGGACACAAGTGTTCTCTTCAGGAAAATGAACACACTGTAAGATGATATTTTTGACTACAGTCATCAGCTGCAGAACTATTTGTGGTATCAGATAACTGCAGTTTTCATTGATAATAATAAAGAAGTGAATCTGTTTTCAAAACGTATCAGGGAATGACAACTGAGGTTTCTACCTTGCTTTACAAAATGCCTTCTGCTTCTCTCTATGAGCTGTTTAAAATCTGGATGTTATTTCTAACAGTCAGTCTCATTTCCTTGTGAATTGTATGCAAAGTATACCTTCTGCTGCAGTCAACTTACTGTGCATAAGAAAGGAACAATTACTCATGTGAAAAAGTCCATTTAGCATTCAAGACAAATGCTAGACAGAGAGGTCTGTCTCCTACAGTCAACAGACGTTAATACTGCAATAAATTAAAGGAATATGCAATAAATACTTTTAGAAAGTAATGCTCATTATTGGATTCCTTACAGCTTTTTGGTTCAGTTATGTCACTGTGATACAAATAACTCACGTATTGTAATTATGAAGAGTTTCAAGTACAGCAGCACAGCCAAGACCTGCAATCTTGCAACTTTGGTATGCTTTGAGAAGACAACAGTTGCCAACATTTCAGACAACTACGTATACCAGTATTTTTATTCAGTGTATATATGAAAATTAACTGCATGGAGAGGGCCATGGGGGGAAAACGACATGTTTTTCTCCCATGCATTTCACTTCCCACAAAACCAGTAAGAACAAAAGCCTTTATTCCCCAGTCACTGCCTTAAAAAAAAAAAAAAANGAAGGATGGAATGCCACAGCTAAAACCTATTTTCTTAAGTCTCTCTCTCAGGGTGGGAAAGAGATCACCACTGATGAACCAGACAAACAAATATTTGACCCAGTCAGGGAATCAGTTCAGTTCTACCATCTCCCACTACCTCATATTTAGATCAGGAAATGAAGGCTGAATAAACAAGAGTCAGAAGCCAACATTAAATGTGCTACATACAAGCAAGGACAGCTTTGCTAGTTTTGCGTATAAAAAGGAATCAGAATGTTAGTTATATCCCTCAAAAAATTAAACTGATTTGGTACATAGATTATTAGATACCAAAATGAGCTGCCAAGGAATTTTGGCACAAAGTCATGGGAATCATAAAATAAAGAGACATACCTGACAAGTTGCATAGCACTGGAAAAATTAAGTGTTCTTGAGCACTGAGAGTAAAGGGCAAAGATTTCTGGGCTTTCTAATATGTGTGGCTTCTCTCACCATCACATCCCTTCCCTCCTAATACTCGTGTTAAAAAAACCAAACCAAACTAAAACAAAAAACCAACATATTTTCACAGGATATATTTTGCCCAAGAGCCCACAATAGCAGGGCTGGTTGTCAAGACTACCCCTTGCTCTCAGTACAGTCTATTTCCTTAACATGTTTTCTGCACCCAAAATGTTAATAAAAAACTTTAAAACTCCACCCAGTCAATTTTTTTTTAAAAAAGCACACATGTATACAGGATATCTAATGCCAAGACAAGATCAATCCTCTTGCAATTATTTGATTTTTAAATTTAGAACCAGAAATAGACAACTTAGTAATTGTATTGTTCTCATTTTAAACCTCGAATCCTTTAAATAATTATTCTTTCCACATGCATCACACTGAAAAACAATTGTAGAGGTCTGAGGAAAGCCAGCACCTGCAGGAAAGGGTTTAATCTGGCAACTGCTGGTGTTGTTGAGTTACTCAACACATAAATCTCTTATGAAGTCCCACCTCTTTCCTGTAGTTCTAACCGTTGGAGTTTGAGAAAACAGACCTCGTTTCATGCTGAACTCCCACCACTAAGCAGCTGAATCTCCTACATTGCTTAGGATACTGTTCGTGAGAGCAGACTTCACATGGAGTCATGCAACATCCTGTTCCAAGCCAAATGCTCCAGATGGGATATGTTTCACTGCTGCCTCCCCCTCCCCAGCCCATTTAAGCTTGTTCTTTTTTCTTTGAAAGCATTTATCCCAAACTGATGCTATAACAGCATGCTAAAACTGACCTTTTAAGAAAAATACAGACAACCCAAAACTTACTTAAAATCTAAATGTCTTTGCTACAAAAGGAAAAAAACGCACACCACTTACATTATCAAAATATTTCCATTAGCTAACCAATTAGCAAAGCTATGCATATAAGAAAATAAATTACTTGTTGCAGCCCTATGCTGCAGGAAAATCGGCCTTGTTTCAAAAAGTTTACTGATCATTTAAAAGCTTAGCATTGTCACGCACGTTACTAATCTAATGGAAGTTCTCATCGACATAACAAGGAAAAAACTGTCTAGTCTGCTGATCACTCTGAATGCTGGCAATTTCTCAAACATCTGCTAAAGGTCAGATTTCCACTGCATGGAACCAATCAATGAAGCTACACAACACTCCCAGCGCCATTGGAAGTGCCAAACAAAGACCACTGTTTTACATAAGCAAAGAAACTCAGCCTGAAATCTTCCAAAACACTACCAGCAAAGTCTTCGCTCCCGTCGCCACATAGTACTTGTCTACCTGGCAGTGGCTGTTAAGATTTATTCTATTTATTCTATTTTGCTTTTTAGAGCAGAAGCGAGTTACTTAATGCCAGCCCATTTTTCCACATTGTTAAATAGTGGGCAGCTGATACCACATACAGAGAAACATTATGGAGGTAAAAAAAGAATGTATATTCAAACAAAAGGGGGCTTTATTTAAATGTTAATTAACATAAAAACAAAGTTTCAGAAAACTGAATATTGGCATAATCAGTGCCTTTGTTTCAACTCAGTGACTTCAACAACAACCCCCCCCTCTGAGTTCTAAAAAACATATCTCAGAGTTAAAAAACAGCCTGAAATCATAAAATTCTGCCCTAAAATCCTTACTAAGCAACCTCAGAAATATAATCTCAATATCCTAACAGATTAGGGAATTGTTGGCTCCTGCTAAAAACAACATGCTCTTTATTTCAACAGCTTATCACATGTCATAAAACCGGAGCTTTAGCAAGAGTCCACACAGAAGAAATAAGTGATCAATTCCAACACTGCTGAAAAGCTGAGCTTGTTCTATTTTTACACATAAAACGTTGTTTTCATATATAGATAATCTGGCACTGATTTACAAGAAAAGCCTTCTGCACACAGAAGAGAAGGGCCAGTAACAAAGCAATCTGACAGAATTGAGGGAATTATTTTCTGTTGATAGTGTGTTACTAAGTAATCTTCAAACAACAATTTTAGGCTTCTTTTATAAAATACAGCCAGTGGTGCTCGGTTAGCTCCTGAACCCCAGCCCTCCTTGCCACAGCTGGGACAGAGCTACCAAATGGTCCAAAGTCCAGCGCCCAAGGGGCAGCACACTCCTCCTTCCAGAGGGACCGCTCCCTTGGCAAATCCCAGCAGAAGCACCATGCCAGCAATCGGGCCCATGCTGGGCTAGAGGTGTGGTCCTGTGTGAAAGGAGAGGGCTGCACAGCACACACACAGTGGGGCATGGGAGAAGGGAGCAGCACTCCCACAGCAAGACCGGGCTCACCAGAAAGGGCTGTTTAATGGCAGAAACAGCAAAACAATGGAAGTACAGGCTGCTTCTACAGACACCTACCAAGAAGTTTTAATGGTATGCTAAAACTTGGTATTATCCAAGACACAAAACTGAAATTATTAAAATTGAATTTAAATACATCTCTCAAATAAGACACTCTCTGTTAATTGGTTTGGGTTTTTTTTTAATTATTGCCTTATTAAAGCTGAAAAGCAATAGGACATGGGGATATTTCAAGGAGAAAGATACTTCTCTGTATTAGTTACACTTGTTCTTTGAAAAATGCATTCAGCTCCTTTGAGCAACCTTTTTTCCTGATTGTTTCCTGTCTGACCTAGCTGTTAGTATCTTGGCTGATCCCATTTTTGTGGGACACTTAGGGGTACAGAGGTTTGTCACATTTCAAAAAATGGAAGGCAGTCCCAGAAAGCCTATCAGTATCCAACTGTCTCCTAACTTTCAACCCTTCAACCAATTCTCCATTCAAGAGAAGCCAGAAAAATGAAGAAACATCTGTATGAGATGTTTCAGGGAAGAGCACAAGGACTCACGGAAGCTTCTGTCGTGCTCTGTGTTTCTTTCAGCGGGTCTGTACAAGTTGCCATTACAAAGGGGTTTCTTCAAATGATATTTAGAAGCAGCGTTACTGCCCATAAGGGAAGATGCAGCAATACCCATACCAATGGCAAATCATCGTAAGGATCACAGATCAATGACAGCTTGCAGAACTTGGGTGCTTTTATATGTAAATCATTACCAACTTCATTGAGATACTTGAGTATAGATTATATTTTTTAAAATATTGTACTCAAGAAGCAGCCTGGCCACATGGGAACATAGAATATATACATGTATGAACCCAAAGTACTTACATTAGCTCACATCTCCGTGTACATGTGTGTGGAATAGTACTGGTCTGGCATTCCTATTACTTACACTTCTACAGAAGGCAGGACAAGGCATGCTTAACTCTCACTTCTGAAATGGAACTGTATTAGTAACAGTCAGCACAATTTACTTTTGGGAAAGACACTGGACAGGGTTAGTTTCTCCAGCTTTCCAGGACACGTATGTCCACCTCTACCTCAGAGAGGATGCCAGTTTCCAGGGACTTTCTGATGACACAGTATTATCCCCCAAAGCAGTAAATTAAGTGCCTGTAATGCCTGATAAACGTAATCTGCACGTGCAGAGTGCACCTACACTACCTTTACTGACTGAGTGTACAGCTTGGACATTATCCAACAAAGGAGGAAGAGGGATGTTAGAGGAGAGCTAGAGGATCTGTAAAGACCAATTTTATGAGTGCAGGCCAACTGCCAAAGCATTTACTTTGAACTCTGTGTTACCGTGGCTACGACAGCTTAAACCCAGCTCAAGTACATCTGCTCTGCACTGCAGTGCACACACAGAGACTTGTCAGCTTGCTCTGCTTTACTCTAATGCTACTCACTCATGCTGCTTCTAGAGAATCCACTCAGAAGCAAATTATTTTAGTAACAACCCTCAGTGACACCTAAGTCGCAATGTAACCTTGTACCTCCATTAAGTAAAGAGAAAAGGGGAAAAAAAAGCTGCCTAAATGCTGCTTCCACAAGAGCTGTGTAGTGAATGACTAACCCAAGGAAAGCACAAGTAGGTCACCATCCACTATCCTGGCTTCAAATAGCTGGGAAGGAGTTCAGTACTTAAATCTAAGATTTAAAGCTTCTAGTCATGCATAACTATGGCTATCCCCTACAGAATTACAGCACTTATTCATTCTGTACTGAATAGATTTTTTAAAAAGAATTTGCAAAAGTTCACTAGTTCAAAGGATGTAAAAAATTCTTTAAATATGTGCTACCAGAACTGCTCCCCAAATAATCTCCATGCATGTATATTTGAGATTAGTATCTTACAGTTTATTTAGTGAAATAGAGAAAAATTTAGATTTAGCAGTAATTTTCTCCCATGGTTCTTCAGAGAATGAAGAATAAAGCTCTCCAGAGAACCTTTTAAAACAACTGCCCTTTTTCCACAACAGCTGCCATTTACTTACACTCTCAGAAGGATGAATGCCATAGGCTGCCTCTCAGCAAAGAATAACTTACCTCGCTTTCATCCTTTCTCAAAGTCATCATCTATATCCCTACAGATAGGAAGCCACTTTCTCCCCTGGGGGCAATTGGCTTCATTCCCAGCAGCAAAAACAGAAGGCAAGTAGTGACCATCTTTGTTCAGGCAGTTGTGGCTTCAGTCAGGCTGAAAAATGAGAAGTTGCAGGCACAATGGAGGGAAATGCCCTTTTAGGATCCTTTTGCTAAAAATTAATCTCAGTCCTAAACATCCTCAGAGCTGCAGCATCTGAATTGGCCAACAAGATGGACATGCAGAAAGAGGAAATAGACACACATTTGAAGTGGGGGGGGNATAAAGTATCAAGAATGAAAATAAACCGCAGGTCTTGTTGCCCAGAGTCAGTGAGGCAAAGCAGCTGTAAATCTGTCTGAACCAGCTCTGCATTCTCCAGTTGCTTTGTAGCTCCAGAATGCATAAAACAGCTATCACATGCCAGTCAATCTGTTCCTCTGACTGTTAGCAGTCTACTTTATTTAACACAGATTCACTCTTTAGGGATTTTCTTTTGTAGGAACAGTGGATAAGAACACTGCCTACATGGAGTGTGAAAGATGGGTCAAGCCAACGAATTGCCAGAAGAGAGCTACATAAAGACTGAAGTCAAGTTACTCATGTAGAATCAAAGGGAGCATTTTACTGGGGCAAGACTGGGGGGTGGGGAAACACTGACACGTGGACGAAATGACAAAGACTTACAAAACAACCTTTAGAAGTTTAAAATATCATGAATTGTGCTTACCATAATTAACTGCACAGTCGGGGAAATGCAGACTTTAACAACAGACACAGGCAATTACACTTTTCTCAAAATTTCTGTTAAAAATTGCTAGGCAATTGTCTCCTTAAAATACTGTTTGGAAGTTTATGGTTTTACTACACCAGTGTGGTGATTACATTCTTCCCCCATCCTAAAATACCAATCAAACTCTCTACCTTAACTTAGTAGTCCTCAAGATTTCGCTGCAATGCATAGAACTATGAAGTGTGGCAGGTAGGATTATTCTGCTGAGTTGACAAAGCATTATCATTTCCTGACATCCTAGTGCTTCATTTTGTGGTCTTTAATTGCATTCATATTGTTTTATATTCTTTGTTATTCCAGTGCAAAATGTAATTAAAGCTAAAGACTGATACACAATACTCTTAACTAGAGCTGTCAAGATGCTTTTATCTCAGAGATACCTGCAGGACTTTTGCACTTTAGTTTCATACCTTCTTGAAAATTTTGAAAAGCATACTCGGCAGCCAGCTAATTTAATGGGTTTTATTTCATTAAATATTCTTGCATGTAGCACTTGCAATACTCCCTCCTCTCCCTACTTGCAAAGACCTGAATACTAAGTTATAAGAAAGCTTAATTGAAGTATCAAAAAGAAATCAATTTAGAAAGCATAATTACACTCTGATCTGTGAGCACACAAACACTTAGATTCCAACTTAAACTGTCAGCAAAGGCAGCAGTCTGTAAAGTTAATCAAGCATGTCATATAAAGTAACAATTAGACCAATTTACTCCTTCAGAAGACAAAAGAGCAGAATGGGAAAGAAAAAAGAAACAGAAGTTAAAGTCCCCAAACTACCAAGGGAACTGAAAGTCCACACTGCACGTCCAACAGCTGGGCAGAATCCAGAAAGCAGAACACGTGCTTGCAACACAAACACCAACAGGTAAAGCCAAAACTGCCATCATACACATGGTGCCTCTTATTTCACTGGAGATAAAATGGGATTAGTGTAACATCATCTGCTTACACTGATCAGGAAATTAAATTATCACTCTGTACGGTTCACATGGTACAAAGAATATATTCTTACAACAGATGCACAAATGCAATAAATCCATGTTTACTGCAAGGAAAAAGTTTCACCAAACCCAAGCTTGCAAATGCCAGATCTCATCACTGCTCTGGCATCATTACATGACTAGTAATTCACAGACTATGCAGGGCCAATTAATCATGCAAGTGACAAGTTAACCACCATCCAAGAGGTTCAGCACAGCTGATGTATACTCTAACTATGGTTATGGTACAATCTAAAAGCATTAGTATCTTTTAAGACTTTTTTTGAATGAGTAAAACTTACGCTTAATATACCCAATCATACTCACAACCTATAGTGATCAAGAATTAGAGATCTACCTCTTGCAATCCAGTGGTTGAAGGGTCTTAGAGGCCCCTTATGTAGACTAAAAGAGCAAACTTCAAGATGGCAACAGCTACTTACTTGTACAGCTGCACTGCTTCTTCCACCTGAGTGCTTCATCCCCAGAAAACAAAGGGGAAGCACCCAAACAGCCCCAAGATACCCTGTTTGTATCTCTTTTCAATTCACTGCTATTCATCCTGGATGTGTGCAGCACCTCACCGGTTTTGGTACGGTGACAATTCCCTTATTCTGGAAATGCAAGCATATTCAGGTTTGTTTGACAGACAGGCAAAAGTATTGCAATTACCAAATCTGACAAGAAGGCTTCCTTTATTCTTGCCTCCCAGAATTAGCATCTTTCCATATTTCTTTAAATACCCAGGCAGCATTTAGTACCTTCTCAGAATAGTATCATATTAACCTACAAACTGTAATAATCGATTTCTTATTTAATCCATCTATCAGCTGGCCTGCCAGTACAATTTCACTGAAGAAATGAGCTGAGACAAAGAAGCATCGTATGGTCAGCTAAATCTCAATGTGTGGAGGGGAAGAAAGGAAAAAAGAAGCAAGTCCCAGTGATTAGCACTTCAAGGCGTTTTCTAGAGAACTTTACTCTGATGTTTCGAAGTCTACTTACTGTCCCAAACATCATTCAACACTAGACAGAAATAAAGGCACGGATGCAAATATTAAGGTATACCATTGGCAACAATGAATGCTGCATTGGAACGTTTGCCTGGCTTGTGTTTGTGCATAGCTCAAGCCTGACAAGCAGTATGGACAAATTCCAAGTCTTTAATTCTTACAGAACTCCAATTAAATATTTAAATTTCCCTTCCACCTGCAAGAGAAAGCATTGAAGATCTAACAAAAACAATACTCTATATAAAAGGGACTGTGCTCATTTAGTATTTGTTTAGTGTCCTCAGTTTATGCTACCATACATTGAAATATGATTTTGTCATCACCTGACAGCAAAGACTTCAGGAAGGATTAACAGATTTCATGAAGTCTTCAATTTTGATTTGTTATTACATACCCTGAAGACTCTCATGATATTTCAATAGTAATACTTGAGTTTCTACAACATTTTCATGCCAGAAATTATCATGAAAATGTGTGGTAGTGCAATTTTTAACCACGTTACCTGGGTGCAGATATTTAAAAAAAAAAATCTCAGTTACATTCTCCACATTGCATAGATAAACTGCTTCAGGAATTTGATCTTTCTTCAATTGTTTATATTGAATAACAGTAGCTTATAAAATACACACCTTTCACATCACTCACTGCTTTCTTATGGCTTTGGTTTCATTTTTTTATAACCTTTTTTTCCCCAGAAGCAGAAGACAACTGTGTGGTTTCTTACGTTCCCAAATATACTTTCATTGTATTACTCTGAATTCCCTAAGAGCTGCAAAACTGAGTTTCCTCCCATAGCACATTCCAATCTCTTACTACATCCCAAAGCTTCTTCCTCTCTCACGCTGTGATCTTACCTCCACACCACTATCCTGTAGCTTTATCCGGCCTGCACGTTGGGGATGTGACAGCACATGCTGAGGCTTAAGCACATACATGACTGCACAACTGGTTTGTGACCAAATTAAATCATCACCTGCTGAGCTCCCTGGGCCTTTGTATGCAAAGTGTTCATTTGGACTCTCATCCACTTACTAAACATCAGATTTCATTGAATTCTCTATGCCTTTAGTTACCATAGTTTCATGCACCACATATGGCACTGTAAATGGTCATGGGATTCAAACACCAGCAAAAAGGGGCAGAAAAACAAGGCAAAATTATGAAAATGCTTAAGCTTCTATAGCTCTGTCACAATTTTCTTTGCATCTCTCCTAACACCAGTCTGGAATAAAAAAAACCCAAACAACACATACCTGAAATAAAGCTCATAAGGCAAACTGCTGGAGATCTTTGCCCTTGAAGGACATGGGTAGGTGTGCCCATCAATACACTCCTTCAAAACTACGGGTAAGGGAAGCGGTTAGGGCTGGAGGAGAAGGGGTAGGGATAGTGAATCTAAATGTTGCAGAAAAGAGGAAATTCTTGTCTATCAAGACAGACGTGCACAGCAAACCAGATTCTCCAAGTACAGATGGTTTTTTTCCAATGAAGTCTAGAAACTTTTCCAATTTTCTAGTTTAATCATGGAGAGGTGGAATGGTTCTTATTATACATAATAGTCTGAAAGCAGCAACACCAGACTACATACACACTCTTAGACATCCAGTATCTACTGCACTATGCAGTCCTTACTTCAAACCATGCGACTACAAATTGAAATGCCTGTAAAAACGGATAAGGAAAAGTGAAAAACCTCAGCACTACAGGTCTAAATCCTTTCTATTACTATATAGCCATTCCTCAGGACAGTGTATCTACTACCTAGTAACTGCCTCCCACCTACCTAAGTTAACATTTATAGAGCAGGAAAGAACAGGGTTTCTCTGCATTCTTGACAAACTCTTGGCCAGACACCCAAATACTTTTAGAGAGCAGACCTTGAAAATTATGTTTCTGCCAACCGAAGGTGAAAAAAAAAACCCTTTTCTTCTCTTCAAGTGTGTGACTATGGTACATATAATTAATCTTTTTAAGGGGGATGTCTAAGCAGCAATAACACATAAAAACACACTAGGAAAAGACGCTCCTGGGTGGACGACTGTACTCAGCAGGGGAGGCACAAACTCACTTCAAATATCCTTCTTTGAGAAGAATCAAACCACAGCAAAAATCTATACAAAGTCATACATACAAGCAGTATTTTGAGCATCTTCCTCAATCTCTCACAGGCTCCACTACCCAATAAAATTCAAGTTTGACTTTCCAAGCAGGCAAGAAGTCTTGCCAACCAACAGCAACACTGATCCCACAAGGAACATGAGCAATACAACATTCATCAACACCGTGGCACGTTGAGTTGACAGCTGCCGGGGGTCAGCTGGAACCAAGAGCCCCCGTGTGCTGCCCCATCACTGGTGACAGAGGCATTTCCGAGGTGATCACAGTCAGTTGTTCTCATATACTGCCAAGGAAAAACTGAGCACAATAAAAGCAATGATTTAAACACTTTCTCGGGGAAGAAAAAACCTCAACAACAATAAACCCCAAAACTCAAACTCCCACATCTAAGAGTGTTTTTTTAAAGTCTTTTGGGGAAAAAAAATGACATCTTGTGAGAGCTAAAACATCAAACAGCTAGCTACTGCCAGGTCACCCGCATGTATATATACACACACAAAACAAGTCACTTCCTTCCCCCTTCAGACACAGCATCCTAAAACATTTCGAAATGGGTTAGCATGTTGTCTGGGAGAGCCAGAAACTCAAAAAGTGAGGAAAACCAGCAAACCTGGTAACCTGGCAAGATTCCTTCTACAAAAGGAAACTTTACGTAGGAATACTGTACCTGCCCAGCAGTACTAGGTACAAAAATACTACAGAGCTTGTTGATTTATCTGTGCACAAAGATATTTTCATACAACTGGCAAGTCGGGACCTGTAGTGTAATTTAGCCCTTCTGTGAGACTGCCAAAACGGCAAGAGCCAGGCATCAGATTTCTTCCAACGATTAAATGGGTCAGACAGAAACTACCGATCAACTTTCTCTCAGAGAACAAAAAAAATCCATAATAGCAATAGGTTTATGATGAAGAAATGGAATTTACTATTAGGAGAAGCTAGCATTTTAAAGGCAGATCATCATTGCATTAGTCTGCAAACTACCGTACCTCACAGCTGAAATCAAAGTCTAAAAAGATACTCTCCTCATTAATTTCATTTTCCTGCTGCTAAGAATCAACACTGGCGTGCAACAGCAGTCAACAGGAACAAAATATATGCCTACATGACCAGGAAAATATCGATTAATTCTTTTCTGAAGTGGAAGGAATTAAACACACTTTGGAAAGCTCATGCTAGAAGATAGAGTAAGCAAGCAAGCAGTAAGGAGGAATAGGTTTTGCATGAGAAAGGCAAGGATTATTTAAGTCAGGGAAGCGAGTTAAACCCACCATACTTGAATGATGTATTTCCGTAACACCGCATATCCAAATGCAACTGGAAAGAACTGGATCATGTAGACATCATAAAAAAGGATTCAGTATAGTAACACTATTTTCTTTTGAAAATGTTTGCCAACATTGAGAAAGTGAGAAAATGCAGATCTACAAGTGGAGAGCCATAAAAACAACTATAGTTTAAGGTTCATTAGGTTTTTTACTTCCCTACCAATAGAACTCTGAAGATGTTTGCCACCAAATTTGTGAACAAAGCTGTCTACCACATCCACTAGATAACCTCCAGGGAGCAGACCATAATTCCTTGTCAGAGTGAGTTTAAACTTCTTAAGTAACATAACAAAGACAGCAACAACATTATTTTATTGCAGTAAAGAATATCAGTTGCAAGAGGCTTTTTCAGGTACACTTATACTGAATTCACATTCTAGAACTGTACTTTAAAAATTACATGAAATCATAAGAACGATTCTGCGGTTTCAGTAAATCTACTTAAATACTGAAATAAAAATTTGTATCTGCTTCATCTCTGCCAAAAGCATTTACACCACATTATAATCACCTCAAAGTTATGCTAAAGTAGTAACTACAATTCCAGTTCTTTTCTAACTATGGATCCTACACATAACATATGCATACATTCAATGTGAGTTCAGGCAATCCTCCTCAGCAGCCTCCGTTAGGGGTCACACAAGCACTCTCCCTGCCCTCAGCTCCCAGGCTCAAGCACAGAAGGGTCAAGGCAACGCACATGGGCCCCAGTGCAAATAAAACTGAGCTGCATGAGCAGAGGGCAAATTGCTGGATCGACAAGTACAGAACATTTCTAAGCACAATAGTTATATTAAGTAACAGCTTTTTGCTCAAGTATCCATGCATGTGACTCTTACTTAGCAGCTTGGTCGTGTAGGAGATGGAAGCTAGAAATTCATCTGAAAGATCACAGAGGCAACTCTCACTGCATCTGTTCTCAGTGCTTCCATCAGCACATTGTTTGGTTAGCGCATACATGAAGACCACGTAGCCTCTGTCCAACCCCTCACCACAGGGACCTCACCAAAATAAGCTATGAAGACAGTCTGAGACCCAGCTGAATAAGTTCCAATATACAGTGGAGCATTTGTTGATATCATTCCTTGTTATGCCTCAATCTGTAATCCACTTTAGTAGTGTGTGCCAAAAACTACTCCTTCTACAACCAAAAGAAACAAAACAATTTAGGCTTTAAGCAAACAGATCCTGCTCCACACAAACCCAGCATTTCAAAAAAATCAGACTGTATCACTCTGCTTCATCCTGACAAGCAAGAGGGAGGCACTTTGGACTGAAGAAAGAGAGGTTCAAAGACAACTTGAGAAATCTTAAGCGTGATTGCTACTCCGTCAAAAAATAACGCTGTAACCACAAATAACCACAAATATCTTGCCGTACAAGGTCTGATAAACAAAACCAGTGAGGCTGTGCCAGAACCAGGGAGATTACCTGGCCGTTTAACAGACACGTAAGAGAAGTACACAACAGTTAAGCCAAGATCCACAATTAACACTGGGCTTTTCTCCTGCCAGAATACAGGCCTCTAGAAGCAGCTGACCTACTCAAGGAACTCCTCACTTGAGGGGCAGCAGGCTCAGAATACACTGTCTATTTTATGAACCAGAGGTTCTGTCACAAAGAAGATTGGCTAATTTGTCAATCGCTCCAACCATAAATGTTTCGGATTTACAACCAATCATTCCCACACCTGGACTGCTTTGGACAAGGTATTTGTCTCCCTGTTCATGTAACACTGACCTAACCCAGCTGTTTCTCACAACATCTGTTTTCCGCATAAAATCAGATAGAAGGATCCTCATGTTTATAAGTGGTTATTTTCAAAACAGCCCATGTGAAAGTTAGTAATCACTGATCGAATGACTGTGAGGCAATGAAAGATTGAATATATTTCCGAGACAGATGTCTTCTCACTTTGTTCGCCATTGAAAAACAACCTGCCTTACACTCGCCTTTTTTAAAAATTAAATTTTTAAAAATTTTTTAAAAATTGGCTGATGCACCAATGCAACCCTTGTGAGCAGTATCACATATGCACATAACTGAATGCATGCAATGACATCTATTTAGTGCTAGTTGTGGGTGGCTTTGTAAGCTTAACAACAAATAGTTTTGCATTTGAAATGTGTCCTGATGGAAATCTTTCACTTTCTGGAACCCCAAGACTGTTGCAGAAAATTACGGACTGGGACAGCCAGATTTAACCTTGTAACACTGACCTGCAGGTCTCTACAGAAAACAAATCACAAATTACACTGTTTTCTGACTAAAGATGTTTCAGGCATCCTCGTGTCAATGGATAACTACACCTACAGACTTTGCTACCAAAAGACAGCCCATAAAATTTTGTGAGCTGCTTAACCACAAAAACATGCAGTAAGTGAAGTATTTGAGTCTTTAAACCATACCAGAGTTTTCCCTGTTTTTGCACTAAATGAAAATTTGTTCGAAGGAGAGTTATTGCATTATCACCTAGTATCCCTTGAGGAACAGCAAAGTATTGCGAAATCAGGAATCTATCTTTGTAGTAATAACAGTATATGCAACACCAAGAGACTGAAGCTTTGCTCTAGCAATTAACTGTTACCCAGAACAATCTGGCAAAGTTTGCTATCAAGCTCCCTGTTGGTTTGACAAAAGAACTGGTGAATGTTTCCCCAGTGAATTTTGACAGTACAACTTAATAATAAACTGTTCTGCCTAGAAAATAAGAGGGGGGAGGAAAAGAGAAGGGAAAAAAAAAATTATTGACATCCATCCGCCCATGAGATCAAACTTCTTAAGCACTGTTGTTTTAATTTTTAATTGCCATGACTGCTAGAGAGAATTGGAGAGTACTGTAAAGATACTCAACCCTCTTGGAAGGTATCCAATTTATGTGGTTAGTATGGTGTGATGATGTGGAAACAGAAGATAATGTGGCCCACAGATCTTTGGCAGGCTTTAAAATATCATCTTTCATCGTAAAATTACTCTATTTTAAGCGGGTGATTGAAAGGTACTAATAAGGCATTTGGGTTGATGTCTACTGCTGTGGGGAGAATTGCTGCATTTTTAGAAGAATTGAAAGATTCTTGGCTCTTTTTAATAGTTTTTCAAAGTCCTCTGTTTAACATTACCTACCTAGCACAGCAGTTATCTGCATATTGAGACCTCTGTCAGGGTAAGGCTGAGAAACAAGTTGGATTAACCACCCGTTTTACTCCACTGATACCACTCCTCTTACTGGGGCCATAGCAGAGAAAAAATTAACAAAGTCTTGGGTTACCAGTCAACTTTGAGGGAACCATAAAAACCCTGCTTTAGAAGCTACAGGCAGAAATCTGGTTTAAAACCTGTAAAAACAACAGGCATTTAAAGATCCTTCTCTCCTGAAAGAGTATCAAGGAAAATAAAGATCTTGAGCAAGGTATAGTCTAACTTGAGTCACTTAGCTGCACAGTTATTGCTCAAGACAGCACTGCAAACTTGAAAATCAGCAAGCATTTCCACCCCCCCTTTTCTTTTATTAATTATCTTCAGTGCAGCTTCTTTCCCACCATAGGCTTCTTACATCCAAAATGCATGAATTTAAGTTTTCCCAGACTTTCTACTGCCACAGGTTCCCTCAAGCCACAACCCCTAAGTGAGGGAATACCATTAGCCTCACACTGCCTTGCCTGAAAGCTCACAAAAGCACTGATACAAGCAGAGGACTGCTATAGGTAAAGGCCAAGATAGAAAAGCAGATTACTTTTTTGCCACGCATCAAAATCTGAGGTGTGGAGAGCTGTTGTACCAATTAAAGCTGCTCAAACCAAAAAAGCAGCTGCATGTCCTGTTGCTGAATGAAGTCAGTTTAGATTAGGGCACAAGTCACAAGTTAATGCAGTGCAAATAAGTAGTAAAGACTCTCTTGCTAGCAATTCCAAACACAGTGACTGTAACCAATGTCTGCAACATCAAAGCACATAAAATAGCACATGAGAGGATCCGTTTTCTTTGTCTTAGCCAATGCAAGATGCAACCTGCAATTAAGAGGCCTTTTATTCCTTTGTCCTTGGGACAGAATTCATAACACTGAAGGTTGGTTGTCTCTCCTTAAAGAAAAGAGAATCACTGATTGCAAAAAACTGATCATAAATGGTATCCATTAAAGCCACCAAATCACAGGTCACAACCCCCTTTCTACAGAACATCTTGATGTTTCTGAAAGTCCCACTGATCCACTATGCTGGAACGGATATGCTGATTATAGATACCTGGATTCAAGTTAAATAGGCTTTCTGGGACAATCTGAATTCTTTCATTTGTATTCCCCTTTGAGGTACCTTACCACAGAAGACTCCCTAGCCTTCTGCATATGTTCCTTAGAAATCTGCCTCTGAACTTTGAGTATCCTAATAAAAAGATGGAGTCCTGCTCAGCAAGAAGAACAGTCTATAAAATCTCACTCAGGGAAGTGGTTAGACCGTATTTGTTTTTATCTATTTTAAGGGGCTCCCAAATGTTCTGACCACTGACAGCATTCAGCGTATTGTCCACAGAACACCTTAATGAAATTTAAGTATTTTCAGAGAAAGTAATGAAGTTTCGCAGACCTCTTGCTGCTTTCTTGGGGCCCACCAGCGATACAGAGATCTCTTCCAAAGAGAAAATGCCAAACCAGCACACTGCCACACACCAGACAGCTGTTTCTTTCTAACTGTTCACACAAAACTACGTGAAACACCGCTCGCTGTAGCCACCGTTTATAGGAACAAACCTTCCCGATATAAGACACAATGAGTTCACTCCAACTGTGCCCAAGCACTGCAGCACATACTGACAGCTTAAAGTGCCCTCTGTGCCCTTGTGAACAGCACAATGACATGAAGACTCCATTAAGAGTAAGGGTACTCTTAATGAAAACTTGCCAAACCTCTCATGCACAGGATGTCTGCCAGTATTTTGCACTGCTTCTGGGTATAAGAACGAAAATACTTTGAAAAAGAAAAAATCGAAAGAAAATCTTTCCACTTGAATTAGTTTTCAAAATGCAAATAAGCAACTACATCAGTCACCTGAGCGCTAACACGAAAGTTATGACCAACTGGTTCCAAAGTTTTGGAAAGTCCTTCTCTTCACAAGTTGCTTTTCACATTTTTAGTAGGAAAATCTTTTAACTGAAAATACAAACTAAGCTTGTAGAACTGTTGCTGTAACTGAAAACACAATGTCTTTTTTCTTTAACGTCTGTTTGCAGGACAAGCTATGAATAGTCACTTCCAAAGTCTCATTGATGGCTCAATTATAGTTTATGTTGTCATGAATTTGGCATGACAATATCGCCCATTCACTGCTATGTGAAGAGTTCACGCCTTCTCTGTCCCCAGGCCTTGAAAGAGATTGCTTACCAGTAAAAGCAGTAGCAAAGCTGAAGTTAATCGAAACTGAAGAGATAACAGGCAAGCAGAGAGGTAACGAAAAAGAATGTACTAGCCAAGCAGTTTTGGTGACATTATTCAATCTGCAAAAGAGAAAAAAACGTGGCAAAATAAAACATTTTCCGAGCTCCAGTTCAGAATTCGTTGTTGTCTTACGTGTTTCCAAAGTACAAGACATGAAAACTGTGGTTTTTTCAGGGGTGTAGTGTCTCCTTAAATTATCCTTAAAACAAAACCAGATCACTTTAACAGACTTTCCTTTGTGAAGGAAAAAAAAAAAAAAAAAAAACAAAAACCACACCACACATAACCCAAGATGTAGTCTCAAATTTTGAATTTATTTGTATTTGTGATTTACAAGTCTGAGATGAGGATTACACTGGAAATTCAGATTTCTTCCCTGAAACAATCCTTCCAAAGTCTTTTCTAAGTTACACAAATGATTTCTCTTCTTCCTGCCCTCTCCTCCCCCCACCATCTCTTGAGAACCGCCTGAAGGCAAATATAATTGGAACCTTGCACTCGCTGCAGACATGTCATGAACAAGAACATAATCCAGGGTCATCAGCAGGCTAAAGCCAGCGCACTGCACTGCCCTGCAAGACGATCAGTGTGTGGCTGATAAGCGTGCCTCCAGCCAAGGCAAGCCCAGCAGACCTGTGACAGGGCAGCTCGCATTGTTCTCCAGCAAGATCTGTCCAGACTGCCTAAAAACAGACCTGATAGCTCTGAAAGCAATCGTACCCATGCCCCCACTCCCAGTTAAGAGGACAAAACAGAAGGTCCTAAGGATTGAGGGGGGAGGGAAGGCTGAAAGCAAGGATCTGCTTACAGACAGAGAGTATCATTAACTATTAATAACAAAAAGGCTGCAATGCAGACAGCTTGAAATCTGGTACAGCTTACTAAATCACAACTGCATACGAGACCATTATACTACAGTACACCAGTAATAGCTCCACCGTTCCCTTTCAGTGAGAAATTCATACATTCATATGAAGACCACACAGCACGTTTCCAGCAATACTGCATCTCTAATGCTGATAGCTGTTCGAAAATTCAAAAGGATTTCTTCTAGTTAAACATTTCATTTTAAAAGTAGGTCTTTCTAAAACAGGATGTTTTATGCCAAACAATTTATAGATGCTATTTAATAAAGCATAAGGTCTTAGTGTGCGATAACACCGGGGAGGGAGATGAAATGCACATCATACATACCTAACACAGCTCCTTCACTAGGAAGAAATTATGATTAAGTGTCCTCTGGGAAGAGCCCTGTGAAAGCCAGCCTCATGCCAAAACAGTGGTTCCAACTTCTTTGCACCTCACTTCAGAAAATTGGCAATCAGTAAGCAGTTCATACTATATTCACAGCAGAGATCCTGAGTGCCAGTTGGGGCTGGGGGTGGCTTGCTTTGGTTTTTTTACTTTCAGTACACTGAGGCTTAGGTGGGACCCTCTATTCACATCTAAACAAATCAATTTAACTAATCCTACTTTTTTCCCCCTCCAGACATTTCAAAGAGTATTGATGTGACCTTTCAGGTGCACTCTTCCTTGGTGAAATACAGAGTCACTGCTGTTTTCCAGACTGACAGGAGGACAAAGGGCTAAAGGAAAACAGGGAAGACCGTCTGCAGGGAGAGGGGTTGGATCACACTAGTGCTATTGTCAGACTATAGGATAGGCAACGCCAGGCGTCTCAGAGCTGTGAGATGAGGAAAGATCAAATTGGGATGAAAATGTCTGCGCTGAAGCAGAGTGAGGATGCTCCAGGAAGGGGAGGTGCAGCCATTTTAGAGCTCAAATTCCCCTATTTTCCTCACCACGTCCTTCCTGCAGTTGGTTCACAGCACTGGAGTTGTGCAGTCCTGTACCCCTGCTGTCACCCCAATGAGGCTCCACAGAGCAAGAAGGAGCTAAGAACTCCAGCCCTAGTGCTGGACCTCACCAGTTACGTGCTCTCCTTTCTCAAGAGGTGGGTCTTGTAGCTTGGAATGTATTTTAGAAAAAGGCTCTGTTTGATCACAGCTGGTCCTGGTCTGTCAAGCCTCTCAAACAGTGGAGAAAGCTGCCAACGCAAATGGATGCTTCCATAAAGATGGAAAATAAAGAGGTAAATAACCATTAACAGCAGATTTTTTTGTGAAGTTCTTAAATTCACAAATTATTCAGAAATTTACAGCATGGGTTCAAAGTAACCCATGTAAGAAATATGTTGAAGATACAGAAATAAAACACATGTAGAGATTTAATTATAAAAGTATCCAAAGCCACACCAAGAAAAGTCAGGATGGACAGCCAATCAGGACAGCTCTTGGATAGTGGGAGGGTGGTCCACTTTCTAGAACAGAAGTAGATCAAGAAAGATAATAAATCTGGAGTCACACCCACATCAAAAAGATACTAACAAGTGTTAGCTTGCTTCTGTCTGGTATTTAATTTTATTTGTGGATTTGAATGTAGAAATTCACTATCTCCGGGAATAAAAGTAAAAACCCCAGGAAAAAAGTAAATGTTAATAAATACATATAAAAAACAAACAAAGGCCCAAACAAACCAAAAACACCCACAAAAAATCTTTCTCAGGCCTGAGAAACCAGCACAGCTTACTATAATTTCTTTTTCCAGCAGAAAAACTGGCAACTTCTCAAAGTGTTTATTGAGATAGTACTGTTTTTTCCCTTACACTTGGAGTTAAGCACGCTGGTAACATTCCCACTGAGTTTGGAACCCATCAGGAGCCCAAGGCCCAACTTTCAGAGACACAGGAGACCAGCAGACCTCAGTGATTTACAGCACCTTGCCATAGCATGAGACAGTGGATACCTACTCCTTCAATGAAACTCTGGAGAACATCAGAGACCAAAACCAACAAAATCATTTTACCCAACATTTTCTGAGACTGAAGCTAAAGCACTGCATCTATCTCAGATATTCACATTTTTAGAAGCATGCTAAAAAAAAATAGAGGATGCAGAAGAGTGATGAATAGCTACCGAAAATAGGCAGGAAAATCCATTTAGTCCCACATAATCAAATTACTAACAAAGACAGAAAAATCTGACTCTAACTTGCAAATATTACCAGGAAATACTTCCCAGAAAAACACTAGATAGTAATAGGCCACTATGAAAAAGTCACAACTAACGCTCCTTCAAAATTTTCTTTTTACTTCTTCTAAAATAATGAATAAATATTTCTTATCATCATTAAAATGTCTGCACAGCCAGCAGCTCCCCAGGTTTTTATATAGATAGGTACTGAAGTTTCATAGAAACTCCTTTGGTATGTGATTCTCTTCTCCTTTGCTGCTTATAAAGGCAAAGTATATTTACATAACCCAAACAAATCATCTGCTGAGGAGACAGTGATAATGCTGTCTTTGCTGCCACGATCTGAGACTTTCTCGCATGACAAAAACCTAATGCTACACCAGACAGCTTTTCATTAGCAGAACGCTAATAAATTTATATCCCAAGTAATTAATTAGGCGGACTGGGCAACAGGAAGTTTCACAGCAAACATGTACATTCAGTCTTCATAAAGTTGTTTTGCCCCACGTATGAGCTCCAGTTTGGGGAAGACAGTGCCCAGATGAACTGAGGAACTGAGTTTCTTTCTAACAGGCTGCAGATCTCTTCCATTAGTTCTCAGCTATGCTAAGCACAGCTGACTTTGAAAACCAAGCCAAGCATTCCAGCAATGATCATTGATGCTTTGTATCTCTCAAAAAGCTCTGTACTTAAAAAAACGCATCACATTATTCACTTGAAAATTCAGCTCTCTCTTTTGTATTTAAAGCTTCCCTCTGGACAGCACTGGAGGATTCCAAGATCTCATGGACTTTTCAATCTGTTAATCACAAGGCTTCTGCTCAAGAACTAAATGTGAGAATCACAAAAGCGTCAGACAATTTTGGTATCAGGCGGCAGAGCAGTGAGAGGGGAATCACAGGACTTGAAATTCACCCTGTTGTGCTTCTCAGTAGGAAACTCAATAGTATTTTAACAACAATGATTAACCGCTAACAAAGGACAACGGATTCACTACTCGGATTCACTACTCTGAACCTTCAAATCAAGCCTAAATGCCCTGTCTGGAAAATATGCTTGCACTAAATGTGCTTTAAAAATCCAGCTAGACAACCTACAATAAAGCTTCATGGCCTCAATTATTCAAGAGACGATTATTACTAGATTATCTAAATGGATTACTTTTTTTTGCCAAGAGTCCTGAACACTATGGCTCAGAATTTTGCTGTGCTATATTCTGTACTGACAAGTAAATAGCCATTTCTAATATAGGAAGCCTAGATTTTCCTTTCTGTGATTAGGTTCATCAATAAACCAGAACAGGATTCACCAGCAAGTGCCAATTATACAGGATCTGCAGCTGCCTTGCATCTGCAGTGCAGCAGTTCATTTGCCTAAGTAAACTCAAGAGTTTTGCTACTTAACTGGCAACAGATTTATTAGCCCAGAGTGCCACATTAGCAAAACCAACTCTGGAAGAAAGGTGGGCTAAGACTAGCTCAGAAATGACAACACGAGTTGGTCAGTTATCTATGAACGCAAACACAAGCAATACCTGAGCATTCAAACCCATAAGTTAGTGCAACCTGCAGTTTGTCAGGATTCTCAGCCAATGCACGACAACAGGTTAAACTGTGAGGAGGACTGATGGTGAATAAACAGATTATTATTTAGCGCAGAAGATCATGAATCAGTTTACAGTTTTGTTTTAGAGGGTTCTCTTTCACACAAAATACTAAGCTGGCTTCTGTCCCAATGCTTAGCAGCTACATTAGCGCCAGACAATGACTTGCCAGCACATCTAATGCCACCACAGTAAACACATTCTGCAGCACAGACATCAAAATCCCGGGATCTTGCACCTGCACTTTCCAGAATGTAACATTCCTCATCCAATGCACTACGTGCCTAATGGAAGCTAAGCAGCCGCAGTAATAGTGGAGCTCATTAAAGAGACATTTACAAAGGACAGAAATATCCAGCTGCCAGAGCAAGATATCATTCAGAAAATAACAATCTCTGCTCTCTCCACCCTCATCCACAAGAGAAGCCTGTGAAACTTATTTGGAAAAATGAGCCTAGGAGCAAACTTCAATGAACACCAAAAACCATAAGCTCAGTAAAGTGCCATAAACCCAGTAATTTTACTCCCCTCTTCGTGTTCCAAACAACCAACTTTTTTTTTTTTTTTCCTGGAAAATAAACTTATTTTAGCACTTCTTTCCCTCCCCTCCTCCCATCCCCTCAACCCCACTGCTTTCATTTCAAAGACTCAGACGCTGAAAAGCACATCGAGTTTTTACCCACCACCTACACCAAAACATTTAATAATGGTTTCTCCACCTTTGAAACTTGGTCTGCCTACACCCTAACACAGTCACACAATAATGCCCATCTTTCGAGAGCTCCTATTTTTTTTTAACACATTTGCTAAATCTAGATGACCTCCCTTCTCAGGAGCCCTTTTAACTGATAGCCCATTATATATACACATACCATAAGAACAGGATAAAAAAGCTGAAGGTTCACCAAGGTTTTACCTTACAAAGGCAGACTCCCTCCCATCATAACGCACAAAAACTTCACCAATTCTCCGAGCAGGGAATTGAAGAAAAGTAGAAATTGGGTTTAGTAACAGAGCTAAGTTTTGCTCTCAATCATAGTTCAGCGCATCTACCTAAAGAGGCCAACCTAGAAACAGAGACTGGACAGGAGTAAGGGAATAAAGGTGGATATTTATCTGAAAGCCTTTCAGAGGTACACCCTGGGCAGGCCAAAGGCTGCACCCAAGATGGACCCCGAGTCACGAGTTCTTCACACTTTTATAGATTTGGTCCATTTGCATATCAACCCAATTTCACCAATTAAACTTTAGCTAATGATGTAATTTCCCCTCAGCTTGCCCCCCTTCTCAAGATGCTGGGTTACACATTTTGGGCCTAGGCCGGGCTGGGTGTCCTTGGAGAGCAGCCTGGAGAGGCTTTGTTCTGTCTGTCTCAGCATGAGAGAGCAGCAGCTCACAGGCTGCAGGACACTGCAGAGTTACACACTGGGAATACAGAATTTGAAAAATATAAAAGCTAAAATGTAAGGCATCATCCAGAGACCCAGATGGTGCAGCAGAACTTACTCATACGTGCAGTTTCTCTGATGGTGCTCCCTGACAAAGCCCTGTGACCCATCATGAGTACTGCTCATCACCTACTGGCTCTGCCTTGTTTACTGACTGCTACTTCGGATGATCCTTTTTGGAACCTGTAACCAAACTGTAACAAATTCCTATTTTTCTCTAAGCACAATGAGAGAAAGATTGAGAAAGAAGTCTAGAGACTGTCTATTTTAACATCTTGTGGTGGTACTTAAGGCTATGTTGATTTTTTCAGATACACCCATTTTCAGGACTCCTACATCTCGGTCCGAATGCCTGAATTATTACAACCCACACTTGTGAGTGGGAGCTGAAAATATGGGGAAAAAAAATTTTAAAAAATCTTCTTTTACAACAGCAGTCCTGTAGGCTTAATTAAAAACAAAGAAGCCAAAAAAAGCAAAGAAAAAAACCCCAAAAACACAAGGGATGACGGAGTCACTGGCTTAACAGCACTCAAATTCTTTGCCAAGACACAAGATTCTTTCTGTTCCTGCCTATTTTCCCTAGACACCTCCACCTCCTCCTTCCCATTAAACTAAACCAATATGTTCACACAGTTAAGTGTTCCAATAACTTGGTCAATATAAAATATTCCTAGTAGTTCCAAATCTATCAAATTAGGATAAATACTCCCTCCCAATTCAAGAAGCATAAAGTCTCAGAGAACTGCAAGCACACCAATGCTGCTGCTTCTCCTAGCAACTCCCTAAGGTTGTCCTCTTGTGGAAGAATTAAGAACTTAATTGTGAGGGCATTTAATAACAGCACAGTCCAGATTTCACCATGTTTTACCACTTTCACAGGTTGGAAATGTTAAAACAAGGAGGTGTCACAAACCCTACTTAACACCTAAAATTTTGTTAGGCAAAACTGAATGAATACAGATCAGAACATATGGAGCACTTCTTCTGTCTTTCTTGATGCAACCCACAGAAGTGATTAGCTTGGCTTGTGACCAATTTGACATCTTGACAAATCAAGTCATTCCTCACAGAAAAAGGATCTCAACTATTACATGTTTAGGCAATCCAGGTTAATTTGATTATTACTCAACTCCTCTGTCACTCCCAATTATTAAAACCTCTACAATAAAGTCAAAACCAAGGGGTCTTTGCTGCATCTATAACATAAAACACAACTAGCAACACAAGTGATACATGTAAAAGTCTGCTCGAAACTCAAGTTGCCACCAACCTCTGTCATCAAGATGTCAATAACGGTGGGCCTACTAAAGCATCAGAAAAACATTCAAGTAAAGTGATTCCAAAGCCTTTAGGATTGAAAAGGTATTGCTAGCATTCAAACTTTGAGATCAGCATTCACTTAAACTTTCAATAGAAATACCTCGTTCCACTTACCATTGTGGTTTCCTAGACCACAAACTATATGCACACAGTTCAAAAGTCATGAGTTTAATCCATTTCAAAAATTATTTCCTGAGTTGATACCACAAAAACAAAACATGTGTGAGAGAAATAAAAAATACATTCTCTGTGCTGGGGGGAAAAAAAAGTTCAAAATGTACTTATAACAGGAGCTGAATCAGACTGCTTATTAGCACAATCCTATGGTTAGGGTCACAAAACCCATTAAAACTCCCTCAGTGATACTTACACGCATAGTTTGCACCTCAAGCATACCTTGCTTAAGACAGAATTTTCTATGTCCATCCCAACAGTATTTGTTTCTATCGAGTCCTTCAAGGTCCTTACCCTCACCTATCTTTAAGTCCTACCCTAGGTTTGTACTTCCGTTATTACGTCATGTTTTCCTTTGGACTTCACAGAACTCTGCTCACACGCAGCACCTCCCAATGTTGGTATACAATAATTGTATAATTGTTCATAATGACAGTGTCTGTCTTTTCTACATCATTTTGCCTCCTTTCTCTATTAATGTAACTTGCTGGGACTTTGGTTTCAAAGTCTTCAGACTCAGCTACAAAACGCCAAGTCCCACTCCTGATGCATACTTAGAACCTGTCACTGGCTACATTTAAAAAAAAAAAAAAAAAGGAAAGGGAAAAAAAAGGAAAAATCCATTTCAACCTGCCACCTTTGAGTTTTAGCCCTGGCTATCCTTCATGTTTGACAGACAACTGAGAGACATCAGTAGAGCTACTTTGCTATACACCTCAAAAATCTCTCCTACTCTCCCCTGTCAAAAGATTTCCCAAAGGTTAGGCTGCTGGACACAAACTATACATCATTATAACCTCATTTCAGCTCCTTGTCACTCCGGATTTCAGAAACTCTGAGGCAGTGACAATTTTAGCTCTGTGTTTGCACAGCACCTACCACACCGAGGTCTTGGTCAAAGAGTGTCCTACAAAGTAAACAGAGTTGCATGGACACAGAAACCATGACCTCAGCAATTCCAGAACTGAGACCTGGCAAAAGTTTATCATGCGATTCACAGTCTGTTTACCCTGGAACACCTCAGTCTTACCTTCAGACAAACAAAATCACATACACACAAGTCCATTTTTGAAGTTAACCACCCCCCAATCCTTCAGATCATCTTCAGCAAATATACACCACTACTAAATCAATTTATTGCCCACAGAAGCAGAGCCAATAGACCTGTGTAATCATCTACCATTACCAGAAGCAACCTTTATGTCTTTTATTTTTAAATGAGAAATCAATAATTTCAGTAGGTTTGATCTTCACAATAAAAATAAAAGTTATTAGTTAGCTAACTATATTTTATTTCCTGAGGGAGGGGAGGTTTACTGGAGCCTTCCAACCGTGAGGACAGGACAAGATGATTATGAGAATCCTGAAGTACTCTAACCATAGAAAGATTCAATAAAGAGGTATGTTCTAAGGAGAAATTAAAATACAGCTCATCACTGGGGTAGACAGGGTACAGGAAATGCTAAACAGGACTTGGTAAACATCAGATTGAGTGTTCTGCACAGGATGAGAGAAGATTAAAAGCAGTGTCAATAATTTTCACTCATGCATTCAGAAAGATCTCAGTCTAATATGCTATTTTAAGACACCTTCTCCCTGCTTAACACTTTCCATTGCCAATTTTCTCATGCTGGCTACCTTGGTTAGATATTTCTAAAATTAGAAGGCGTGAAAAAACATAGAACACAGCAAGATACATGGGGATATTATTTAACAGCACTTATTTCAAAGCACCTCAACAATGCCTTCTAGTTGCAATGGCAGTGATATTAAGTGCTCTATGAAAATGTTTAAAGATTTCTTTGCAAATTACTTTTATACATTACAACCTGTAGAAAAAATTTAATTGTATTTTTTTTCCCCAGGAGTGCATTTCCCGTAATGCACATACACTTTAAGTTATAGACCACTGCGAGCTCAAACCAATGGGCACAGGCTAACCACCCTTCAAAGTGTTAACCCGTCTGGCATGACTGCTGAAACAGGACTTCATTTTCCTCCAGATTGTTAGTAAAACCTTTCATTAGAGTATCTGAGTAAGTACCTTTCATTTTAAATAATGTCAGTAGTGTTGGAAAACAGACAAAAGGATTACACAGAAGCAACCAATAGAGAAATAGAAGAAGACTTCAAAGCACAACTTAACAGCATATACTGCCCCTAGTCCACCATTACTGCTCCCATATCCCCCTTCACCACTGCTACAAGTGCCACAGACCACAAACCCAATCCCCTTATCTCTCCCCTCCCAATCAACAACGCCAATGAAACACAGCAGAGCTAAGTCCTGCACACTCCATTGCACAAGTACTACAGCAGCAATTTTCAAGTTCTGTAGCAAAGCAGATATATCCATTTTCTTATGAAATATCTCTAGTTAATATCTCACCATAAATGCCAATACTAGTAGGTAATTATCAATACCACACAAATATTTTATTACTTTCTACTATTGTTTCTAGGTGTGTATACACACACACACACACATACACACATATATATAATTTTTAAGCATGTTTTCCAGTCAAGATTTCCTTATTAACTTTCAGCTACTGACAAATTTCAGAGGATCTGGATGTTTCTGCCCACAAATGAATTTCTTATGAGGCTTGCAACAAATGACTTGCAAATCCGTACACTCTACTGATGGTGAGCTGGCTGCTTGCCTAATAGGCAGGCCTGCAGTTCCAAACCTCATGCTGCCACTGCCCAGCTGCCAGGCCCAATAAAGAAAGGTATGGGATACTGATGTGGTGAAAAAAACCACCTGGTATTAATTAAAAGTAGCTTTCAGCAAAACACATATTTAAGTTAGACATCACTGTCTCCTAAGGTCCAAAGGGAAAAAACCCACCAACTTCTCCACGCTGAAGAAAAAGGTTAATTCTGTAGCCTCACTGGTTCAGACAATAAGATCACACTTCAACAGCCTGAGGGTGGATAAAGCTGCAGAAAGAGTTTGCACTTTACTAGACATCTGATAAACTAATCCCCTTCAAGGCTACCTGCCTGCTTGAGCTCTCATAACTGAAAGAATTCAACAGCAGACTTAGTTAAAATCTTAGATTAAAAAAATCAGCTGAAAGGGAAGCCAACCAAGCAGCACAAATTCAGAGAAGATGTGAGTGCATTAGCACAGACACACTCAGAACCACTTTTCTGTGCATCACAGGTAGTCCAAACCTACCACAGTATCAGGCACCGTCTCCCTCCACCACAATATGTTTTAAGGAAGCAGTTTCCAAGACCTAACTTTCCAGAAATGTTCCTAACTCCCAGAATGATGCTGCTGTGTTATTATCCATGGTACTTAGATCCCCAGCCTGTAGTTATCTATCCCAGAAACCCTGCAATTCTAAGTAAGGTTTGAGCTCAGGCTCTCTGTCCTACACGTGCAGTCCCAAGGAAGAGCAGCGCATGCCTGAGATGTTACAAATGAGTCTCCCTTTGCAGCCAAGATCTGACAAATAACAAGCAGATACAGCTAAGTCCTGGGAAGAGAAGTAAACAAAGCAATTAAGAATAGCCACAAAACCCCCTCAGTTCTACAGCTGACATAAAAATGCCAAACTGACAGCTTTAGGAATGAGAACTGCACATGGGCCAAGCTGTAATTAATTACACAGCAATACCAGCTTCATGTCTGTGCTCTCACCTTAAATAATCAATGCTTTTTGAGAGTTCCTTTTTCCCTGAGTTTAAGAAACCACCAGGTTTGAGTAAAGCTATTAATTCAGGTACTGAACTTCAACATTTAGACTTTCCTTGTCTAGAAATTTCTTCATATTTCTTTGTGCTAGAGAATGGACCCAGAGCACCCAGAAGCCTCCCAGTGAGGCCTAAGGAGGCCAATCTAGACACAGAGACTAGACAGGAGTAAGGGAATAAAGGTGGATATTTATTTGAAAGCCCTTCAGAGGCACACCCTGGGCAGGCCAAAGGCTACACCCAAGATGGACCCCGAGTCACGAGTTCTTCACACTTTTATAGATTTGGTCCATTTGCATATCAACCCAATTTCACCAGTTAAACTTTAGCTAATGATGTAATTTCCCCTCAGCTTGCCCCCCTTCTCAAGATGCTGGGTTACACATTTTGGGCCTAGGCCGGGCTGGGTGTCCTTGGAGAGCAGCCTGGAGAGGCTTTGTTCTGTCTGTCTCAGCATGAGAGAGCAGCAGCTCACAGGCTGCAGGACACTGCAGAGTTACACGCTAGGAATACAGAACTTGAAAAATATAAAAGCTAAAACGTAAGGCATCACCAGGAAGGTACACTGCCTTTTGTGCAGACAGAAGGAGCCTTCCTTTTGTCAATTTACATCAAACTATGTATGGGTTTCTACATCCAAACCATCCCAGTCCTCTCTTCTTTCCTTGCCTCCTCTGCTGATTGACCAATACCTTCTAGTTTCTGTACGTGCCTGCCCAGTCTTTTCATAGGAAGTCCTGATTAAAGAAAGCTCAAGAACTGATAAAAAAGTTTTCAGGTAAAAACAAAAAAAAAGGAAGAAAAAAGAAGAGTTATTTTCCATTCTTTCCTGCCTCCAAACACTAGATAACTCAATCCTAAGATTCCCGAGGGCCATTCTGCATGTCCTTACATTGTCCTCTTCTTAACTGAAGACATACTTCTTAAAGTGCAGACCAAGACCAAAACCAGACCTCTCTAAAAAAGGAAGGAAAAACACAGACACAGAACTAATTAGTTATTTCAACCAAAGCCTTAAATTCTTTCAAGTATACCAGTAAATATTCCTGGGACACAAGTTCCAGGTACCTGGAAATGGGTAGTTACCATAATACAAAACACATCTTAGAAAAGAACCTAAGAGTGTATTGAATGCAGTTCTTTTACCTCAGCCAACAAACCTAAGAACCCTCTGGAGATACAAACTTCCTCCATTTAAGAGGTACCAGCTGAAGAGCCCTATTAAGTTCTGCCATTATTCTAGCAGAAAAGTAATATATGGGCAAACTTAACACTCGACTCGTATTCTGTGTATCACATTTGAAACTAAGCCAGTGAGCAGAGATCAATTTTGCCACGTTATTGAAACGTGAGCCATGCTCAAATGCATTTAAAAGTTAAAAATAAAAAAAAATAAAATAAAATTAGATATCAGGAAATTTACTGTTTAAAAAACTTTGACAGGGAAAAATATGCGAAGTTATACACACACATCTCACTTTACCCTAACAAGGCAATATTACAGAGCTTAAAGAAAACCCAAATGAAGCAGTATCAGCAAGCCATTTTTCTAAGCATCACCAGAAAGCCAAATCTCTTAATTTTAAATACAAAAATCTTTATAATCATTTACTAAAGTACTGAAGTCAGTTTCAAAATAAACCATCTGATGGAGTTATAAAGTTAGTCAATGAATAATTTATTAAACAGGATTTTCATTTTCTATAGTCTTAGGCCTGTTTCACTAAATTGAAATCTTGTAAAAAGCAATCAGTAACAAAAGAAACAGATTAATTTAGACTACAAGCTTTTAAAGGAAAAAATACTACAAAGTAACAAAGCACTTGAAACATTTTCTATTTATAAAAACAAATTAAAGTTTCTTTAAATGAGTCAAAATGTATTACCTCTTTTAAAAGCTCAAGCAGGAGGTGGTAAAGTACCCCGTTACACAGAAAAGCTACCTATTTAATTCAGAAGTGATCATGACATTATCTAAAAATATTCACATATTGACCTATATACAAATTTTAAAATATGATAATATACAGGAGGACCAGGTGTATTTAGGACAGCACACCTGAATTAACAGTTAGTAAGCCAGAAATATTCCATTATCGCCTCCACCTTTTTTTTTTTTTAAGCTTTACTCACTGCTTAACTGCTATCAAATAGATTACCAGCAAGGTTTGACCAACATCTGGGTATACTAAATATAAATGCATCTGCAATAAACAATTTTGTTACCAAAACTGAAAAGAAAAATTAACTATTTTTCTTTCTATTTTTCTTTCTAAAACTGTTTTTCCTCAGTGAGGAAATAAAATAAATTCTGGTTTTTTTAATTTAAAACTCATTTATAATGTTACCTTATTTCCTGAAAAAAAAAAGAAAATTAACTAGACAGCAGTAAATTAAATCTGTTCAAAACAACCTGCAGAAAGGAAATCATGTGAAGATACACATCTTGATGGAGATAGCCATTTAAGATAAGCAAACAAACCACACTCTTTGGAATAATCTAGTTCAAAGAGACATTTATTTGGACAGGGTTGGTAGGGACTGACAGACAGAACAGATACCTCCTTGTCTCTTGGGTTAAGAAACAGTAAAGGAAAATTGCCACATTTATAAGCTCCAAGAGACGAGTATGAAGTCTCAGAGCACAGCTAATAAAATCCTGAGTGCCATGCAAAAATACTGAAAAAATCATGAATGGCAAACAAGGGGTGACTGTGGACTTGTACCTCACAACGCAGGGACCAAAGCATATCTGAAACAACAGAAGGGAATCCTGAGTATGGTGCACAGGTAAAGCCTGACCCTTCTTTATCACAGGACATTGAAAAGCTCACAGAGATTCAAAAAGATTTCCTACTAATTCATTTATGAAAAATCCAGGAAGGGCTACAAAACTCGAAGATCTCTGCTGGATCAAGTCCCTGAGCTCCAAATCCCTGTAACAAAACACTGAGGAAGCGCAGCCATATGCCAGAATTGTAGAGGTGTGACAGACAACAGTTCTGAAGGCCACGGTACATCATTCCATTCAGTCTTCAACTATATCAGCTTTTGTATTTTTGACTAAAGTGTTGGTAACTAGACCACTGTTAGTTCCTAACTCCTTAAATCTCACCATGGGTCTACAGCCCAAAACTTGTTAACCTCCCCGCTCAAAGCTGCTCGCACCATGTCTTGATTGCACCCACTTGCTCCTGTCTTTGATGAAGACCAAGGCTGAAAAACTGAAGTCTTCAAGTTACGTTGTAGGAAGAATTAGGGTGCAAGAAAAAGTACAGATTAATGACAAACTCCAGTCTAAGACTTCAATACCATTTCCTGGCTCTCCTTCTCCAAGATTTTCTATACTGCCTGAACAGTTTAAATCACATTATTTTCTATTGTTACCCCAACAAGTTTCTTTGCCTGCCTGACTTTGGCTTTTGGGCTGCTTTGTTTGTTTTTGAAAGGTAGTAAATTTACATTCCGTGTTTCAGGAAAGGAAAGAAGCCAAGAAAAGCAAAAAAATAAGGAAATCAGCTGGAGGAATGTTTCAAAATGAACTGTCCTTGCCAACACTCCTCCAAAATACAGCTTTTCCAGTCCCTCCTCACCAGACACACAGGACTGAAGAGATTTGACTTGGACCACCTGGCAGTGACTCAGCAAATGCTCTCTTTTTCACAGAGCAATCAAAATTCAGATTTTAAACCGTCATTTGATTGAAGAGCCCTGTTCCCTTAGTGAAAGACTAAAACCATGGTGAGACAACCCAAATAATAAGTCAGCGGTGTCTACTTGAGTTACCTGCAGTGAAGGCTCGCTGCAATCATTTCAATATCTGCATCAGCTATAGTGCTGTTCAGAACACTCAAAAAGATCTTCACGTTGATGCAGAAGTATTATAGGCAATACTTTACTGAGTCATCAGAGGTTTATGCATTTTAACATAGAGACACTTAGGCTTCCCTCAGAGCATTTAGTTTCACATCTATTCTTCCAAAACTTGCTTTTGTAAGTAAGTCTTGCATCAGCAGACATCGAACGATCACGTTATGCGCTATTGTGAACATTTATTTCTTTATTCAGCTGAAAGAAGAAATTACTCATACTATGTGAATAAGTATCATTAATTCAACTGCAATATAGCTGAACACATCTACTAGTTACAGGGACTGCATAGAGCCCTTAAAGGTATTCAAGTCAGTTTTCAACTTCATTCAGGCCATGGTCCAGAGGCATTTCTCCAGGACACAGTTCCACCTGAAGCTGCTCCTACCCTCGGACTGATCCCAACACCACCACCTCAGCCTCAGTACAACTGCTTGAAGTGCCATTTGGTGAATGATCAGGAAACTGCTCAGGGTTAAAAAAAAATTAAGCCAGCAGTGCCACCAAGAGAAATGTCTGTGGAACCACAGTCTCCAAAACTTCTAAAAAAGTTGCCACTGGAAGGTCAAGCTTGATAATTTTAATGCTCACCCTGCATCTTTTGTGCCCATGAAGCTCTGAACAGAGTACATGAATTAGCTCAAAGCCAGTTGCTGTATGTAGTTGCAAGTAACTTCTTCAGGAGCAAATAAAGTTGCTTCATTCCACTTAATTCTGAAACATTGCAACAGCGGTTTCAAGCAAAATAATGTTTTAAAGAAAATTACTGGAACGCAAAACACAGCAAAATCCTTGAGGCTTCTCTGGATCCCCTGCTCTCATTCTGTCTTATAACATGAAAATGAGTGGTGCACAGGTATAACATCAACTAACAATAGTAACTTACTGGAGGAATCAATATAATGAAACAACATAGCATTCGTTTAGCTTAGAATTCTCCACCAGTTTCCAAGAACAAGCTGGTTACAAGCAGAGCAGGCCTCAGTCCCCACCGAGCAGGGTGAGGAGGGAAACCCTCCCTGCAGCAACACGGGCTGTCAGTGCCCAAAGCACCACAGCGGGAGGTAACAGCACATCACAGAGGTGTCTCTTCCGAGACAAACGCTTGCTGCCAACTTGAGCTCAACTTCTCGGATGACGTGTAGTTACTTTTTTTCAGCAAAAGCAGCAGCAGTTTACCAAGACCAACTGAAAGGGGAAGTCAAGCCTAATCCCAGCAGAGATCCAAGACCACTGACGGAACTAAGCATCTCTACAGTTCACTGATGGTAGGATTAGAAGGCTGAGTTGATTTTTGGCCAAATTTCTCAAGTACCACTTTTAAAATTCATTCAATTTGACATTAAGTAACAGTTCTGCTGTTCTCAAGCAGTTTTACAGACCCTGGTAGGTGCACAAGAAGAATAGCTTCTCATAAAATAGTTATTCATTCTTTACAACTCTTTATGATGGCTATACCATGCTTTTTGAGACAGCTCCAAAGATTCAAACAAAGTTCTGGAAAAAGAAAAATCTGAGGTAACCCAAATGTGGAATCACATAGTATTTATATGCACAACATATAAAAGGCAAAAGCAATTTTTTTTTTATTAAGAAAATATCTGATTTATCTTTCTAAGAGCCTCCTGAAAGATTTAACTATAGGATAAAACCTTTCTTTTTCCACACTTTGTTCACTGTTGCTTACTCTACAACTAGGCAGGAAATTAATAAATTATTTGTCCCTGTTCAGGACACCTGAACTCTCTTTGCAATCTTGACATTCAAACAAACTTTACTCAAAATCCTTTAGTGTAAGTACATTTACTTATTGATCTACATCATACTCAAGTTTCTTTTAGTAAAAGAAGTGAAGAGGGAAGGGCAGAGCACAAAGCACTGAATCCTTGAAGTCAGTTTCATAGGAATACTCCTCGGTTTGATCTTTTTGTCAAATTTCTATGAAAGAGATACTCCTTCCTGAACTAACTCTGGAAGATAGAGAGGCGACATTCACAGGCACAGGATGACAAGCTCAACCTTACTAGAAACACAAAAGGAAATAGGAAGTTTTCTTTTCTGCTTAGCCAAGAAAAGATTGCCCAGCTGACACGCACCAAACTTACAAGACTCTCATTGGCATCAATACTGATACAGAGCAGCAGAAACAACCGAAAATTGTCTAAATCCCTGTCGCATTCTGAGCTTCTCCCACTCCTTTTAAACCAGATTCAAAACACACATAAAACACATCCTACAACAACATTCCTCCATTCAGAGGTGGCAGTGATGGGATAAACTCTGGCATGTCTTTAGTGTCATCTCCAATAGCTGAAGTAAATAACGCGACAGGATCCTCACCAACAACTTGCTCTTCATCTTTAACCCAGATGCTTGTGCAGAAACATACAGAATTTTTAAACTCCATTAACCACCAACAAGCTGTGCACAACTAGTTTAAAGCATATTTATTTGTTTACTTGCTACAATAATTTTACTGAAGATTTTTCTGCATCTTCCAGTTTATGTCAAGGTTAACAAGTCAAAGCTGCAGAGCATGTACTTCTTAAACAAGGAATGAAAAAAGAAATTTCATTTTTAAACAGATCAGCTCAAATGTGTTCAAAAAACTGACATGCACTTTCTCCTTATAATACTGTCTTAGCAAAAGGAGAAGAGAGGACAACATGCAACACACTGCACTAAAAATCAATATATGGCAGAAACCAAGTGTAACCTACAGAAGTGCAATTCTGTGCCTCTATGACAAAGCCAGATGGCATTCAGAAACTTTGGGAATGCATAAGCAGGAAGATGAAAACAATTAAAGTTTGTAAAAAGCCTAGGTAAGAGCAGCTCCACACACAGCAAAGGAAAATTTAACTTCATCATTTGGTGAGAAACTAATCAGCGTATGGAATACTTGTCTAAAATATCTTTTATTTTCCAATTATCCAAAATTATTTTAAATTATTTTCATATTAACTGTAACACAATAATAAATAAGTGGTAAGTATTCATTGCATTTTGTGAACTTCCATTTTACTGTTAAGTGGAGGCAAATTCCATTAAAACAGATACACAATCTGCTGATATTCTCTTCAAATGGTTTTACCAGACTTACTGAATTTTTAAACAATTCCCTGTTCGTAAATTACCAAATATGAGATACTAAAAATCTACAATTCACCAAAAGTATTAGTGTATTGTTGACACCACTGTTTCTTACTGACTTTATTGTAAATAAAAATCACACAGCTGCTTCAAACTATCATTACTATTTAGGCTTTTATGAAGAGTATCCAATATGGGGATTTGTTGCCACAATATATTTCCCTACGCACAATTATTAAATATTAGTCTGCCTATCATTGTGCATTAAGACTACCAACTCAATTTTTATGCTGTCTTCCAAACCACGGTCATCATGGCAGAAAAACTTATGCATCAATAAACATGAACTTACAAATTACTGAGATTATTTTATTAAGACTTGCACACTATATGTTTAAAAGTTTACTTCCATTTCCTCTTTCATCACCATGTCAAAGGTTTGCATCTGCAACCTGTGGCCCAGAAAGCAATTCTTATGGGACAGCAAAGACCAGGGAGATCATATGGCATTGACTCCACCTCTTTCCTCCTGGCCATTTCTTTATTTGCCCAGAGTTATCACTGTAATCAGAGCAGCTCAGAGGCTTTTCCAGGCATTTACAAGGAAGGAAAAATAGAGTTCCCAGTTTCCTCTAACAACACTTGGTGTGAAGCTGAAAATAGTTATGAATTCTCTCAATGGCTATGAAACACATACAGACACATACATCAAACTTCTGTCCTTGTTTTTATTTTTAAACAAATGCTTTGCATGCAACAGCAATGTCCAAGAAAGAAAGATCAAGAGGTCTAACTTATAAAGCTGTGACTCAGACCATGAAAATCAGCAAGAAAACTCCTGGATTAGATTTTACACATTGCACACATTATACCTGTATGGCAGGTGTTTACAACATCTGTAAACATCACAGGATGACTAAGAAAGAGGAAAGGTTTCCAAACCCTGGCATGGAGGGTCTCATGTACCAGGAAGAACGCTCATGTTTCAGGAGACCAACAGCACGCGCAACCAGTGCCAGTTGTTCTCACCATATTCCCCAGTAGTGGTGAATTAACAGGAAAGCTGAGGAAGGCAAAATGTCTATAAAGCAGTGGGAGAAAAGACACTTCGATAGTGTTCTCTTTCTTTGTAAATTAATACATTAAAAAAGAGATCCTACATATCAGCTATATTGCAGTCATGAAAAATAGAAGAGTAATTTAATGTACTTTCACAGAGTAGGAGAGACCTAGCGGGAAGAAAATACTAGGCAATTGACTTCTTTCCTACATTTTCCTACCAGGACAATGATTTCAACTATGAAAATAATCATTAATTCAGCTATCAAAATACAATCATGAAACAAATTTAGCAGCATACAAAAACTGGCCTCTTGATTTCCCTGCTCAAAGGTGGAGAGCAGCTAGTCCAGCCCTCAGGTCTGGAGTTCCTGATTTAATGAGTAGTTCTGTTTACAGCAGAACTAATGAAGCTCAGTTTCCTCCCGATTTGCTTCTACAAGCCCTGTGGCCACTTAACATTAATTACATCAGTTGCCTCTAAGCTTGCCGATGTCTCCTTGAGCTCCTGCACCCCATAAAACTCCCCCTTTGCCCATATATTCCCATACTCACACACTGAGGCTTGCTCTAACACTTTTGTTAATGCTCAGCTCTTTGTCATGCCCTTAAACCCACCTTCCCATTCCATCAGTTCCATCACTGATCTCTGAATGGTGCTAAGAAAGAGGCAGCATATGCTGTAGCTGGTTTGAAACTGGGTGCACACTGGCTGGCCAGCTGGAGATCGCCTCTTCACTTCCAGGAGAACACCAAATGCCATGACCTCCTTGCCTTTGTGGTTTTTTTGGGGGAGGGTTCTCAGATGTCAACTGCACAGACTGGGGGAAGGCAGTCTTTCTCAAACCTCTCCCTGTTCTTAAACTGGTTGAAATTGGCTGGGGGTTCACACTTACTCAGGAAGAAAAGACACAAAGCCAATGCAATTGGTACTTCCTTCCAAAGCCAGGATTAAAAGGTAACTCAGCTCCAGCCAGCTGCAAATCCCATTGAAAATGCCCACTGCTGCCCTCCTCCTGTCCTGTGCTTCAGGGCAGCTTCTGCATTTCTCATTCATCCATCCCACTCTTGAGGGACCAGGAAAACACAAAATTGACAAAAAGTCAATTTCAACATTTTTATACTGCACCCTGTAGGCAGCAATGAAACTGTCAACAAGAATTACCGCTTCACTCCAGTGACAGGGAGCAGAAGGGTCTGGAGCTATTCACAGGGAAGGCCACCTCAAAACAAAAGCCATGGAAGGATAAGAGCAGTAGTTACTCCAGCTAGGATAGCACACATAGAACAGGGCTAACAGAAAAACGTCCTTGTCCTTTGCTGGGGGCAGGGGGACAGGATAATCACATTAGGAAATATCGACTAACAAGAAGTTAATGTTAATTATAAATGCAGAAAGAGAGTCTAACCGACAGAAACTACCTGTTGCTAAAAGAAACCTTATCCTTTTTTCCTCTATCTACTTCCGTCGTGATTTATACTTCTTTGTGCTTTGAGGCCAGAGAACACATAACACAAACCCCAGATACTGCACTTTAAAGGGGACAATGATGTTCCCGTAGTTAAGTACTAGTGTGGGACTCATTAGACCTAGGAAGTATTTTCAAAACCCTTCGAGGCTTCCATCACTCGTAGGTGACTAGGAGTGTATCTACATAGCATAATGCAGTGCTGTGTAGCTAGCTCGAGCACCACAAGGAATATGGCCACGTTAGCACTGCACTGCACCCAGGCTGAAGTGCAGCTGGAGCATCCATCCTGCTTCTCAGGTAGTTTGGATCTATCCAAATGGTGCTTCACTACAATACATAAGCATAGCCTTAGTCATCCTGCCTCAGAAACCAGCTGTAACACGACAATTCTTCCTTAAATTACCAAGAATTGTAATGAAAAAGCATCTGAAGAGAAAAACACTCAAGACTCCTCAGAAGAGGAGCAAGTTTTTACAATAGGCAGCATGCATCTTTCATTTAACATAGCAGACACAGCCCCTGAAATGCCTTTCTCTCTTTCTGTCAGCTCTGCCCCTAGAGTTTACAAATTATGGCCCTGACTTGTAAATGTTAGTAAATACCTCCTTAAACTTTACTCAGTGTTTCCATAATTGTATATAGATTCTAGAGACTACCCTGCAAGAAAAACATCCAAAATAGGTTCTAAAAATAAAGCATTCTAGACGATTCTCACATATAGACAAAGGTTGAAAACACAAGCCATTTCATAAAGGGCATGAACAGAATGCTACTTGAATTAAAGCTGGAGAACGGGAAAAAATTCAGAACAATACGCCAAAAAAAAAAAAAAAAAAAAAAAAAGCCAAAAAAAAAAAAAAAAAAAAAAAAAAAGAAAGAAAAAAAAAGAAAACCAATCCAAAATATAGTAAAAAAGTAGCATCTCAAGTCCACTTTCTGTTTCTGAAACAAAGCTTGAAGTCTGGGACGAAGGAAAACAAGAGTTCTTAATTCTGTGATTCACACTTCTCGAACTAAGCAATCGATAATCTCTAACACCAGGCAATTGTTTGCCTGATGAGTTTGTAAAAAAGGCAACATTCCACCCCGATCCGTATCGGGCTGTGAACGCCGCCCCCTTGCCAGCAGCAATATGGATTGCCCAGCGCAGTCCGGTGATTCCTTTTTTCAGCCTACGTAATGCCCATTTACATAGTCGTGATATTTTTAAATGTGCTTTCAGAAGCACTAAATAACATAAAAACATGAAAGGAGACAACCACAGCGGTAACACAGCACTCCTGTGACTGCGGAATTCACGAACAAAATAACGACCAAGTCCGGGGAGCACAATAAAACTCCATTTTACAGATTATGCATTCAGAACACCAACCCAAGGAAATCCTGGCCGTGTTTCCCCCCCACAGCGAGAGTGTGTCTGAGCACAACAGAGCATATCCTGGCTCCTTCGCTAACCTCCACGCACATTCCTACACCCCTTAGGAAAACAGTGACAGCGGACATGAAAGGAAGGGAAACAATGACATTCTTTTAATAACAGCGTTCACCAGCGCGTTGGACCCAGTCGGACAGTGCTACGCGGCGGCAGTTTCTGCATTCCCCCGGATCAGCCGCATTCTCCCCTGCTGCTCCAGGGGCAGCCCGATTGTCCCTCGGTGGCCAGGCCAGGCACCGGCCCTCTCTCACCGCGGCTGCACGGCCCGGGCACGGAGGGGCCGCACACGCCGCGAGGAACCGCGCCTGGCGCCGGCCGGGACCCCCGGCTCCACGTCACCGTGCCCGGCCGGGCGCGG
>VWZT01016793.1:595729-680518 GCA_013397055.1 Pachycephala philippinensis
GTCCGCCCTCCGCGGGCTCGCCCACACCCTACTTAAGGCGCACCACTCCGAGAAATCAGTAATGTATATAAATGTCTGAAGGCTGGGTACCAGGAATACCAGGAACCAGGCTCTTCCCGGTGGCACCAAGCAATAGGACACGAAGCAACAGGCACGGTGTTGCTGTGATGCACTGGAAATTCCACCAGAACAGGAGGAAGAACTTCTTCCCCGTGAGAGTGACACTGGAACAGACTGTCCAGAGAGGGTGTGGAGTCTTCCTCGCTGGAGATGTTCAAGAACTGTCTGGACACAACCCTGTGCCATGTCCTCTAGGACAACCCTGCTAAGCAGGGAGGTTGGACCAGATGCCCCCCTGTGGTCCCTTCGAGCCTGACCCATTCCGTGAGAGCCCAGGCTGGCAAGGGTATCCCAAGAGCCAGGCACCAGCACGCTGATGTTCCAGCCCTCCAGGGTTTCGGAGAGCCGGGACCAGGTCTGCCATCTGCAGCACCTTCTCCCCCAAAGTCAGTTGGCTGGGGAGTTCAACAAAGACACCCATCCAATCCATCCACCTTTCCCTACTGCAAAGACTACAGAACTGCCTGGGACCGTAATGTCAGTTTAGCCCTTCAGAGGCTTTTTGAGACAGAACACTTCGGACCTAGAAGACAGTGTTGAATTCTGCTGAATGCCAGCAAACAGAGGATGTCCAAGAAGTCAGCTCAGAGGCTCACGAGGGCTTCAGCTGAGAGCTTGGGCTGTAACACCCAAGGATGCAACGCAGCCGTGTTCTGTAGCAGTTGCTATAGGTTTGTTGTTCTTTCCGTGGATCCCGTAGTCATGCTGTAGCAATGCCATGTTTGCATTTTAAGAGTTTTTCCTTCGTGTTATCTGGAGGTGTAGCTTTCCTGAACTTCTGCCTACCTTTACCAGTTTGCTTGCCCTCAAGAGAGCAGGTTAATGATCTCTCATCTAGCACTAAAAGCAAATTTGAATAGTGCATTTTTGAAAAATAGATTATGAGGCAAAAGCCATAAATCAAGAGTGCCAGCTTCCCACATTCCCATATATTTTAGTGGAACAAATAACTTCTGGTACAAGAGAAGTTAATTAACAGAAAACAAACAAAAAGAAATCAATTCATCTTTCACCATGACAAGTTTATTCACAGGATTAGAATAACTTGCAAGACATAACATTTATACCAGAACCTATAGATGCCTGGCATCCCAGGCTGTAATGCATGGAGGTGTGCTCTTTACGAGCTGCAGAAGCAACCATAGTGCATTTGAGCTAAATGAGATCTTCATTCACATTCCAAGGTAATTCTACAACCAACAAAAGAGTACTGCAGTCTTGCAGAAGGAACAAAAAATATGTAAGCACAAAGCAGTTATTCATAAAGGCTATACAGAGAAGTTACAAAGCTGACTAAATAAATATTAATCATATCAAACTCCTTGTATTCATTCCTTCTTGTTTAATCAAAGACTAATTTGAGATATTATTGAACTCTACAATTAAGTAAATTACATTAATGTGCAACAAAACATAAAATATATCCAAAACAGCCAATTCACATGATTCTAATAGACTGAACTTGTGAATTTATGACACAATACCAAACTATTATGAATCAAGTATTTTTAATTTGTTCCAAAAATTCATTATCAAGGCACTTACACTAGAACTTTGTTTTAGTATAGATTAGAATTCACTAAAAGCTATTGTTCAATGCTGAGCCATTTTATAGTTATTAATCACCTGAAAGTATCAGTAAGATCAAGTAACATCACCATTTTGGTGCCAATTCCCTCACGCTAAGTGAGATGGGCAGGACTTTGCCCTGCTCCCCACGACACCACTGAGCCTAGACCAAGAGGAGACAGCTTAAGGGAGAGCCTTGACACATCGCCGGGCAGCTTCACTCCCCAGTAACCCACATCTCAGCTCTCCTCTCTTTCACTTATTCATCTTGGAGTAGCTTTGTTACCCATAGGTGCTTTAGGAAGGTCAGAATGGCTATGTTCAGGTGGATCAGCGTACATGACCCATGGGTTGCTGAACCATTTCCACCTTCAGCAACTTATTTTCTTGGCCTCTCTTGTTCACTTATCCATTTCTTCTTTGGTGCTTCCTTCTCTCCTTGTTTCTCTGTGAAGTGGTAGAAATTGGGAGAGCACTAAATGCTCAGGATGTGGATAAGTCAACTCAGAACCTCTGTCTTCAACAGAACAAAGTCATAGTGCTGTAGCCCAAGGCCTGAAAATAGCTTAGACACCAACTTTTAAACAGTCTGTGCCGTATCACACTCCAGTAGGACTTCTTCATTCCTCAGAAGCCTTTGCAGGCATCAAACCAATACATTAATTCCCCTTTCAAAGGAACACCTCCCTTATTTCTTTGATAAATATTAAGGAATATTTGAACTGAAAATTCAAAGCACCAAAACTCACAGGCTTGAAAGGATTAGCGATGGTATTGTTATAAATAACAGAGCCCAATTCAATATAAAACAAATATAAAATTTATTTTGTGTCCGAGAATTCGAACACGCAATGCCACGATCGAAAAAGAGACAGAACCAAGCCCGGGGTTGGTACTGGGTGAACACAAGTCTGACCTCTATCGCATCAGACCTCCCTCTGTTCACCACGGCTGCTTTCGGCAGCTGGTTTATATACAGTTCTTCTGCGGAATCCGGATCCTGGGTATTATTTCTATCACTCAGCATATTCATGAAGCATGCTATTCGTGGGGCCGAGATGGACAAAGCACATCCTGCTTCTTGATTAGTCTTTAATCACCGGGGGGAGTTATCTGATGGTTCTTGATGTTCCATATCAGAGTCGTTGATCAGATCGTTAACACCCGAGCTGGGAGGAGATCCTCGGAGATGGTCAATCAGCTATACCGGGAACCTCTCTTTGGAGATGCAAATTTCCAGGAGTCCGCTGGATGCCTTCCTGATGGGTTATCAGTTCTCTGTGATTCTGTTTTTCGGATGCAAAAGCCTTCCCGGCAAAAACTGTATTCATTTTAGGACAAGCCCTGTTCCTTTCGGATGCAAATACCCTCTCCGGCAAGAGCTGCATTCTTTTCGGAACTAGCTCTGGTCGTTTTTAAAACCAGTTACAATTTGACTTTATACATACATTTTGATATTACATATTTGAGCGCGAATAACTTGATTTATTTATAACAGTACGAACTGGTGCATCTTCTGAAGAAAGTGGCATAAGGAAGCCTCTTCTTGTAGATTACTCTGAAAAGACCAGAGGAATCATCCTCTTGGAGCTCAGGAGCAACACTCAGAGCCAAATGCCCATTGGCAACAACAAAATAGAGCTGATCCCTCCAGATTGGAGAAGTCCACAAAAAAATAAAGCAAAACAGCTCTGGGCTAAGCCCCAGGGAAGGAGAGCTTCTCTTAGGAAATTGACTGTGGACGAGCTCCTCTCTTATTCCCTGAAAGTATATCCATTGGTTAGGTGCAAAATCAAGATATTTACCGAGAGCATTTTCTAACTTCCCGATTGAAATGCAGCACAGCCTGTACTGGTAATAATTGCACCTTCTCCATACAGATAAATGCCACATTTAGAAATGATTATTTCCATTTTACAGGAAGGAAAATTGAGAGAGAAAGGCAAAATGACTTGTCACTGTCACAACTCTTAAGCAGAATTAATATTGAACTAATTCTTCCTAAAGTATGTGCTATATACCTCTAGATCTCTCTTACCTTTCCTTGGAAGGTAGCAAGCATCGCTTTCTTCTGAATTCATAAATCCTCAGAAATTTGGAAAGTCACATTGTATGTTTTCCAGTGTTCAGCATCAGAAAATTAAGAATCTACATTTAAGAGGTTCGTTTAGAAGTTTCATAACTTTAAAATTCATAGCCAAGAGAAAACGATTTTTTCCTCAAACATCGGTTATTTCTGCTACAAAGCCAACTTTTGATATCCCATTGTCTTATATTCTACAGAGTCCAAGGGCTTTTCTTAATGCCCCCTCCTTGAAAGCATAATTATTTGAGTGGTGAGGCAGTCCTTGAACACTGAATGGGACATAGAATTGGTGGGGAAGTATGATTATTTAAAGACAGCTATTTAATGTAGATGCAAAGGCTGCATTAAACACCTGGAGGTGCAGAGGTGCACGAGAGTAAAAGTTGTGGTTTGTGGCATTACCTCCCCGGCTCCACCACTAACATCCTGTACGGAGATTCATTGCATCTCCAGCTATCTGCGCTCTCCATCTGGGTCTGTCAACTGACCACTCCTAATCTTTTCCTGTGTCTTTGCTTTCTCGCTTGTAAAAAGGCTGCAGATTTACTGCTATATTTACATTGCAGGTGAATACAGCACCCCACTGTGTCCAGGTATCATCCTCAGGACTTCTTTGATACCATCCTGGCTGTTGCTACAGCACACAAAGGAGGAAGTTTGATGCATTTGTGAATCACTCCAATGATATCTGCACAAGAAAACATTGTGGTTCACAGGGTGCCACTCCATCAATGCTGACAACAGCAAGGAGCACTACTGAGCCTCCACGTGATGTTTCACAGTCAATTTATAGCCTAGAACAGACAAATACAACACATTCCAATTCCAACGTTTCTTTCTGTTCCAGCTAATGAGATAACACCAAAAAATGCTTGAACAAATTGAATAAATATAGCCTTCAATACATCCTCTTCCTCGGAAGTTTGCTGACATCTTAAGACATTAACCTATCCCTATACAACCCCTGGCCTCTACTTCCTGCCACCCTTAACCACTGCCTTACACTCGAGTCAGCAAACAGAGCTCCTGGCTACCCCACATCTGTTTTAAATACACAGTCGGCCAGCTCAGCCCAATGAAGCTGCAGGGGTGGGTTCTGCTGAGCCCTGGAGCTGCTGAGACGTGCTCACCCCTTGACCCTGCCCTGGGGTTGGCCACCTCCCTCCAGCTGGGGTGGTACCACCTTCAACAGCTGTCACTGTTTTTTGCAGTAAGTGTTTAAGTGCAGCCTGAGGGCAAAGCATCATTAGACCAGCACTAGACCTTGGTACCAAACAGTCCCTCCCACTCCTGATGAGTTTACACCCTGTAGAGGTAAAATGCAGAGGGTGGGGGAATAGAGATAACAAGATTTCAGTCTCCACCCATCCTTGAATATGTACAGGCTTAATTCCTCAGGTGAAACTGCAGAGCCCTGCTTTGGCCTTATCAGATAATGTCTCCATCTAGAACGACTTATTTGAATTTGTTTGGAGGAAAATGCTCTCAGTTTCTTCAAGGCACAGATGGAAGATGCAATTTCTATTGCTCACTCAACCCAGGTGCAAGCATTAAGAGCAAGGATGATGCACAGCAGCAGAGGTGTAACACTTTTGTGGCCATTCTAGCAATGTTAGATCTCCATTCAAGTTTCTTCCCTGCCTTTCACCTTGCTGCTGATGCCAGCTGCTGATGCCAGCTTGAGGCTTGGTACTTCTCAAGGATCAGACTGAGCTTTAGGCATATCTGTCAGCCCCTAACAGCTCTCCCACAACATACACTGTAATGCGCAGAAGACAGCACGAGAGCTGAGAACAAATTCTTATTTAGTTGAGGGGACCTGCCTACAGAACAAAACTCTAGAAGAGATCGAGCCTATTCAGAGCCTGAGCAGCCTCAGCAGTGCTGATGGTGCTCCTGAAAGAGCCTGCCTTACCTCGGGCTGCTCCCAGCAACAATGCTCCTTTCTCCTGTCAATCACTCACACATAAAACCTGAAACCAATCACCCTTAAAATCAATGAATCACCTTCCCAAGAGCCTTTACTTCCAGTGGTACTTCTTCCCACTCACACCTATGCTGTGTAAAGGCCAGTCAGAGATTTTCTGCTGCTGGGACATCATTAACTAGAAAGATAGCTGGGTGTATGGAAATGTAGGCTTCTCTCACAGGGGCTCCTTGGAGCACCAGCTTTGTGGATTATCTAGTGTGTGAGTATTTTTACTCAATGTTAAGTGCTTGGCTGTTACTCACACTAGGTTAGCAGATGGGTAACAGTAAAAAGAAAATCCCTGAAAACACAAACAGCCATGTGAAGGCAGTTATTGCTTCTATTCAGACTTCTATCTCAGTTTTAAGATGTACTAAAGATTCCCAGAATATTGTAGAGGAATTTCTTTCTGTGTTGGATGAAAGGTCTTTAAGTAGATAGTTTTTTCAGTAGATACTGTTACTGATAAAAAGAGCAGGATATACTCTACAGTGAAATAAACTTACAGATCTTCTTTGAATTAACTGGGAGGTGGGTGAGCTCTTACCTTCACTGGAGGTCACTAGTCTATTGTGTCATAAAGATAAAAAGAGGGAGAATGTACAACTATATCTGGCTAGAGTCTTCTGCCTCCTGAGTTGTTAAAGGTTCTCATGGCACCCCACACATAATGCCTTGAAGTACTTAGAACAGAAGTTTTATAATCTGATTAATACTCTGTACATAAATTTCTTAATGTTTATTTTGAAACTTCTTATATATCTTTTAAAAACCTAGTATTAAGAGCTGTACTGGTGCTGCAGTGCAGGAAACTTCCTCTCTTCTGAACCTCCAGCTTCCCTATGACTTGTGTTGGGGTGGTGCCCCCTCCAGAAGCAGGGGCTCCTGTTAAGAGCAGCTTTGGACTGAAATGACTTCATGTTGGTATTGCTTACCCTGACATAACTAAAACAGGTGATGGTTATGGTAAGGAAATGGTTTACAATGCTGCTCTACAATATGCACAATAAAAAGCAAATGGGAGGCTTTGGGGTTTAGGAAAGGTCTAAAGCTGAGGTAAGAAACAGCTGTTTTCAGCTACCATTAAACTGTGCACTAGATGGGGAACATGACATCTTTACTTATGCTTGTCTGGGGAAGAGAAAATAATAACAGAAAGATGGTTGGCCTTTCTGAAACTGAGATAGAAAGAAAAGCTCTTAATAGCTTAGAAAAAAAAAATAGTTACCTTTTCTTTTTGAAATTTCTGTAACATCCTTTCTCAGTCTCTCTTACTTTCTCTGCTATTCAAATTCCTTTGCATTTTCTTAATGCAACTGTAGTTATTTCCCTATATCTTTATCTCACCAAGTAGAATTGTTTGCCAGTTTTGTCTAAAACAGTAACAGTGCTTATCACATGTGGTAAGCACTCTTTAACAAACTTGTCTGATGCTAGTTCTTCTGTCTTCTGCCAGCAAATTTTCTGCCAATTGGCTTAAAACTGATACACAGGTTTCTTTCCTGTATTCCAGCTGCCTGTGTTGTTGAGTTTCTGTATCAGGAAAGGCTAACAAACTAGTGTTAATTGTGTTCTGCAATTCAGTAATAGCTATTATTTAACAATATTTATCCTTTTGGTAAGGGTTAGGTCTTAATATTTCATAGTGTTGTCTGGCACAGGGTGTAAACAAATTATGTTACTGATTCTGTGCTGATCAAGCAGTGGTACTTTTGTATTTTTCCTGGCACTGTTATCCCAATTAAAACTATCACAAATTTTCTACTCAGCCAGTAACTTCTTCGATTAATTTACTGTTCTCATTAGAAGTGTTCTAGGGTCTGTCTGTTACATTTGTTCAGACTACATTCAAAATTGGCCCTAGAAAGGGAATTGATTTAAGTCTGCCCTCACTGCAAGAACTGTAATGAAACATAACATCTTATAACGACAATCTGAAAAGGCACAGACCTACGTAAGCATACAGATGAGAAGGGACTTGCATGTCTTCTTGGATTTAAGAGCAGTAGATTGTGTTTGGCTGTTGCTGTGTCATTTCATTGAATGAAAAGGTTCTCTTGGAGTCACGAACTAGTTGAGGCTGGAAGGAACCTCTGGAGATTGTCTAGCCTGACCCCTCCCCACTCAGAGCAGAACTACCTACAGCAGGCTGCTCAGGGCCAGGTCCAGCCAGGTTTTAAATATCTCTTCAAGGCTGGAGACTTGAGTCTCTCTGGGAAATCTATCACAGTGCAAAAAGTATTTTCTTAAGTTCAAATGGAATTTCCTGTGCTTCAGCTTGTGCTCATTGCCTCTTGTCCTTTCCCTGGGCACCACTGTGAAGAGGTGGCTCCTCTATTTTGTCTTTGAAAAAAGACTCTGGCAACCACCGTATACTTATTTGTATAAATAACACCCTGATTAGTACCAAGTCTGTATTACACATTTGTTATTGATTTTGTGGCACCAAAGGAATCCAATTCTCTGTCCTCCATCTTGAGTTATCTTCCATGGATTCCCATGCCAGAAGTGCTGGGACCTGCTTCCTGCATTTGTATCCTTGCTGTTGCTCCTGTAGTGCCTGCTGGAAAAGGTAGAAGCAGAAGTTGGTTATACTTGCCTAGCTGGCTGAAGTTCAGCCAGCAGAAACCTCTTTTGTCTTCTGTAAATAAGCTCTGAATGCAGGCACCAGCTACTCTAGTGTACAAACCAGGGAGATGTTTTTCTCACTGAGGCAAGTCCTAATTACAGGTAAAACCTGGAAAAAGCATGAACTCTGCAGCTGAAGCACCACCGACAGTAAACATGACTGAATTAGGAAAAACAATTTTGGAAAGGATTAGTGGAGAAAGGTGCTTAGTCCTCAGTAGTTGCAGTATCTGCATTGCTGTTGCTCCCAGTGCAACTATGCTCAATCACATTTTGTATCATTATATTCCTGTTGCATATGACTTTTGAACTTGAAATTTCTACTCAGAGAAATTAGTATTTTCAGATTTTTATCTATAGAGTAACTTTTCTGGTCCTGCGCCATACTATTTTGTAGGATGATATGCAGGAATCCGAAGGAACAATCTGCTTTAGCATGTGCAGATTTTTAATATGAAAAAATGCTCATAATACAAGACCTGCTGAAGAAATTCTAGCAAGGTGTGTGCAGGTGGTTCCATGCACTATGAACACACTGTACAGGTCTGCAGAAGACCTGCCTCCTTTCAGTGAGTGGTCTGAAGATGGGCTTGCTCTTGCTGTTGAGTTCTAAACCAAGAACCTACTGGGTCCCAGCAGGAGTACTGTGCTACCCTTTCTATGGTTAGATACTGATCCTGCTTTCAGATTAGACCAAAATACTTGTTAGCTTAAATATTAGAAGTAGCTTAAGTGAGGCAAAATTCATAGTAACTATTATTATATTCTTACTATTAAGAATTAATAGTAAGAGATAAGTCTTCTTATCTCAGTCCTCTGTTTCCCCCCTCCCTTTCATCTTTTCACTTTTAATCAAAACAATGTTCCCAGAACTTTGTTTTGGTATTACTAAGTTGCAGCAGTAGGTACCTGTGAATATTCATTATTTGACCATATCTTAAAAAGATGACCCCAAATTACAAAACATGAAGTTGCAATTGTAGTTGTAACGAGAGAATATAGTATGCAGAATATTCCTCAGCATGTTCTGGTCTGTATTTAAAAGCACTGCATTAACCTGGACTTCAGAAAAGGCCATCAAGCCATGTCTGATGGCTTTGCAATCCCAGTGGTTATTTACCTGAAGCAGACTTGACTGCACACAGCTTTATTTGACATGATTCAGAAAGGTCAAGGTCCAAGGCAGGTGGTGAGCCAGACTGCACGGCTGAGCTGGGGAGAGATGTTCCCTTTCCAGGAGGAGGCCTTAAATGACTCTTATTAAATCTGTAATTTGTGACTGTCATGTGCCCAAATGTAATGCAAATCCACTGTCTTTCTTGTTTGCAATTAATGTCAACAGAAGGATGAAATGGAAGTTCAAGGAAATGGCTGCAATAAGCACCACCTCAGAGCCTTGTGTTGACTCCAATTTCCTTACGTCATAAACTGCTTTGAGCCCTCTAAGTTACAACCAAGCAATTGAACACTTGTGTTTCATGTTGCTTAAGTTAACTTTCTATAGACAAAAAAAATGGTTCTGAAAGCACACGTTTGATACCTGCTGAACCAATTGAAGATGAAGTAATTGATACAAGAGAAATTTAGTGGTGCTCACGGTTGTGATGTAAATCACCTACAGCGAAATAAAGTGAGGGAAGGTATTCATGTCTTCCTTCCAGCATTTGCATAAGCTACAAGACTTGTTTCATGCTAAGGATGGTGAAACTTGAGTACTTGTTTCATGCCTATGAATCCAGTGGGTCAACCACAAACATTAAAGCCACTCAAAACCATAAAGGCGACTTTATTTTTTAATTCAGCTGATCAACAATTGGTGCAGAATTAATTGAGGAGTGTCCATCGTTTGTGTAATTTGTGATCCTAAATACTCCAGAGATCAGCTGCTGAGGTTCCTGAGTTTTAAGTTGCACTTTAGTTTTGTCAGGTTTCATGTATCTTGATGGATTATTTTCCAAAATGTGGGAGAGAGGATGAAAAAAGTATGTGGAAGAACTGTGTCTTTACAAGAATATTGTGTGAAAGGAAGCCAAAACAAACCAGCTACTGATTCTCATTTTTGACTTGCTGGACAGTGCCTTTTGTGTATATTTTGATGCCTAACACTTAATTCCAGCAACTTCTGGGAGACAAGGGATATGCAAAAAAGGTAAAGCTCTGTGGGAAGAAGTTTTGATTTGTCTAGACAGAGCTTTCTTGACATAAAGTGGATGATTGTTTCCTAGCCTCCTGCAGGCTACCAGCTCAGAGCAGCTACAGACACAGTGTATTTATGCCTGTTAAACCAGAAGTTCTGCCTATTGTTTTTCCTGCCTTCATCACTTTCCACTGCTATAGTCCAGCTATGCTATACCAGGCTATTAAACATTCAGCATCCAGAATGTCTAGACAGGCTGAAAGACTGTCTGTGCTCCTTTTCTCAGAGTCAACTTTCCTAAGGACTAAAAGGCAATTTGGAAAGCAAAGGTGGCAGAGTTTTGAGTATGAGAGACATTTCTTCAGGCTTCCTTCTGAGTGGGCAGTAATACACACTGATAGGGATTTCTAGCAGTGCACAAAATTCCTGAGCAAACCTCCTGCTGCTCCCCAGAGAGGCTTCAAACCTTTGACAATTATTGCTAATGCATTAAACAGCTTGCACTTGTATTCTAAGGATACCAGACTACATAGAAATGTATCCTGCTAGCTGGCAATATTCTACTCAAATAACAGAGGAAAAAACTAAAGGGTGACTTCCTCACCACAGAAGATGGGAAAGATCTTTTCGAGGCAGAAACAAATGGTTTCTGTGCAGGGACCTGTGGACCAAGAGAGACATTTTGCTGTGTATATCTGCTGGTTCTGGCAATGTTGAACAAGAAAGCAAACAGAAGTACCAACTTCTTTTTTTTTTTCTATATAATCTTTATTTTCTTCAGTGCTGACTTGAGTCACTCTGTATAGCAAGAAGCAAGTATTTGTTTCTTGCAGGGTGGAAATGAAAGTTGCCTCTAGAAGCTTTGCAAATTGGAAGTTAGATACAATATAAGGCCTGTTGATCCTATTGCTGTTGATCTACTGCACACTCTGTATGATTGTGATACATATTATAGAAATATTATGCTTTGATTTTGCACCTCAGGACAAGCCTGGGAAGCTTTGTCAGAGGTGGGAAGGAAGGGAGGGCAGTCAGCTGGCACGGCAGGAGTTGTCCTTGTTGTGCTTGCAGGCGTGAGCAGACACAGGTGCTCCTACCCAGCCATGCCTTTGGGGTCCATCCCACTTCCCCTTTGCCTGAAGAATCCTGAGAAACCTTGTGCTAACTCTCTTAACTTCCAGCAAGAGAGAACAGCATCCTTGTGGAAGTGCTTAATAACCTGGGCTCTTTGAAAGGAAAGTAACTTTTCCTGTGTTAGGTGAGCCCTCCAAGAACAGACATCAACAAAGCATTCAGACTGGTAGCCAGGAGTTTGAGAAGCAGCAGGCAAGGAAGATGCCTGGATCAAAGAGGACAAACAAAGGAATATGAGCACCCAAGAACATTTTGTTTTCTCTATTAACGAGAACAAAAGTAAGTGGCAGATTTATCTTATGCCATTTAAACAGGAAGTTTGTAAAGTTAACAGAAATCTGGTTACAGAGTTCAGTATATGAAAATGCTGGACAAATTTGGGGTTAGAGCTAGAAATCTACCATAAAGCATTTAGGGACTAAAAAAAAAACATTTAAAGAAACTTGCAGTTTAATTTATCAAGAGATTGAAAGGTGACTTATGCATGTGTAAATCCTTCCTGAGAGCTAATGAGTGTGAAAGACCTCTTTAATCTATCATTTGAAGCATAGCAGGAACCTAAACTGGAAGCTAAAGGCAAATTCAAAGTTTAAAAGTGTGGGCCTAGTTTTCTAGAAGGAAAACAATTTACTGATGAAAATTAAAAAAGAAAAATCAATGTTCTGATGCCTTCGAATCAATATCCTCTGTTGGCAGCACTGCTTCTAGAAAACAAAGGTTATCTGACACGACACATGAATTAATGATTCTGTGTCTTGGGTTTAACTTTGACGAAATGATTTGATATTACCTTCCAGTTTTAAAATCTAGAGAGACCTTTTCCCCAGTTCAGGGGAGAATGCAGAGAGAGGACAGTTCTTGGGAGAAAAGGAACCCAACTAATGAGAAGACAGAAACCGTTGCTCCAAGGGAAAAACAAATCAGGATATTGTTTAATAAAACAGCTTCCTTAAATGCATTTGTTGGTCAGCAGTTTTGCCTAGACCTGTCTTGGAATGAGAAAGCAAGGCATGGTGGGGTCAGCTGGCTAAATTGCTATGCTAGTTCACAGCAGTGGTTCCTTGAGTATTTCTCCCAGCTAATTGTGCTGTGCTGCCCTGAGAGGGTGGGAAAGAAGCAAAGGGAAACCTGATAGCCCAGTGTCCTTTGCTGGCAGCCTTTTGAGTTGCTGGATAATGTACGATGTAGTCCTTCAGCTCTTGGTGCTGATTATGCTGCTCTCAAGCTCTGTGTATGGGTTTGGGCTTTGTGTTTCAAGAAAGCTGGGTGTTAGAAAAGGAATCAAAAAGACTAGAAAATATCCCATAAGGAATTCTTTATTCAAAGGAAGATTTAATAGCTTAAGTACTGGTTTTGGTTTTTTGAAGTTGCTGCAAAGGAAATTAACACTTTTTCTTCTGTGTTTGGGGAGATGGTAAAAACTCCTGAATACTCCTTGACTCAGCTTAACTTTGATACAAGGAAAAGCTTCCCAGTAGGATAATGAAGTACTGGTAAACACAGTTAAGACAAGGTGTGTAATTGCTGTTGAAAGGCTTCACGAACAGGTAGGACAAGACATCTGCCCAAATGACATAGGGTGATCCTGGGTTTGTTATGCAGCAGATAAACTAGGGGTCCTTTCTGTTTCTAAGATATGTTTTTTCCACCTCTTTTGGGCTGGTGGCAATGTTGAACAAGCACTGTTTAGCTGGAGACTACGACATTCTGCAAATAGATATTGTGCTGAACAACATTCTAAGTGTTGCCAAAGAATGTATATCTCCTCTTCATTTTAAGCAAAGTCTATCAGCCGGTTCAAAAGGCAAACATTGTTCCCTGATAAAATGCAGCTGGTGTGCACATGAGCTTATTCAGCAGACTATAAAATAACATAAGCTTTCTATAGGGATCAGAAACATCAAAAGCAGAAAGCGTATTTTAAAAAAATCTCCAACAGATTGCTATAATTATTAAATGTGACACATCACAAGTGTGATGGAATATAGCTGAGATGATACTACCCAGACAGGAAGGAATAATATGGCTTTGGTCTGCGTCTCTGTATACAGATTTCAAACCCCAGAGAGTGGATCATCAGATGCCAGAGTCTGTGTAGCCCATCATTTAAAATGGGTTTGTTCTCATGAGGGAGGCGTATATTTACTGAAACAATCAGCTGCAGCTTTTGACCAAGTTCACAGCTTTATTTCACTCTACATGGGAACATGGGAGAAATAACTATACAGATCTCTCCACTGGACTGCCCTACTGGGATGTACTGGTGTGGTTACACTTATCTACAGAGTAATGTTTGAAGGTCCACATGCAATACATGCCAGACCTTTCTGTCTATAGCTTATCAACACAGAAGCAGGGAAGTGACAGGTACAGCAGAGCGGCTTTGTGAGAGCCTCTTGGGCTGGAAATGAGCTCTCCTGTTGCCTCAGCTTGCCCTTGTGGGGGCTGCATTTTATATGCTTTCAACTCCAAATGGAAGCAATAAGGTAGGATGGACATATGACTGCTGTCAGGAGAAAGTCTCAGATGGAGCTGTTCTGAACTTTCCCCTTCCTCTTTAGATCACATTTCCCTTAAGAAAAAAAATCCTAATGGGTGCTTTAATGTTTCTGGTAAGAAAGAACTGGAGGCACTTAACCCATTGCAACCCATTAAAAATTGATAAAACCAATCAGCAGTTGCATGATAAACCTTTTTGCAGCATGGTGAATTTTCTTTAAAGTAGTAAATAGAGTACCCTTTTAATATTTGTACTTATAAGATTAATTGTATTCTGTCTGAATTGACTGCTGCAGTCAAAACAGGCTGGTGCTGGAGTGATGAAAATGCTTTGGCTTTATATTGACAGGGCTGTTCTGAATTGCTTTCAGTGTTCTGTCTCAGCCTTATCTGCTTTTCCTGACCTACAACTGACAGAATTAACAGTACTAGACATCATTCTTTCATAGTCTTGAAAAAACAGTCTCTGGGCCTGCTGCATTTGCTAACTCCTCAGCTTGCAAGGATTCCCCTCTAGTACATAGTGCAGTCATCCTACAACTCTAGCTAGATGCCTTTTTTAATTCCAATTTCTGTTTTGCTTAAAATTCCCTACTAACTGGAATTGTCAGGGCCCTGAAAGTCAGGAAACTGACTTCAAGAAATGCCTTAAACCATGAATTTTACATCATGTTGCTGTTTGTGTTTTCAGGTTTTGCATTTGCAGGTGTATCTGTGAACATGAGGGAAAGCAATTATTAAAAACCTAAGGATTTTACTTATTCATATAGAAGCAAGAGCTTTAAAAGGAATGTCAGACTGTAATAAAACTGAGAACAATAGTGGTTAAACCTGCCAAATGAAACAAAAGAGGCAGAAACATCCATTTGAAACTTTGTTTTTTTGTTAAATTGGGTGCTTTACATTCACAATTCGGAATGTTAATAAATTTTACACAAACATTTCTGAAAGAAATAAACTTATGGCCTCTTAGTACTGTCTGCATTCTGGAATAAAAAGCTTAAGACACAGCTGTATTAGACATGAACTGGCCTTGCCATGTTCCTCAGCAAGATGCTGTGTTGGGAGGCTGAAACACGTGAGCAAGAAGTGGCTCATTCAGAATTCTGTGCAAAAGATTCAGCTACTCTCATTTCATAAAACATCCCTAGCATTGCCCAACACTCACTTTCAAATTAAACCCCATTAAGGCAGAAGGGCTTTTTATGTAGAGATCAGAGCCTACCTTTGTTGCTGCTTCACGCATAGGAAAGGTAGACGCAGAGTTAAATACTTGAAGGTAGCATAAACCATAAATTTCAACCATATTAATTAATCAGTTATGGCAATAACATCGGCTTAGAGTATTCTAAGAAATAGTAATCTTCACCCATTCTGTATTGCTGTTTTAACAAATAAACTGGCGTCATCTGTGCTGTGCTCTGATCCCAAAATTACAAATGTATGTGGTATGATTCAGGACTGAAAGAATTCTCTATTTTTTCCAAATTGTTCTAGATTTGAGACTCATCTAGGATAGATGAATATGAAACAGTGAAGCTAAGAAAAACCCATCTCTGTGATTAACCTATGTGTATTTTTAACATATGTGATGCAAGTGGTTCTGTCTTTGGGGAGCATAGCCTTGTAATGCAGGGAACTGAATCCCTCTGCCAGAAACTAGCTTGTGTCTTCCTAAATGTTGCTCAATTACTGTTTGCAGAGCTGCAATGTAATTAAAATGTTTGTTTACCTGTAAAAGAGGTGAAAGCTAAACTGATGTTTGTATACATCCATTGTATTATATCAAAGAAGTTAGGTGGCCTTTACAAAATATTTTCCAAACACAGTTAAAACTATTTAAAGCAACTTTTGACTATATTAAGTGGCTTTTGGAAGGGGTGTTAAAAATATGCTATAATGAGATATCTGTAAGACTCTTCCTTACACAGAAATAGACAGACATATGAGTAAGACACGCCAAGTTTGAGTGAGTACGTGGCATGGATTTAATTGCCATGCTGCTCCCTGTGTTTCTGCCATGCAGGAGCATGGATTATCATTATGTGTCAACTGGAATACAGGGAAGTTCACGGGGCTTCCCTGTGCCTGTCTGCTGAGGGCCCAGCAGCCACAACCCAGCTTGTTGCACTGAATTAAGTCTCAAAACATTCTGTGAAATAAAGTGTAATCTTCTGAGCAAGATAAATTACTCTAAGGAGCCATCTGCCTTTACCCTTTAAAAAAAAAAGCCTCTTTAAATGTAAATTTAGCTTTCCACCAGAGACAGTATTGCCATGGCAACAAAAGCAAGAAAAATAAATGTCTCTTAGAGGAAAACCACTTTTTATTTTTTATAAACATATTCCATATGAAATAAAATATGCAGCTATGGAATTATTGTATATACAATCTCAGACAGTAGAAAAGAATATCAGTCTTTTCCTGGAATGGTTCTCTGAGCTAGTACCAAACACAATTGCTTGCAGTAAAGAAATGTATTGTATACTTAATTTCATATGCTATGAACTAGAGCTCTCATCTTGCAGTTTGCTCTAGATGGACTGGAATGCTACAAACTTCAGCAGAGCGTCAGGCAGGCAGCAGGAGTTTACAGAACTGGAGTCTAAAACGTAATCTCTGCCAGGTAATTTATATAACAAATGCTTTGCTGTGTGAATTTGCTCTGCACAGTCTACCACTGGAGAGGTTTGTTATTCAAAGAGCAGAGAAGCTGTGGTTCAGATTTCGCCTTTCATTGAATGAAAGGAAGAATGCTTTCAGGTTAGGCCTGTTTCAAAAATAAGATTGATGAGTGGTGTACTTTAAACTGCTCGCAAACAAATTCCTCTCTACCTCTTCCTGCATCAGTAACCCCCCACAAAGGTCAGTCTGAGGAGACACCCAAGATGGGCAGTATCATTATTTGCAAGACCAGAATTTCTGCATGGTTAAAAATAATTTCTTGTTACATTGTATACTTTCTCATTTCAGGCTTCAAATTTCACAGTATACAACTATAACAACAGCTTTCAAACACTGTCATTGTTGAAATGTTCCACAATTGATTATTTATCCTCTTTCTCTCCCTTCTTTTGACTGTGCTGTGTCAGCTGCAGGGGAGTGAAGATGCCCATGGCTGGGTTTTACTGGTGGGAGGAGGTGAAGAATTCTGGTGCTTGCCTGTGGAACAGAAACCATCCTGCATTCACCTGGCACCTCTCATCTGAATACGACAGTAACTTACAAGGATTAAGCTCTTTCTTCTTGCTGTATGGCAGGCAGGGAAACTGCATATTATCCCCACCTAAAGGTATGTTAAAAAACTAATTTCTTCTAGAGATTGCAATGCTGACTTTGGCAGGTCATTTACTGTGACCAGGAATGGTGCTGAAACTATAATCTGCTTTTTCCCTATCTTAGCTGCTCAGTGACATGTTCAGTAGCATCAAAATCTATCACTTTGGATATTGTTCTGTTACACTTCTTGAAATCAGAAGAGTAAAATGGAATGTTTTCAGTGATGGCTTAGGCGGAACTTCATACGACCTAGTCTTCTGAGAAAAGATGAAGCAGTCAGTTTCAGCAAAATATTGTCCTTTTATATGAGCAAGCAGTTCTGCAGGAAGTATAAAACTGGTAGGCAGAGATAGATTGCAATGGATTAACTAGGGTTATCAGGGAGCAATCAGCTTCTCTTGCATGTCACAACCTGCCAGACCGTGACCTTGGCAAGAGTACCTGGACTGGGTTACACTGTGGGCAGTCCTGCTCGCTGTCCTGCCTTGGGCAGCAGCTGGTAACTAGATGTGTCGGGGATGAAACAAAAGTAACAAGGGGATGAAACAAAAGTAACAAGGCAGACGGGCACTAATCCTTCCACGTGTATCTTCCTGGTCATCTGCAGTTTTGGATTAACTGCACGTAGCAGTCTGTGTGGCCCACCTAAGGACGTGACCTTAAACAGTCTGAGTGCTTGTCAGCAAGTACGGAGCAGAAGCTCCTTCTCGTAGTGCTTCAGAAGGGTGCAGGAGCCCAGGGAGCGGGCTGGCCCCACACTCTGCTCAGCAGGCAGGGCTCCAGCCGGTGTCCCCACGGCAGCCTTATCTCACCCCTCCAGCACACGCCTGGTTCGGCACGCTCCGGGGCATCAGGCCAACCTGAGGTGACTTCAACTCGTGACATGGATGTTTTGGCTTACCAAACATTCTACGGCATTGCGAGCACAGGAGGAGCACCGGGCAAAGACCAAAGTAAGGGGTGAGCATCCCACCCTTCTTCTTGCTAGAGTTGGTCACTCTGTTTCAAATGGAGGAGGTGAGAAGGGGAGAAAGGTGCCTTACTGCAATCTTAACGACTTCTATCTGTTTCTCTCTCTGCCGGGCGCTGTGCAAAGGCTGTCTCCGTGTGGGGGTCTAGGACCGACGCCAGTGCTGCGCAGACAGGTCCTGGGCGAAGAGGCAGGATGAGGCAGCTTCCCCAGGCCTGCCCGCCCCGCTCCCCTCACCCGCACCGGGGTTCCCGCGCCCCGCCTCGCTCCCTCACGCCCCGCCGCGGTCCCCACGGAGGCCCCCCCCACTCCCGCCCAGCCGGGCCNATTGCGGCCCGGCCGGCTGAGGGGACGTGCCGCTGCCGCCGCGATGGTGTCCTGGATGATCTCCCGAGCGGTCGTGTGAGTGCCGGGCTGGGGCTGCGGGAGGCGGCGGCAGCCTCCCTCCTTATTTGCCGGGGCGAGGGTGGTCCCGATGAGCGGCGGGAGGGAGGTGGCGCCCCTTTTCTCCTTCCCCCAGCCTCCTGAGCCGGGTGCCCTGTGCGCTCCTTGGGGGTCTGTGTGCCTCAGAGAGTCCTTGCGCTCCCAAAAACTCCCCCAAAACCTGCACCGGGCTCATGGTTACTCTGTGTGCCTCCTGCTCTAAGTACATGTTTCCCGGGGCTGCGGAGCCAGCGAACTCGGGCTGCTTGTGCCTGTCACGCACAGATTGCAACCGTTGCTTGTAAATTGATCCAAAGTAACCTATAAAATACGGTAACTTTTCCTTTCTAATTTGTAGCAGACTTGAGAGGACTAGAAAAACTTGCGAGTGTGAGATAGGGGTCTGTGCTGAGTATAGTTTATCAGCTGAAGACATAGACTGGCAGTTTTGTTGTATACTGGACTTCATAAACTTGAGTTTTTGAAAGCCAAAGGGGCAAACTTTCTTAGGTGAGAAGCATCATGTTGCATGTTGTGTAAGTTCTGTTTGAGAAAGAGTAAACTGCAGTGCAACCTCTGATCTTTTTCATGGACATTGTACAGTTCCTTCCTGAAACTGATGGGTTATTGTCCTCATTTGAATAATATTCCTTCATACAGGTTGAGTAATATTTGGGCAGCAGAGTCTTCCTCATGCTCCTTGCTGAGTAGCACTGTGACTCTGGGGCCCCCAGTGCTTATTGGGTCACTTGAGCTGAGATTTGCTGTGTGTGAGTTTTTGCCAGGCAAATGAAGTGAATCTGCTCACAAAGCAGTCCAACAAACATCCGAATTAGCATAAAGTATGTAGCAGGAGTGTGTGATCCAAAGCAGGGCATAATAGGATGTTCCTGTTTTGTTGGTGACAGATATCCCCCTTAAGCTGTCTGGTGTAATTTCATCTGCAAACTTTGTCAGGAAGCTTTCTCATACTGCCACGTACATTTTCCTGCTGCAGTCCAGTCACCTAGATAAGTAGCAGTCCTTCCCCTCTCGCTGCCCTCCCTGAGACTTGTCACATAATTGCAACTTGCGAAGTAGAACATCATGTTCTAGAATTGGCAAAGGTCGACAGAGATTTGGAAGAGAGGCTGTGGGAGGAATTGCTGTTGGTGCGCTTTGTCAGTGTGGTCTTCCCATGGGCAATACACGGCGCTAGAGGCAAGAGGCATACGTTTGCTTTCTGTACATCAGATGGAGCTGCTCAACCTGTTTCTGCTTTGTTACGTAAGAGCACCAACCAGAGAATTCTTATTTTAACTACTTAGACTGTATTAGTTTCAAGGGAAATGGCAGCGATGCTGAGTACCTTAATTTCTGATGACCAAATTCTTGTGAAGTTAGCTGGGTTTTTTCTCCCTGAATTGGTAAGGGTTGTATTTGCGTAAGAATAAAGTCTTCTATGAGCCTAACCCAGTAGGAGAGGGAATGAAGAGAACATCTACTGTTCTCCACAGATTTATTGCAAAAGGCAATAAAGGATAATGTACTGTGCAGTTCTGTGTACTTTGGTTTCCTGGTTGCCTTTGGTCACTCATCTGTGTGCCCTAATTATTTTTGCTGAAAAGGGAGTCCTAAATATTATTTATAAATCCTTTCCACCTTCTTGTGTCCTTGTTTCCTAGCTGTGGGACTTAGTATTGTTTGCCAGTGTTCAATTTCCCAGGAAGGTGAAAATGTTCAATGAGAACTTGGACAGATTTGAGACTATTGTTTAATTTCACTAATAAAGCAAAATTCATGTGGAAACGGAAGGTGAGAAGTAGCACGGAACTAGATATGGTGTGGCATGAGAGGTCTTAACTTCAGTGGTCTTGAGAATGTTCTTCTTGTCCTGTTTTCTCAGTGTCCATTGTCTTCTTTTTTTGATCTGTTTTCCTTCCTGGTCTCTTCTCAGATGTACCTATTTCAGTGACTTGGGGTCTCTGAGTTATGCATTTGGAGTTTGGAAGGTGTATACTATCTTTCCCTTAGGTGCCCTAAGAAACATGTTTTTAAGCACTATGTAGCTGTGAAGACCTGAGTCTCTTTGTTATGCAGCATTTTGATTCTGGTGTGGTGACTTCCTGGTGCATATGTCCATTGCAGCCCTGTTGTGTGTGGGCAGCCATCAAGAATACCTGTCATCTTGACTGGTGATGGGAAGGAGCAGCAGTTTTTCTGTCTGTGGCAGAGTTCTCCGCTCGTGACTGACCTCCTATGTTTCAGGGCCAAAAGAGCAGCAAAATATTAATTTGTGGGTGTGTCGCAGTGCCCTCTGCTGACTTCTGAGGTGGTGGAATTGTCCTGACACGTGGGTCCGAAGCAGACTGCCCTCTGATTCAGTTTGAGACTTTGCAATTTGGGATTCATTAACTCCACTAAAAGAGTTTGGTTAAAGCTTTAAGGAACTAGGGAATGGAGCTAGTAGAGAATTTGAATTCTTAATTGCATGTGAATTGTCTTGAGGAGTCATGCACAGGAAACGGGGAGTGGTTCAAATTCACTGTTCCACATAATGATCTTCAGCAAAACTTTGTTTTAATGAAATATTTTCCCTTTGCTCTATCAATGCTATTATTCTTAAGCATCTAAACTTGTGAAATACCTTGTACTAATTGCATGTTGTTTTTATGTCAAGAAGCAGAGGACTTGAAGTGCATAATTAAAACATCTTTTCATTTTCAAATTCTGTGTCAATTGGGCGCTGCTGTAGTAAGTATAGTATAGCTCATTATTTCTAAAACACACTGGCTGTTGCAACAGTTTTTGGAATGTTTACTTCAGGGTTTTTCCTTTTTTGTTTTTTTTTTTTTTCAGTTACAAAACCAACAAGAAGATAAATATTTTATTCAGAGTCTCAGAAAACTTCTCAGAGTGGTACATATTCTCAAGTTCTTAGTCTTTAATGGTGGAAATACATTTTTAAATTTGTGACTGACCATCTTGTTAACTTCAAATAGAGCTTGTGCCTGACTTTTAGTGTGCTTGGATTGCTCATTCTTCTCATTTGTAAGGTCTGAGCAATTGTGTACACATCGGTTGCTGAGACAGTATTTAATAGTAAACACGCTGAGTACTTGTCAGTCACAGCCTGGTATGGATGAGATCAGACTATCCTCTTGTGCCAAGCAAAGATGTGAAGCATCCTAAATACAAAGTAGATGGCCATTTTGTTCTTGCAATCTGTTAAAGCAGACTGCCTGCTGTAATCTGTTAACTTCTTTCCCTCCTCACTTAGAAATGAAAGTTCTCCCATCTGTGCTGCTTTACAACACTCTCTCCCTTCATGTTTGAGTACATGGTTTGTTTCCAGTTAAGTTGGTCAGCATCCATGAATGTTGGAAGGGAGAGTTGCAGTGCTCCACAGGAGGTTGTATTTGTCTCGGGTACTAGTAGTTAGCTTTGTGTTTGCTTGTATTTATAATGTCTGTCTTCCCCACCCCCATTTTAGAGCCCTGAAAATACTCCTTGATTCTGATATTAGATTATAACTAAATATGTTAAGCTGGACAAAGACTGTCTGGGGGACACAGGAGGTGACCTGAAGGTAGGTAGTAGTATTAGTCTGTTTCAGCCTTTGCTACTTTACAAATTGTAGCTGTTTCTTTAATGGTAGTTTCCAAGGCATTATTTTACTCTACTTTTAATGCTTCTATTGTTGTTTGACATTTCCAGATGTCCAGCTGCCCCTAGAATTACTGCATATGGGAGAATGGGTGGCTGAAGCCATAGCTTCTGTGTTGATTGGATTGTTGTCAGGAATACCCCGGCTTAGCATGTAGGAGATGTTTTATGTAACTGTGTATGCTTTGACTGTAACCTAGATCGTGTCTTGTTTTTGGAATACAATTTTCTAAATTAAAAGCATAAAATACGAAAATATTTACCCTCTTGTTTGTTAATCAACATGCTGTCAAACGTGTCTTGAAGCAATCACAGCTCCTCAGATGGAATTAAGTAACAATACCATCACATGTTGTGTGGAAGGAATAGCTATAGCTTGACAGCCCAATCTTCAAGTCAGAAGGGCCATTTGTGGGAGAGTTTCTTTGACTGTTTGTAGCCTGCTTTCTGGCAGAATGGTTGCAGCTGAAATATGAAGGATACTGACTGCTGTTGGATGCTGAATTTCTGCTGGTATCCTTCCAGTTTAAAGGCCTATAAATTGCTGCTGCACCTGTGGGGAAAAAGGAGTTGCTGTCATCGTGTGAGTGAGATGTGCTGCGATGTCTGTCTCATCGCAGAACTGGAATGAATCAGTGACCATGTGTCAGTTATCCTTGGCATTTCATGCTATGCTTAAATAGATCTCACTGTCCTTTTTGCTGGGAGGGGCCATCCTGCCCTTCACCCTCATTCACTTTCCACAGGATCCAAACATTACTCTGTGACCACTGTGTAAGTCTGGTTATTTCCTCAACTAGAATGAACATTAGTGTTGATAGAAGTTAATCTTTTGTTGGTTGCAATGAACTGCACCAGCTCACGCTGCTGTTGTGTAGTTGCTAAGTGCTGTGTTGAGAATGAAAGGTTGCAGGACAAAACCAGCATTATTTTAGGCTTTAGCGTATGACCAAACTGGTTAAAGCGTACTCTGAAACTACATTCTTCGCTTTCACATTGCTGCTTATTCTTTCTTCTTGTGAATCTAGTTCCAGTAATAACAGTGCAGCTGTTCTAATTAAACAAGGTGTCAGATTTTTTAAAGTGTATTCAGTTTTATGAGTTGGAATCTGTATGCATATGTAAGTCTAGGGATTAAGTGTATTGTCCTGGCTGTGTGAAAGTTTAAAATCATTTACATAACTGAGCAATGAAATCATCAGAACACTTCTCTCCAATAGCTCAGCTTCTCAGTGAGGCAATCCTAATATGTACAATGAGAAGTTTCTGCTCACTTGTATGCGACTTGTAACACCTCTTGAGTTAGTACAATGCAAAATGACTGTCTATGACAGCTTGTAAGGAAGAAGTGTCCCTACTGCATGCCTGGCACACCTGCCTTAAGTCAACATTTGCTCTGTAGCCTGGCTGCTCTTTTCTCTGCCGTGTTTACAGGCTGCTGTGGGTGCAGCGCATGCGTGGTCAGCGTGCCCAGCCTACGGCAGGCGGGTGGGCTGAAGCTTGCTCCAAACAGATGGAGCACGGCTAGAGGTGTCCTGGGGAGTCTGACGTTCTTACTTAATGCTCTTGGCGTGTGCTCCGTTACAAAACGTGCTGCAACTCACATCTGTGTCCCATGCATTATAGATAAAGAAATACCAAGAACTGCATGATCTGGCACAAAAGGATGTTTCTAATTAAAACAAACAACCTCCACTCTTGCGTGTTCCACAAACCAATGTCTGTTTTGAGCGAGCACATTGTAGGCTATTGAGCATTTCTGCAGCCTGGACGGAACGACTTGTCTTTCCTGGGTTTGTACGTAGAGACAGCTCCTGATATGCTTGTGTAAGGCTGAGGAAGATCCTGAGCCAAATTCTGATTAAAAAAAAAAGTTGCTTTGGCTCAATAATTTTAATATTTGATAAGAAGTTATCTTAAAAATGTGTGTAAAAACATTTCTGGCAAAGCCCTCTGTTCTGTTGTTTCGTGTGTAAAGGAGCTTTCTCTAAGCTTTTTGGTCCTATTTATTCTGCTTTTGAAATTCCAAAATTTCAAAACCTGTGAGAGTACTAGGTTTTTACAGAAGAAAATATTGCAGCTGCCAACAGTACGATCCCTCTATTGTCAATCTCACATTTTTAAGACCTGCCAGACTAGATTGTAACGATTTACTACAGGACAAATGAGATGAGGTGTGTAGAGCCTAGGAAAGGCGATTGCAGGTTTTTTGCTGACCAGTATGACTTCAAACATGACTGGCCTCGGTGGCACAGAATAATCTGACAAGATGTTTTTGGACATGAGGGAAATAAAACACCCCACAGAGGCTATCTCTGCATTGAGCTTTTTGTCAGCCACCACTGTTACTTTGCTGCTCAGTTTATCACTGACAAAATAACAGGGCGTTACTTCTGTTTCTGTTGTGTTTCATAGCAGTCTGCGAGCATCAACACGGAGGTGGGTTTAACTAGATGAATGTTTGCCCTGTGTTTATCATCTTTGGAACATTGCTCATGCATCCCAAAGACAGTTGGAACTTGCATCTGATGTTGAAAACTAGGTGCAATTTATTTCAAAAGCCTCCAACCTGGCTTTAAGTGCAAGGATTTCCCAAGCAGAATTTTTCCTGATGTGAGAAGCCTGACATAATGCTGTACTTTTTTGCGTTAAAGCTGTTGGAACTTGCAGTGCTCAAAGGGGAAAATCAGAAAACAGTTTGTGCTTGTGCCTTCCCACACTGTCTGGTTTTGTTATTTCCTCCCCCCACCCTGTTTTTTTTGTAACTCATTGATCAAAACTATGGGAAGGAGAGTGAGGAAGGTGGTCGCTAGCTTAAAGGTATCCTGATTAGTTTTTACAGTATGGTAATGTTACCTTAAACTAATATAAAAACCCCAAATATTAATTATTTGGCTTTGTGCTGTTATTACTCACTTCTGTCTGCTAATCTTCCCCCCCCCCCGATTAGGATTTTGTTATAGAACACATAATTTCCTTTATGTCTAAAAGCATGTCTAGGATTACTCAGTTACAGTGTATTTAGTATTAGACTGTTTTAGAAGCTGACTTATTCAAAATTTTCAGCAGTGAACAGCTTATGGTTCACTTGGAAGACAACATAACCACAGAAACATAAAATATATGTTTTACATGACTGCTTTGGCAGTCATTAATTTGCTGTAGTTGCAATGTAAGCAGTGTTGGTTTTACTATTCTACTTATAGAACTTCGAGGGGTAGTTTCTCATGTCTAAAAGTTACCCTTCAATGGTTGAGACAAAATGGAATTTACATTTGTATAAAGAGGATAATGTGAATTGGGCAAATTATCTTTGATTTGCATTTGGAAAATAAAATTTCTGAAAAGGCACACATTTCTTTTGTATCTTATGGTTTCTTAGCCCATTTACATAAAACCAATCAAACATTTGTGTTAACAGAATTCTTCTCTCAAAAAATTCTTTTTGGTTAATCAGCATAGTGTGCTTTATTTGTTTTTGGGAGCGAAACCTACCCTTCTAACTAATTAATTAAAGCATGGGTCTCTAAAGAAAAACCCATAAATTATTTGGGTTCAAAGGAGAGGAAATTAAGATATCTTTTAGCATCGTATTTTTGACATTAAGGTTAAGTTACTAATAGAACTGCATGAATAAGGCTGGTAGCGATTCTGCTTGTCAGTCTTCACTTTGTATCTAACAGAATCTCTTCACAGAGTTCTCTGAGTACCAAGTATAATTGAGGAAACACATGCTTGGGAATGACAAGTCCAGATGCTACCTCAACAGCATCTGCCAAATACAAAGTTCATAGAAACCTCTTCCTGTGTACATTGGAGAGGTTTGTTTTTTTGAAAGCTCTAAGAGGCTTTGGAAGTACATTTCTGGGTTATAAGACTAACAGAATTGTTTGAAAAGCAAGGACCTTAAGGTAAAAAATTAAAATGTCAGTAGCTTTGGATGATTAAAAGCAAAACCACAAGCTTTCTGGGGTAGAGATAAGACATGATTACTCTTACTTCAAAAGTTGGTGTTATATGGTTCCACTTACCACTTTGCTCAGATTGTGGTATTTTTGTAGCATTTTTTTGAGAGAGGCAAGACATTGAGGCTGGTCTGTGATGACACCCTTGGGTTCAAGAATGTGTAATGATTAAGTAGATCCTTTCTGAGCCTTTGGGCTATGAATTTCACTTTTCTCTTTGGAGCCACCCAGTCAGATTAATATTCCACACAGTGTGACCTATAGAAGTGTGGACACTTTTCTTTTTTAAATGCAACCCATATGAATGTGTGGTTACATGCAGTGTGGTTTGCCTTATGCTAGCAGACAGCTCAAAAATAAAATGTGGTTTCCCTTGGAATAAGCAGAAGCAGTTTTTAGTTGGGACCACCCCTGTTTTAAATGTTAGTTTCCTATAGCCAGTTATTTTGATGCTGATTAATACTCCAAAAATACAGAAGATGCTCTTAGAGCAGCAAGCGCTGACTGTGGATTTTAACTTGTGAAATTTGCTCAAGTCTCTAGCAGACTTGATGTAGGGTGAAAACCGAAGTTAAAAACGTAGGAATGCAAGTGGAAATCCATTTTTTGACTATGGCATTAGGAGGTATTAGAGGGAATGAGCCTAGGCTGTAAATGATGGCTAAGCCTGGAAGGGGAACTCCAGTGCAGTAGCTAGCTTTGAAGCCACTTGTCAAAGCTGAATAAAGCTTTAGATCTGAAAAATAGTTGAGAATGGGCATGACTTTAGAGTCTTGAGAGAATATAAACTGGGTTTCCTCTAATACTGAAAACAGTATTAAAGTACTGGATTCCTGAACCTGCAGTTCAAGCGTTGGGTACATCAGGACACTTTTTCCTTAGGCACCTGCTGAGACAACAGAGGAAAAATGCTTGAACACTTCAATGCAAAGAATTTCTCCCCATCTCCTGCAGTTGAGACTTGGATGTCTATAGTCTGTGTTTATACATGGGCTTCCCATTGTGACTTTATAGTTTGATTGAAGGTAATATAAATATGCCCAAATTAACTTTAATAAATAAAAAGCTGGCCTTGGATCCTTTCAGACAACCAATTTTTTTTTTCCCCTCACAGCAGTGAAAGAGATTACTGCCACTTAAAGCACTGAGTTGTCTTGCCCTGGGATTTGCATACATTAAATGAGTGAGGCTGCTTTAAACATTAAGTACAGTTGCTGTAATGAGAATGTATTCTGTTGGGCTTTTTTGGCTTTTATTCTAGGGCTGTGGTGTTCATGTATTTTTGGCAGAGTTTGTTTTAGTTTTCTATCACCTGCAGAACTTCTGTCACTTAATTAGTGTTGCTGCTCTTCAGCTGTGCTGCATTACTGCTTCTGTTCCAGTTTGTGCTGGATGAAATATGATCTTTGTATGCAAATCTGATTGTTACCTGGTCATTTCACCAGGACTGGGATCTCTGAGACTTCCAAGAGCTGAAGCTTTAAGGCTGTTAAATATGTTTAAAAATGTGCAGGACTTGGCAGTACCGAGATGACAGTCTTTGCTTTGTTTTCTTTATGCTAGCTTTGGCTCTCCAAACATCCATCTAACTTTCCTCGTTTCAAAATTTACTGTGGCACAGAGCAGAGAATCTTTTGAGAAGAAGCGGCTGCTGACTTGACACGAGTTAGCTGAAGTTACTGTAATGAACAATTTTCGAATATACCAATTAAATTGCAATGGAAGGTGTTTTAATGTGTCTTCTGGATTCTTCTTAAGTATCCTTGATAGGAAGGATGTCATGTTCTTACACAGAAGGAAAGATTTAAAAATTTGTAGAAGCTTCCAACAGAATTTTGAAGACACTAGGCACAAAGTTCAGTAAGTAGTATTAATAAGAGAGCTGGTAGTTTTTTACTTGAATTTGTGGAAGCCAAGAAACTAACAAGTGCATATGTAACTTTAAACCTCATAACAAAATGAAACACCTCATTCTAGATCTGTAATGTCCCTGTTAATCTTGTTCAGCACATCATCTGCATTAAATTAGCCATGTCTTTTAGGAGCTCTCAGAAGTATCCTAAATGGAGAGGATCATGTTGCTCATGAAAACTTCATGTGTAGGCTGTAGTACCTCCAAGAGTAGTAAGCGTAAAGAACTTTTTCCAAAGCAAGGAAGCTCATAAGTGTGTTTCTCTGTCATCAGTCAATTACCTTTATTATGTAAACTCTTTATGTGACAGTTTCTTTGAACATGCACATAGGTATCAGCTTTCATCTTTAAACTTAAGTAAGTTGTGGTCTTAATTGTATTTTGCTCACCTGCTTTATGAAATAAGCTTATTCATGCATATAATAAATGTAAGCAGAAGATATCTACTGAAAACTAGGTTTGGTTTGATGTTTTCTAAGAAATGAAAAATAGAAAATTACTCAATTTGTTTCTTCTGACATCTTTAATCCAGCTGTCAGTCCTTGCTGATCATGAGAAGAAAAGCACAGTTCAGTACAAGGACACATCTTTTTCTTTGAACAAAGTCATGTGCAAGGCTGTTTTAAAAGCTGTCTGAGAAGTACCTGCAGTTGTTCCTAGTTGTTGGCTAGTTCTTAATGTTCAGTTGTGCTCCTGCCTGATACCACAGCTGGCTGATGTGGGGCCACAAATACTTTGCTTCCAGTGGTAAGCAGTCGTAGCAACAGAGAAATCAGAGATTATTTCAGGTATTTGAAGGAAAATAACTTACTTGAGATTTAAGTAAGTGTGAGCAGCTTTGAAAATGAATACTTGTCCAGCAGGGATGAAATTTTGCTATTGAGTTTGAGGTAAGAGCTAGGGGGAAGATTTAAGTTCTCTAATAAACGTTGTTCTGTATTGGAGGCATCCCATGTTTGCCCTTTATCACGAGGAAGTGTTACAAGTGATCTGGTTTCAGTTCCTCGTGTGAGTGCTTAGAAGGTGTGAGCTCACTTGAGTGCCCTGCACATGTGGTGAGCTCTGTAAGCCTGTAAACAGGAAGGAGTTCAGGGATGGGCAGGACGCTATTACAGCAGGAGTCAAACATGTATCGTAAAAGCAAGGCGTGAATAGGCAGTCACGCAGAGAATGACTGAGAGTTTTATAACAATTTCTGTTTGCCTTCCAGTACTACCTTTTTGGAATTTTCTGTACAATTGGGTTTGTTGGGCCTTTTGACTATGTTTTGAACAGGATTTGTTAACTGGTAGGTTTTTGATTTTTTTTTTTTGTTTGTTTTTTGTTTTTGTTTTGTTTTTTAATGGCATGGTGATGATATTTCCCTGCCTATGCCCTTCTGTTAAAGTATGCCTAGGCTATCCAGCAGCACAAGAAAAATTGCTCAGTTGTGGACACAAGTTTTGGGCAGTATGTCCAGGCACAGGCATAGATTCTTTGAGTTAGAATGATATGCAAATAGCTTCTCCCCAAGTACTTCCGCACTGTACGGGATCTGTATGTGAACAGGAGGTGAGTTGATTCACAGGTTTTGTGCACCAGTAATGCCCTGTCAACTCATGAGAAGAGTGACTGGGAGAACTGTGTTAGAGCACTGATGCAGCTTGACCACGTGAAAGAATTTCCAGGCTGACTCATTAGAGCGGGTAGCCTGGATTTTGCTTCGGGAGTTGTTTTTTAGCAGTCCCTTGTTCCAGACTGCTACAGGTCCCTGGGAGAGGGCTGTTGGAGCCCGTGAGTACATCAGCACTTGCACACAGATTCCAGTGCAGAACGTCCCTTACAGACGAGAAATTTTTCTGATTTTTCTTTGTTGTGCTCTTTTTAGACTTTTTTCAAGGTTCAGGCAGGGATGTTTCCATGTCGAGACAACTTGAAGAGTTATCTGGAAACAGGTTCCCTAATTTGGGATAGATCAATAATTAGTCCATAAACGCAAGTGGATAGGGTACTTGTAACAGAGCCTGGAGGTCTGCACTGGAAGAAAGGCTTAATTGTCTCCTGTCAGGCTGCTTGCAATTATTATACTTGCAACCCATTAAATAAATGTTCCTGACATAGAAAAGTCCCACATTTTAGAGGAATCAGTGGGGATGTCACTTTTCCTCTTAAAATTCTAAGGTGGTTTCTGTCTGTTTAAGTGCATTAGTATTGGTTATGCTGTGCTTTGGAAGAATCTGGCAGTTGCTTTGGAGAATTCCAGCTTTCTAAGCTGGAAAGTTAATAGTTGCCTTGCTCTGTTCAAGAATGTGCTTTATTCAGATCTGTCAGTGCTTCTGGGTGTATTCTTCAACTGTTAAGACATTTCTTTCCTCTGGCTTTTGGGGATATTCTCATCGTAAGAATGCTATGAAGATTTTACCAGACCTGTTTCTGATTGCATTCCTGCATTTTGGTTACTGTAATCTGCTAAAGGAGTTGCTGAACTTAAAGTTTGCTACTGTTAGCAGACATTCTTTTAATAGGATTTACATGATTTTCCCTGCTCCTTGCCCAGGGCAGGGGGGTTGGAAGACAAAGTAGGATACAATTTCATGTGGGGTTCAGGAGCTGATCCTCATGCTCCCCTGTCCCTGTAACAGACTAGCATTTTGGTGAAAGTATAGTTTTTGTAATTACTCGAATATGTAGTCTTTTACTGTAGATTGTGTGGTTAGTATTGTGTATCTGAATAGCAAAATGGAACGAGGTTCTGTCAGGTGCTGGACAGAAGGACTTTGTTTAGTGTAGTGCTTTTCAAAAACATTCAGGACAAAAATGCTAGGGCGAGCTTTTGTTTGTCTGGACATGTGAAAACATAGCTGGTAGCTGGCTTAGTCTAGAAATTACTACCCAGCTGTAGCACTCAGGGGGAGGGGGTCAAGCTTGACTTGAGGGTCTTGCTTTTTTGGCAGTGTATTGGGTTTGTGTGTCAAGGTTTTAGTCTTACTTCTCATTATCCTAGTCTGGTTTCACTGGTAGTAGATTACCAATCAAATTACCCAAGCCGAGTTGGTAATTGCCCTTGACAGTTACTGGTGAGTGATTTCTGTCCTTATCTCTCCCCCCAGCCTTTGAGCTTTTTGTTGTATTTTCTCTTCCCTGCCCAGCTGAGGAGGGGAGTGTTAGAGTGGCTTTGGTGGGCACCTGGTGTCCAGCCTGGGTCAACCCACCACATGCAGGGTTTTTGGCTTTTTCTGCTGCATAGGATTCTTCCAGATACTCCTTATGCCTTATTTTGAGCTTACCACAGAGGTGCATAGCAGCTAGAACTTACTTCATAATTGTAGCCTTAACACTTGGTAGCCAAAAAAAAAGAGAAAAAAATCTAAACTGCTGATCTTTGATGGGAGTGTCTTGGAAGTATATGGGCAGTATACAGTCTAAGCAAAAATGCTTCTGCTTTTCCAGAGTGTACTGACTGAGATCCCAGTGGATACATTGTTAAGGCATATGGCTCTATTTGCCTTTTTTACAGCCAAGAGCAGTCAGCCAAAGATTCAAGCATTGTTCTTTAGATTTTATTCTGCTATTTAGTTTTCGTTAGCAAACTTCCCTTCAAATGAAATCCTGCTTAGGCTAAACTTGCTAACCATATGTGGAATAGTAATTATAGTTCATTTAGAAGTAAAATGGTATTACCACCACCAGACCTAGTTTCTGCATAGATAATACAGTGTCGCCTACGTTAGTTCTGGTATTTCCATGTTGTCTGACCAGCTCTTAGAAAAAACCTGTGTTTGTTTGTGACAGGGATGGAAGCTGCTCCTAACGTAACTGGGAAAGATTTAGTATTGACAAGGGGAACTGGGCATGGTCAGCAAAGCAAGGCAGGGTATCAGGCCTTTATATTCAGTTCCATGGTTTTGTGGAGGTGTGGAGGATTCTTTTATTCACCAGCCTGCCACTCAAGGGTGTAGGTACATATTCCTGCTGTGGATGCACACAGTGTCTGACTCTGTATCAGCCTGTGGAGATCCTCAGCCTTTAAGTGAGTGGACAAATGGGTGTCATCTCTGTTACAAAATTTATTAAGAAAAAGGGAATTTATTGAATGGTGTTGTCTCCAAAGCATCTCATACTCAAAGAGCTTCCTGGATTGATTTAACTGTTAGGTAAGGGACACAGAGAGATCTTTTTTGCATTTCAGAGGGAAAAAAGCGCCAAACACTAGTCCACGCTTTGAGCAATACTTTGGCCATGTGAACAGACTGAACCCTTAAATGCACTGTTTTTAATGTTAATGGCTCAGTGTTTGGGGAGTCTGGATGCAAGTAGTATTTTTGAGTGACGAAGTTGGTTTTATTTGTGTCTTGGTTTCTTTCGTTTTTAATATTTTTTTTGAAACTGTGGCTTTAGAGTTGTTTACTGTCCAGGTCAAATATGCTTGGTGCCAGAGCAATGTGTGTACAGGTGACTGATTTTTCAGTTATCAGTCAGATGCAAATTCAGTTGCTTTGCTTCATAAATGAGCCTTTCAAACAATCATTCACTTTAAAGCTATTAAAACTGTAAGACCATAGATTATGTGATAATACAGGCAGTAGCTTGGGGTTTTTTAAAATACAGCTGTATGGATACACAAATACGCTGTTTTATGCAGATTTAAGGGCTCTTTTGATACCTTTTTCTTTGTATTTTTATTTTAATCTCGTAATATATTTGAGAAACGTTTCTCTTTACGTGAGCAAAATGTTTGTAGAGGAGGTGGCTGTACCAAAAATGGAATGCTACAGTAGCTACTGAGTCCAGCTGAAAACCTGAAATAGCTGGGCTTACAACTGGCACTGAAATTACATTGGTAAGCAGGATTATCTATATATCTACTAGTAATATAAAGTAAATGATGTCACACTCCGCTGAAATCTGTTTCCATCTGTGAAAACTGCCTTTATTTTTGTCTGTTACATTCATGCAGTGTGCTGGTACCCAGTGTGAAATACAAACTGCACTTGTAAAAAAACACTCGAGCTTTTAAATTTGAAAAGCCATAGAATAATTGGGAACAGCCTTAAAGTAGTTGTACGGTTACTGTAGAAACACCAGAGGATGGATGTGCTCATAATGTGTAGCAGTAGGTGTTGCTGACAGCTTTGAGCTTTTTGGAGGTACAGATCCAAAGAGGAAAAGGACTAGAACATGTGGGGCTTTTGTAGCCATGTGTGTGCCCAGGCTCCCTGCTGCTCCTCTTCTAGGTGTTTCTGCCTCAGTCAGCTGCAGTGATCTCTCTTTTGCCAGTACACTGACCTATTGATGCCTTAGGTTTTAACTTTTATATTTTTCAAATTCTGCATTCCCAGTGTGTAACTCTGCAGTGTCCTGTAGCCTGTGAGCTGCTGCTCTCTCATGCTGAGACAGACAGAACAAAGCCTCTCCAGGCTGCTCTCCAAGGACACCCAGCCTCTCCCAGGCCCAAAATGTGTAACCCAGCATCTTGAGAAGGGGGGCAAGCTGAGGGGAAATTACATCATTAGCTAAAGTTGAATTGGTGAAATTGGGTTGATATGCAAATGGAGCAAAGCTATAAAAGTGTGAAGAACTCGTGACTCGGGGTCCATCTTGGGTGTAGCCTTTGGCCTGCCCAGGGTGTGCCTCTGAAGGTCTTTCAAATAAATATCCACCTTTATTCCCTTACTCCTGTCTAGTGTCTGTTTCTAGGTTGCCCTCTTTAGCTATCAGTATCATGCATAGATTGAGGGTAAAAGTGAATTTGCTGGCCTTCAGCTACACTCACTGTTGACAAGTTGGCTTTTGTGCTGTAAAATTGCCTGGTAGCTTTAACTAAGGTTAGAGGACCTTGCCTGTGTGGAGAAGGTAATGGTGCCAGAGTTGGCAGCAGCGTCATGCCACACTTTCAATGTCAGCTCTGGCTGTAAGGAGATAAAAACTTCACAGTACTGGTCCCTATTATTACTGACTAAATGTGCTGATGTTTTGTTTTAATCCTATCTCCCCACTTCTGGTGAACAAACAGAAGTTTTTCTAACACTTCCATTTTACAGCAGTATTGAACACTAATAACTGATAATATATTGGGGTATATATAATAAAATAATTATATTACAGAATAACATAATAATGATATAATGTGGTGTTATCCACTCTCCACTCTGTAGTTTTAAAGTGATTTCTAAAAGAATTCTTTAAAAGAAAAAGTGGTTACTAAAATAGGTATTTTTCTAACTCCTGGTTTGACTAGTATTGAATAACTCAAAAATTTTCTAAATGGGAAAAACTATCTGCCTTTATTGTGTTTGTCTCGTGCTAGTGTTCTCATTTAACTTGAGGTCGTCTTTAGCTTTGATTGTCTTACTGTTGCTGTAATCTTTCTGCATGAAGATCAGTTGTTTCGGAAGAAGTGTTCTCAAAATTCTGTTTTGTCCCAGTTCATGTTTATAGCAGTTTGAGGATAGTTCAGAGGATAAATTGCTGCTTAAATTAAAAAATGTTGGGTTTTTTTTCTTTATAGAAGTGATGCTACTTGATAGTAGAGTGGAAAAGTGTAGCTGAAAAATCTGTAAAGTGAAAGACTCAAGCTGTTTCCCTTTCATGTGCTTAATTGCAAGACACTTGCATGACCAGACTACTAATAGTTATTTAAATAACTTTGGAGTGGTATTTTTAGAATTAGGGAGAGGTGCATAGATGACCAGTAACTGGTGGCATATAATTCTGCATGTCAGACAGTTGGTGGTGGTTGTGGTGTTCAGGAACCTCTTCTGTATCTTCTCTTTGAATGAATAATTTTCACCCTTATAAAATCTGTTTTATGGGTTAAAGGTTTAACAAGGCTTTTCTTATGTCTGATACTTAATGGCTATAATTTCAGCCAGAACAAGGGAAGATGAGAGACATTAGAGCTGGTATGTTACTGAACAGGGTTTTCCACAGGGACAAAAATCAAAGGAAGACCTGTTGTCTACAGAATTTCAACAAAATGAAAGGTGTTTGGTCTCCTATTCCTTCTGTTTCTGGTTCTCACGTTATTTCGGTGAAGTGAGATTTTTTAACTTGTATTGTCAGGCTTTTCTCATAGCTGGGAATAAAAGCATTCAGGTGTGAGTTTTTTTGGTTTTTTTTTTTTGGGGGGGGGGTTGTGGGTGTTTGTTTTTGTTTTTTTTTTTTTTTTTTTTGTTTTTTTTTTGTTTTTTTTTTTTTTTCCTGTTGCTTTTCTTGGCCTTAGGATAAAAGCTCTGTGGATTGCAGCGGAGCTGTATTTGGATAGGCTTCTACAGGTCAGTATGCTGAGCTGGAATTCAGGTAGTCTAGACTCTGTCAAAAGGCCTTTCAGCATCTGAAGTGTAGGTAAGCTTTGCTCCAGTGGGGTAGCAGCTTGCCCATCCATATTAAAGAGCGCCAGGATCCATCTCCTGTTACCTTCAGCACAGCATGAACTGTGGAATCCTGAACACCTAGATCCAGGTGTGGAAGTGCCACTATGGTGCACCTGTTATGCTTTTCCATATCAGTACTGGTTTTGATGCCTAAAGAGGCCAACCTAGAAACAGAGACTNACACATTTTGGGCCTAGGAGGGGCTGGGTGTCCTTGGAGAGCAGCCTGGAGAGGCTTTGTTCTGTCTGTCTCAGCATGAGAGAGCAGCAGCTCACAGGCTGCAGGACACTGCAGAGTTACACACTGGGAATACAGAATTTGAAAAATACAGAAGTTAAAACCTAAGGCATCAGTTTGAGTGATCCGCAGTGACCATCCCTTCCCACTCCAGAGGGATCTGATTTTGTGGAGACCCTTTGGCTCCTCTGTGCTATCAGCTGCTAACAACTCTGTTGGATCAGTAAGGGTCCAATGCATGCCAGGATTGAAGCTTTGTTCAAATCTCGCCTTGTTTTGTGAAAGAGCTATACATAATTAACTAGCTTTGACTCTTACTTATAATCAAGTAATAACTTTTTTATTGTTCTGTATTAAAACCCATTATTTATTTTAGAGCGTCCTTTGCTGTTTAAGAAAATACAGGCATCAGTGAGGATTTTCTTTGAGTTTTGTAATTTTTAAATTAAGAGGAAAGTATGTATAAAAGAGGATGGTGATGTAGATGTGAGATTTATATATTTGATTGTGCCCAACTTTGGGCTTCTTAGTACAAGAAAGATGTTAATTTATTTGAAAAAGTTCAGTGGAGGCCATCAAGGTGATCACAGCACATGACTTGTGCTGAGCGCCTGAATGAACTGGGCTTGTTCAGCCATAAAAGAGAAGACTTTGAGGACAATTGGTAGCCATCTCATGTAACTTTTTGGTCGTTATGAGAGCCAGGCCCATTCTCTTGCTCTGCTACTCAGTCAAGAGAGACAATAGTCATAAACTTTTGGTTCTGACTGAATATTACTAAACCTTTGCACTAAGGGGTTCATTAAGCATTGGAACAGGTTGCCCAGAGAGGATGTGGAATCTCTTCGGAAGCCTCCAGGACCTGACTGGGTGAAATATTAAGAAGTCTGGTCCAAATCTGATGTTGACTTTGATTTGAGCAGGAGGTTGAGCTAGATGACTTCACAAGACCCTTCCAAACACAAAGGGTTCTTCAATTATGCTTCCATAATTTTATCAACCTCTCTCTGACTTGAAGCATTTGTATCTTAACTTTAGAACCTTTCCCCAGTATCCCCCTGCAAGAGGCTTCTTCCTTCCAGGGGTAACTGTGTGCACTAAGGGTGGAGAAACATTCTCTATATGTTCTCTATATGGCCCCAAAACCTGAATGAAAGTATTTCGTCTTTGCTGTTAGAAATTAAATTATTCCCCCACTTATGTACTATATGTTAACTGTTGGGGATGACTTTAGTACTCTAAATTGGCTTCCCACCAAGCAGAAGACTTCTGCCCACACACCAGAGTGGTGCCTGGAAGTTGGTGTATATCAAACTGATTGAATCCAAACATACTTGTTTTGTATACTAGGAAAGTTCTGTGGTAGTGGTATCATGCAATCTTCTGCAGTGGCTGTGTAGGTAGAACTACTTACTTAAAGCTACCTGAGACAACAATAAAACATGAAATTTCAGTTATTTACTCTGGTAAATTCATTTGAATTAAAGTTTTATATGCCAAGTCTGTCCCAGGTGGACTTGTTAAAAAAAACCCCAAAACCGAAATACGTGATGCATCTTCCTTTGTCTAACTGTGAGATGTTAAATTACTTATAAGTTCTGAACTTAAAGGATCTCTGGATATCCCTACAAGTGTAAATTTCTCCCATGTAACCACCCAGAGCAAGTTGTAAGTGATGCTGCAGAGGTGTAGCCAGACTTTTTTCTAATGGCTGCTTTGAGTCAGAAGGAACTTAAGGGCAGGCAGTTTGCTTGACTTTACAAAGTGTATCAAGGTGGTGAAATAGAAATATGGAGCTCTTGCATTTATCAAGGAGATGGTAACTACTGCTGTTCCATTTCTCATTAAGGACTGTTCTAGTCTCTGGCCAAGACTCTTACTAGAAAGTGCTGTGTTGGAACAAAGTTGGATAAGAGCAAATCTTCGTTCTGACCCTGCTCTCAACATGGATTGCTTGGCACCCTCTCACCCTGCTCTGCACCTTGCTTTTGATGAATTTCAGCAGCAATTGGCTGGCTGAGCAAAAGTGGATTAATTCCCACTTTGCCTCCATTTCTAAATGCTGCTGTTGCAGAGTTCTGGCAAAAGGAGATGAAATTTTTTAAGTCACAGTACTGTCTTAAAATTCTTTTGGAAATAATCTTCTGGTAATCTGATAAAAGTAGATGATTGCGATTAACTACTGATAGTTTCAGAGGCTCTTCCAGTGTGATAGCACTGCCAGCGTGGAAACAAGCTTCTGGTGTGGACAGGCTGCAGGACTGGTTTTACTTGTAAATGAACCAGAACAACAACTGGTTTTACATTATCTATTAGAAGCAGCCTTACGAAATGGTTTGTTGTCTTTAGGGCATACACCCAATTCTGTTCATGTTTTTCTAGTTTTGCCTATCAAACTTCCTCCAAGGAACACATAACACTGATTTTTTTTTTTTAAAGGCTAGAGAACAAGATTTTTTATATTAAATTGGCAGCATTGTTCTAATGATGTATTGTCACTGTTTTGTCATATACAGTGTAACAAATCCTGAAGGCTCTTTCTGTTTTCCAATAGGCTGGTGTTTGGGATGCTGTATCCTGCATATTACTCGTACAAAGCTGTGAAGACAAAAAATGTGAAGGAATATGTAAGTCTCATTCCTGTAATTGTTTAATTACATGCCTCTGCTGACATATATCTGTGACATTTTCATTATACAATAAATCATATGAAAGCTTTGACTGTCTTACTGTTAGCTACAACACTTGTGTGAACCTAGTGGTAATCCTATGGTTTTGTTTGGAGGGCTAAAGTTAAGGTATTTCAGACTTCTCATAGTTTTATGCTGAAACATGTTCAACACAGTATGCTATATATAGCTTTTTTTAAAGAGTATTTTTTACATAAACCTTAAAGTCTTGGTTCCATTTCAGCAAAGTACAAGAAATAATGCATTTTCGGGCAGTGGGTAGAATGAAAGTTTCCTAATTCTGCCAACACCTGAAGTACTGACAAACTGATTCCCAGTGATCACTAGAAGAGCAGCAGCAGCTTAATGTTATTGTATGGAGCTCAACAGGGGACTCAAAAATCTACCTAAGAAAAGGGTAGTTAATCTATTGTTCCTCAAAGAGGAGAAAAAATGTAACCAGGGAAGGAAAAGATTTGGTTAAGGTTGTGTGGAGAAAAGAAGCAGAACAGACAGAAGAGAAAGGTGGAGAAAAACACAACTGCAGTTGTGCAGAAAAATTCAACTGCAGTTTTGAATTAAGCTATTAAATTATTCACTTGTCAGTGTGAGCAGTGATGATAATTACAGGAACATGACCCAGCTGCAGTCACAAGGAGCCTTAGTCACTGAGCTACTTCCCTGTTTTAAGAGACAGCCAGACTTGATTTCAGCAACTAACCTGTCCTGAATCTTGTCCTTTACTTGGCTGCCTGACTCAGGGTGGGGTCAGGGCCATCAGTTACTCTAACGCGGCAGCCATAGCTGTGACCTAAGGCTGTTGTCTGATGTGTGATGTCTCCACTTTGTACTTGGTTGTAGTTGTAGAATGTGGTAGCTGTTGTTTCCTCCCCTTGAATGTCTTAATTTAGTCTGATCACTCTGTCAAGGCCCCGAAGTGTGGATGTCATATTTGTACTTCTTCTGATTTCTGTGTACAAGCTGATTAAAGCTTATTTGTGAGATAGAGCTGGTGCTTATGGGAGAAAAAAATCATCAAAACTAAGAGGAAAATTTTCTGTCTCATGCTCGTATTACTCTGTCAGGAAAGTCTACAGTGCAAGGAATTTATAATCTGCTTTTCCTCCCTGCTCCTTCAAAAGGGATCCACAGGCTAAGTAGGGGATAGCAGTTTCCACCTGAAATAAAGGAAATCACTTTGAGGTTACCATTGCCTCTTGCACTATGTTTTCTAGAAAAAGAGAAGTAATATTTTAGAGTGCTGGGAGACTTTGGTCACCTCAGTTGTCCAGTTAGCTATGACTTAGCTCTCTTTCTTGGGTATCCTTACACAGGACCCCTGCTAGTAAGGCCTGGAATTATATTTTTCCAGCTCTTTTAGTGTGAACCTGTGGTCTTTTAGCAGTCCCAGAATTTGCAGTCACATACAAAATATTCATGGGGCCAAGATGAGTAAGACCCATCACAGTGACTTTTTCATTAGCAGGGAATGACAGTGATTCATCAGTGAATTACCACTCCATTGCTGCTTGGGTTGACTGTCCAGATAGGTCTTAGGGATGATCCATGGCTGTAATTTTCCCAACTGGGTCATTTTCTTTCACAGTAAAGGGTTTAGATTTAAATGCAGCTTTCCAAATGGCACGGGTCTGCTGCCAGTCACTTTATGGCCCAAGCACAACTTCCTTTCCAGGGTTTTGTGTGGCTCAGGAGCCATCTGTGTTTGTTGCTGAATTGATAAGTGCTTTGTAACAGTAAAATATTTTATTCAGCCACTGCTTCCACCACTAAAAACCAACCAAACAAAAAGAACAGACATCTTGACTTGTTGTGTAGGTCATGGTGCAGCAAATCGTTCAAAGATTATTTCTGGGGGAAAAAAGTGTTGTGCTGATTATGGTAATCTGAAAGACTTATGGACTTCAGTGCTAAAAATTAGACTCTGTGCCTTTGAGGAGATTTATTTGTTCTTGTAATTACCTTGGTTTAATGGAGTTGACTGAGATATTTGAGAAGTTTTTTCACTGTATTGCACCAAAGTGCTTGAAATAAGCATCTGAAATGTAGCTTAGAAGACTGAACAGACCAGCCTTTTCAAATCCTAGCTTCAAAATCCTGACTTGAAAGAATGTGCTTCAGCCGGAGCCAACAAAGATGAGCTTAACACTTGGATGCTAGGAAAAAAACCCCTCAACAAAACAAGTCTGTGATCACTCTTCTAACATGAAAAGTAAAACTCAGTTAAAGGCTTCTGTTACTTAAAGTAGATGATAGTGTTCTAGGTAGTGCAAAATCTGACCTTCAATTTTTCATGTCCTTTTTTCTTTTTTCTGGTATGAAAACCTCTCTAAGTCACTCAGGTTCATTTGTCAAGGATACTTGTGGTACCTACTGCATTAGTTGTACTAGAATATGATTTGTGTTTTATAGAATCTTTGCCCAGACCTCTGCAGGACTCCTGGCAGGTCTCATGTGCCCTTCTGCAGGGCATTTTTTTACTGTTCCTAGCAGCCCAGGAGAAATTCCACTTCCACTGTTGTTCTTAATTGGATAAATAGATGTTGATTAAAGAAAGAATAGCCTGGATAAATTACATTGGGGAAAAATACAGTCTTGCACTGCATCTTAAAAATTGCATTGCATTATGCTTAAATTGATGGGGCAAGGTTGGATTTAATTTTATTTTCATTCAGGTGTTGACTCTGGTTCATGGAAGGGTCACCAGTCTAAATATCACATGGCCTGTCAGCAATGACTTCAGCTGTTGTGTACGTTTGTCTTAGTTTATTCAACCCTGAAATATCTAAATCCTCTGAGAGACTGAAGTGAAGAATGTTATCACATGACTGAGTTTCTTTTCAAACTGCAACACAGAAAAGCATTTAAGATAAATGGGTCTCAGGTTCTGACAGAGGAAGTGGTTTTAAACTATAATGCACATCCATGAAGTAGGCAGCAGTGTATCATTAGGTTTTGAGTAGTTATTTAAGTCCACTTCAAAAAAGATTGTTTTAAAAGTGAAGATTAAATCTGAGCCACATCCTCTGTGGGAACGTATATATATATTCCACTCTTTGAAAGAGATTACTATGAATTTAGGGCTCAACCTAGTCTCTAACAGTTGTGGTGGTTTTGTTTTATTCTTTGGTGGTTTGGTTTTTTGGGGTTTTGATTGTTTGTTTTAAATGGTTTTGTGTTGTTGCTGCTTGTTTTTTTCTAGCGTAGATAGCATTGGAATTTAAAGAACATGTGGATGTTCAGTTTGTACAAATAACCAGTGGTGATTTGCAGTGACCCATTTTGGAAATACATTGCATTTGGCAGCTGATATCTTAGGGAAGACAAATGCATGGAACTATTTCTGTAGTATTTATTCTGAAAGATATAATCAGCTTAGGCAACAAAATCTGAACAAATGCTCAAGAAAAATTAGTGATTCTGTTAACTGTTATAAAACAAATGATACTATTTTAAGAGCATTGTCTGATTTCATAGCAATGATATTTAGTGTAAACCTTAAACAAAAAAAAGTATATAGCTGTAAGCCCCTGAAGCATTAACATGTGAGCTTTTTTATTAACAGGAATTTTGTAGTTCTTGGCATATAAACAGAATTAAAATCTCCTTGAAAATGGTTGCCTTGCCTCAGTGTTAATACCATACCATTAATCACACACGTGCAACTTAATGGCAGTGTAAAGCTGAATAACACATACTGTGAAATGAAAGCAAGGGCTGCTTTACTAATGCTGATTTTCCTGTGTGTGGTATGAACACATGAGTGTGGAAGAGAATGAAATATCCTTTAGTGTTATGGTGGGAGTTGCTCTTCATACTTAGGATAATGTACCAACTCTTTGCACTGTTTATTTTTTCATATCACTAAAGCTTTGTAGAGACAGAATTGAATCTGTGAAACCAGCCTAGGTGAGGTTGTGACCCTGGTGACCCAGCCATTTCACTTAGCTTGTTGTGACTGCCTCCAGTTCTACTTAAGAACAGAATTCTTTCAGTGCCTTCACATCATTTCACCTGAAACCTGGTTTATAAAGACGGAGATACTTGAATGTCTTGCTTTGACAACTCTGAACAAACTGTACAGTGTATAGTGTATTATGTGTAAAGGTGAAATCAAAACTCCTACTGAAGATGGTGTTTTAATTTTCAGGTTCGCTGGATGATGTATTGGATTGTGTTTGCTCTTTATACAGTTACTGAAACGATAACTGACCTAACAGTCTCTTGGTAAGAGCCTGCTTTTTATGAACTCTAGAGGAAACGATATTTGTTTCTGATGCTTTTTGATTTGGAACGGTTTCTTTTGTATAAAGAAGTTGTGCTCGTTGATAGCCCTTTTTACAGGAAAAGATCTTGGTGCACGAATGAACAGCATCTGTTTTCAAGTTTGCTGTATACTGTCACTTGAAATAGGGACTATAACATGTCCAGCTTCACTGCAGAAACTGAATAGGGGAATGGAATTCTTAAAAGGATGGCCTAGAATTTCTCTGTGCAGAAATGTATAATGCAAAGCAAGGATATTAACTGTTTTCATTTCTTAAATTACAGTAGTCCCTAAATCCCTAACTCATTTTTGTCTAATGTAACTTCTTGTATTTGAATAATCTTATATGCTAATATAATTGTGGTTTCTGAAATGATCTCTTCATAATGAGAATTAATTACTGTGCATTTTCTTACTGCAATTGTTGATTTTGTGCAACCTTTAACTTGTCTGTAGGTTTCCACTGTACTATGAACTGAAGATAGCTTTTGTTATCTGGCTCCTTTCCCCGTACACTAGAGGGGCAAGTTTAATCTACAGAAAATTCCTCCACCCACTGCTTTCTTCTAAAGAAAGGGTAAGAAATAACTTCTCAGATTTTTAATGCCTAATATGGAAACACCATATGCCGAAATAAAAGCTGTTGCTAGATACACTGTAAAAGCAGAGCAGTGTGTTAGTGGCTTGCCAGGCAGCATGAATTTGGACTGGCAGAGGCAAGTGCATATGACTGTCCCTGTCTATGCTTCTGTGTAACTTGCCTGAGCAGACAAGGTCCTGCTTCCTATTGACACGAGATCTTGGTGTTCCCTGCTCTGCTTGATGCACTCTGAGGAGCTCAGTTGAGTGGAAGTGATGCAGCTTGACTTTCTGCTGTGAGCACACGTGCAGTACTTTCTGCGCAGAAGTATGAACACAGCTTTACTAAAAGCTGTTCATGTTAACATTTTTTTCTAGCATAAACCAGTAATAACACTTCTCAGGATGATTGACAACGATGACTTTTTTTGGTTTGCAAACTGACAAGATAAGAGGAGAGACTTGTTACTGAGTTTTAAGGGTAGACCAGTCTGCAACAGTAAATACCCAAACATAAAAATAGCTAGAGGATGGTTTAGCTTTAGTCAAAGTATGACAGGGACACAGTTCTGCTTAGCTGTTTTTCAGCATCCTCTTTGGATGTGTGGAAAGAGCGATTAGGAAAGGTGTGAAGACAAGCACTGAGAAACCTCACACTACAGAAAATAGCATTCCTAAAGGTCAGTGCTAGGCTTGGCCTTTATTAAGCAAAGCAGGTAACTGACAAGATTGCTACTGATAGGAACAGTAAGGTCATCCTGACCTTCTGAAGGTTGAGCTATAAACCATTTGCAGCTTTGTAAGCTAAAGGGATACTTCCTTGTAGTCTGTGAGCTGTTGGGAAGTACTTTGCAGACTTTATCTTCAATTCCAGGCGTTTACCAGAGTTGGAGATAAATGTCATGGCTGTATTGTCCTTGGTACTTAACTGCGTCAAAGCTGTAGCTTCGGAAGTTCTTTGTAAGGCAGCTCTCCCTTTCTAGGGAGCTCGCTGACTTCTTCATGTTAGATGATGTTATTTCTTGAAGTGCATGTTATTTCTTGAAAAACTTCTGTCCAATAAGTTAAGCTTATTCTCTGTAAGGAACTTGTTGCAATGTTTCTGAGCTGTACAGAAGTGATCTATCTTCTTATCTTTATCTTCTTGACCACATATAATCCTTTTTTTAAATGAGAGAGTTGTAGTGAATGAAACATCTCTATACAAAGACAGTAACTATCCCATTAAATATTTTCTCAAATATTTCTTCTGTCTTCCTTTATTGATGGAAAAATAATACTGTGGGGTAACATTGCTCTGTTATGAGCAGCCTTCTAAACTTTAAATATGTTTTGCTTTCAGGAGATTGATGAGTACATCGTCCAAGCCAAAGAAAGAGGCTATGAGACCATGGTGAATTTTGGAAGGCAAGGGTTGAATTTGGCAGCAACTGCTGCAGTGACAGCAGCTGTAAAGGTAACTTTCTGCTTGCATTAATTGCTTTTGAGCTTGATGTAGAACAGTGGAATTGTACGGAGATTCTTATATAAAAAGATAAATTCTGCAAGTGTATTGAAAACCTGGGACACAATTAAAGGTTTGCAGCCCTCTCTTCCTCATACCATGTTTGTTGATTTGTTTGTTTAAGATGTCTTGTAGTTAATTCTTGGATGCTGGGGATCAATTTACTCTAATTCAAAAGGTACCATAGAATATTCTGTGCAGGCTTTTGGTAAAAATGACCATTGTTTCTTTTCTGTCTCTGTTGTGCTTTCTTGTTAAACAAACTTTTTAAAGGATTTCTCGCTTTTCTGCTGTTTTTCTCCAATCAACCTGAGGTAATGTCACATATTAATTAAGGCATGAAAGACTACTACCATGGATAAAAGTTATCCTGACGCAATTAACTTGTTTGCAATTTGATGAGTGCATTATTAAATTAATATACTAAGCATAAGCCTGCCTATTGGTGTTTAGCATACACTTGCTTTGTCATGTATTTTCCATTAAATTATGAAGTAATCTGTCGTTTTTCCCAGATTACCTTCCTACAAAAACTCATCACCTTCAGTTGTATTTCAGAGGGCTCTGGGTCTAGGAAGACAAAATACAAGCTTGTATGTAAGATTCTAAGCAATTTGTGCACCACTGAAAGGAATATACTTCAGACAATGTGTATCCTACCTAATAGCAATTTAAAACCAAAACACAAATAAAAAGTACAGAGAGAAAAAGGTGCATGTCCAAGTGAAATCACAGTTTTAAGGCAATCAGGATTAATTTCTTCCTGGGAATAAATGGAACCACTGTGCTCATAGTCACAGCACTGAAAACCTGAACACTGTCAGTAGATAACAGAAAACAGTGTAGAGATCCCTGGCCGTCAAAGTTGAGTATGTACAGCTGGCATTTAGCTTAAATGTCTGGGCTTCTATGTGAACTTCCTGCATTATAAATCACAGACATTCCTAAAACATACATTTTCACATGCTACCTCAAAAAGTTTTCAAAAAGTAGTTATGCATATCTTGTTTGTTCATTTTCCTCTCTTTTTAAAGATACATGTGGGTGGTAGCATTATAACTTTTTGGTTTCAAATATGGTCATAATGAGCCTAAAATACTGAGAAAGTGATTAAATTTGACCACTGTGCGGATTTTTTTTGTTATTCGAATTCTTAGTATTGCCTTGAGACATGAAATAATCTAGAATGCAATAGAGTGCACCTCCAATGGAATAAAAGTATCCAGAGTGAAAATAGGTTATTTAAACAAACCCAACAAACAAACACCCAAAGTGGTCTACTGGGAAAAAGTTTAAGTGCTAAATGCTAAAATGCAAATTATTTGCATTACAAATTTATTATAGTGTGCACCTGTAAGGATACTTATGCTATGTGTGTGTTCCTCATGTTTGGCTATGGTTGGATATTTCCTTGTTAATTTTTAGGGTGTTACAGACATATTGTAAAAGAAGTAACACCAATATCTCCTCCCATTTTCTTCCATAATACTAACTTTTTCTGAAATGTTTAGATTTCATTGCTATTCAGCTGTGACTGGCAAGATGCCTGCTCTATTTGTTAAAACTTGTTAAACACACTCAGGAATATTTGTACAGAATTAGTTCAGTGCAGATCAGATGCTTGGGCAAAACAACCACCACAATACCAAAGACCTAAAATAGACATGATTTTTAAACAGCATGAAAGAGGAGACTCACTGAAAAAAATCTTTATTTTGGCATGTTAAGCCTCTTGGGTTTGTCATTCCAGAAAGCTGAGCGTGCCTGCTCCGTGCAAGCAAATGGATACAATGCACATGTTCTTGATTTTGTTCCCTGTTTTTCAAGAGTTGACTGCTGCCTCCAGCAGGTGAAAAGATTATCCCTTCAGCAAGAGCTGGTGGAGCATGCTATAGGATTTCAGGAATGGAATTGTAGTAGTGGGATCAGTCTTGATGGGAAAGAGGACACACTTTCATGACCATTCTTTTTTTTTTCCCTTTTTTTAATAGAGCACACATGCTTATTCTGACATAGCAGATCTCAGATTAGGAGAGGGGAAGAGGCTAAACATGTGTGCAAGATTAAACCTATGTCAAAAGACACTGAAGTGTCCAAGCAAACTGCTTATGCTGACTTTAGGAGGGTGGTAAAATTGCTCGGAAACTTGCTGAAATATTTCGAAGATCAAATGTGGGAAAGAGTGATTTTCTCCAAGGGTTGTCAGAGGAATAGGGGATTACCATTAAAAGGCTAGTTGGCTCTGTTAGGGAGGTTGGAGCAGCCAGCCAGGTCAGTCTACTGAAATTTGACATAGATTTAAACCTGCTCCCCTGTAGTTAAATTGAAATGTATTTGGCAGGAGTAGTGGCTTATATAGTTTACATTCTCATAATGATATTTTTAGCTGGTACTAGTTAGCCACTGTTCATTTAAAATGTAGTGTTTCAAAACCTGCTAAATAGCATACATTAGCAAAATAAATTGTGTTAACTTAGCATGTCAGAAAACAAATCTTTGTAAAATCCTGATTTCAGGAGACTTAGAGATGAAAGATAGTCTGTACTGAATTTTTATATACTGAAGGAAATTTTTATTAGTAAAAGAATCAGAAACAAGATGCCTCAATAGCTCAGTAGTTTATGGATTTGGGGAAATTATATCCACAACACTTAAGTTCCACTGATACATCTCATACTTTGATGCATCTGCTTTTTCTTCTGAGATGATGCTTACCTGTGTGTTTCAATTTCTGCCAACCCCTGAATTCTGACTTCTTGAGCTACTAGTGAAAACTGGTGTCTTTATCACTATGAGCAGGGTGGCTGCTAATTAAGCTGTGAAATACTCTGTCCTTCTTTATGAGGTCACACAAATAGTGTTAATTTGTAAAGTGGTGGTGGTGGTGATGATCTGTTTTGAGGGCTATGTTTTCTGAATGCCTTCTAGTCATCCTGAATCTGCTGCCTTTTTGCTGGTTAAGTATTATCCTCGTGGCCTTGCTCGGACTTCCCCTTGTCCCCACTCAGGGCATGGCAGAGAAAGGAGGCATCTCGCAGCCAGCTGTGGCACACAGCCAGTACCACTGTGGGGAGCAATACTGCTTTCATCCTTCTCCCTGCTGGGACTGCCTGGCATGCTGCAGAGGTCATCCACGGGACAGCAGTCCCTCTGCAGGTTGAGAGGGAACAGAAGTCATTCCCTGTCAGCTTGGATCGGATCAGGGAGAGAACAGCTGAGAATGTGGGTGCTGCACGCTGCAGAGTCCATTGAGAACTTGTCCAAGGAAGGCAGGCAGCTTCAGCCAGTGATGCTGGCCACTGAGGGGTGCAAGTCGAATTTAAACAGCAGAGTCCCTGAGGCAGACAATGTGGTGTTTGTTTGCAGCGACTTCCCTGGGTTAAGCATATAGAATATAAAAGTACATGCTCAAGAACAGAATAGAAAATGGCATTTCATATATGAGGGTCAGCTGATGAGACTGCATACTAATAGCTTACTAGAGGCTGAGAAGTCTTGAAAGGAGACCCTTAAATAGGCTATATTTATTTAAAAAGTGATTTAGAAACATATTGCAACTTTAATTGGTCTTTCACATTGGTCACTGCGAATGAATGTGGACTCTGAAAAAGTTTAGTATGTTTTAGGAAATGCTATTAAATAATGAAGCAAAATCATTCTTCAAGACTTGCATTTTGTTTAAGACATCGCAGACTTCACAGCTCATCTCTCTGCAGTGTTTGCCTACATAAAAATTTTAGTGCTGAAGTTGTTGTGTGATTAATTTCTTTCCATTGTAATTGTAAATGTATGTATCTCAATCTTTTGTGCTGTAATTTAATTACCAGCCTCTGGGCTGGATGCACCCCGATGTGTTCCTTCCTTACTGGTAGGAACTGTTGACAGAATGGGCCACCAGTGGTAACTGCTCTGCCATCTTCTCCTGAGCAGCACCTTGGGGTGTGTATATCTGGGGAGGGGTGATGGCTGCTGCCATGTCCACAGCATGGGAGTGGAAGCAGGAGATCCCCTTCAGCTCCATCTACAATTGAATTGCTCTGCTTTCAGTTTTTAGGACAAACATGTTGCTTTCAAGCTGTAACCCTCTGACCTTTCAAACAAAATATCAAAGCTCTTAAAGCATTATTATTCTAAATGTGAATGTTACTCTCACATTTCCTGCAGTAGAGGGTATTTAATCTCACATTTCCTGCAGTAGGAAGGAATTTAATATTTTTCAGCCAGGCTTTCATCCTGAGCTGATAGTAATCCAGATCCTCACAGAATGCTTTGTTTCAGCAGAAAGCAATTAACTGCTGCTTTTGGGCATGGGGGTGGAAGAATCTTCTTAAGTCTTAAATGCAGTGTGAGCACAGTGATGTGCACACCCACACAGAACACCTTGAAATTTGTCCTTCAGTCTGTGCAGTGGAGATGAAGTAGAAATCAATCTTGATTTGGCTAGACTGGATCTTCCCGGGGTGGGATGGAGACTGGGGGCACTGTAGGGAGTACCTGCATAGGATTGGTACAATGTGTGATGGGGACTGTCCAGCACAGCAGTGGTTGTGCAACCCCCATTCCTGCTCTGACTCTCGGGCATGTGTGCTGCATCTTTTAGTTGTGTATATATGCTTTCAAACTTCTCAGTGTTTTCTGTGTGTAACTTGAGTAAAACTTTCCATCTTGGCAAGTAGTTCTGGAATGAAGGGCCCATTGTATAAATCCCTTACGTCCTCCCTGAATGAGGCAGTGCTCCACAGGAGCTCCAGCTCAACCGTGCAGTTTGGTTAAGGGCATAGTGTTGTTTTATGGCACATACTTGACTTTTTTTCCCCTTTGAAAAACAAAATTCTGTATGCAAAAGCTGCACTGGAAAATAGGGCTGAATGTTTCCAGCTTGGATCTAGTCCTCTATCTACAGTGGAATAAGAAATAAAGGCTTGTAACGTGAATTCTTAGTATGTTAGTCGTTATAATCTTAATTGCATTATCCTGTACAATTTCCAAATGTCTTTTTGTAGTGTATCACATGATGAATGAACTCGCTGGGCAACTGTTACACAAGTGTGTCTTTCTGTACTTCTGCTGCTGGCCAAAACCAGCTTCCATCACTATTTTAAGTAGACTCTGTTCACACTTGGTGAGTGGAGTTGTACTGAATTTGTATGGATTCTGCTGAGAACCAGCTAGGTCCATTTTACACATTCATCGGTGTTCAGTGACTGAGACTTGAGTCCTGTTCAACCTCTTCAAGCATTGGACACAGACTAATGAACAGTCTTGTATGTTACAGCAGATACTGTAAGCTGTTACTTGTCAAAAGCAGCAGTTCTTTTTCCAGTTCTTTCTCTGTGTCCTAGAAGCTGATAAGGTTCTCAGGCATAGCTGGTTCCTGATGCAGTTTACTTGAAATGCTTTTCAGTTCAAGAAATGGAGTAGTGGAAGGGCAGGATTTTTCCTGCCTTAGGAGGAATCTTAGGAGACCTGCCTTATATAAACCATTTTGGGGAATAAATTTGACTTCAGGATTTCTACAGTCTTTAATACAGGCACTGTACAGTGTCCATAATGCATTTTAACTCAAAGGCAAGCTGTACTTAAATTTTGAGAACTGTGAGCCATCCTACAAATATGTAGGAAGAGACAGAAAAGTTAAGGTTTCTACTTGTCTCATAAGAAATCTTTTCTTTGTTATTGTTTGGTGACAATGTATGAATGGTGGGGTAAGAATTACAATAGGTTTGTCGTGCTTGAGTAGAACACTGCCCACTGTCTTAATTGTATATGCTGTACTAATGACTAGTCATTAGAAAATGAGTATTAGGTTTCAGCCACTTTTCCCCCTGCCTTTTGGTACCCATGCAGACTTAAGGATCTTTAATTCAACTGTCTGTTCACTTTACATGGCTATTTTTAACATGGAATAATTCAGTGTGCTGGTCTACCATATGCAAACCATTGTCATGAGAGTGGGAACAAATGGCTGTGTCCAGCGGTGCCAGAGCTGCCTTCTGCTGGTGGTGTTGCAGAGGGACGTGTATGGAATTGTACCCAGGCTTCTGCTCCTGCTAGCTAACTTACTGCTCAAATGTAGAATTTTACTTAAAAGCTTCATTTGGAAGAATGAAACAAAGTATTTAAGACTTGGTTGACCTGGGATTCATGCACAGGCTTGTCAACCTTTCCCTGAAATGGTTACTTTTTGTGTTATGCCAGAGAGGGAAGAATTAAATGTTATTTTAACATGACTTTGAATACTTTTTCTCATGGTCTTATTCTTTTAGTTGCCTGTGCAATAAATTAGTCTTCAATGCTTTAATAATAACATCATCTGATGTAAGATGAAAGAGCTGCTGGATGACCTTTCTTTCCAACAGGGAAATATCCATATGTTCCATATAGAAAAGATGTGAAGACAATTGGAGAAGGAATACTCATGTCCATATATGATTAACTATTCTCCTGTGCAGCATTAGATTTTGGGTTGGTATTATGTCAGTAAAGCTATATTAATAAGAGGACCTGCTAGCCTGGAGTCCAGGCAGGACCTCTTTGGTTTGTGGTTTCAAGTTTCTGTCAACTGGAGTTGCTTTTGTAGTGCTGCCAGTTTCTCAGTTATTTGAGTTAATGTTTCAGAGTGTATTTTTAACACTTTTCTCCTTACGCGCATTCAAATTTGTGGAGGGTAAAATATAAAATAGCAGAGAACTATCTTCAACCATACTCTTTAAAGTGGAAGTGTTACGCTCAGTGTCATGCTACCTTGAACTGCCGTGTTTGAAGTGAATGGAACATTCCTGATGTGTGTTTCTTTTAAACGCTTGCCCTCACCCAAGAAGCCTTTATTTGCTCAGATTAAAGGAGTGAAATGCAGCATTTGTAATTAAGCTGCTAGTTTGTGTAACTTTGTCATCTGGGAGCAATCCACAGTTAAGCTTGGGTAAAAGCAATACCTAAAGCAAATGTAAAGCAACTGCATGCATATGTTCAATGTGATTTGTTGTGCAGCAAGGAAGCATGGGCTTAAACATCTTAACCTAAGCTGAGCAGCAAAGTTAAACCTCTGCCTGGTTTTCAAAGATTCTGTTGTTGTATTTCAGAGCCAAGGTGCAATAACTGAGAAACTTAGAAGTTTCAGTATGCATGATTTGACTACTATACAAGGAGATGAGCCTGTTGGACAGAGACCTTATCAGACATTGCCAGAAGCTAAGAAGAAAACCAGAGCCTCTGCAAGTGAATCTTCAGGTATGTATCATTTTCTTTCCCCTAGCTAGAACAATTCACCCAAAGCAAAAGTGGAAGAGCAGAAATACACTTACCCCATTTCTAAGTGGAACGTGCCTCAAAGAATTCTAGTGTACTTAAACAGAGTACACGAGAGCAAAGTAAATTTTGACAGTTAAGACAGAAATCCTTCCTGAATTACTTTCTTCTCGCAGCCACTCTCAGTGTAATCATACTACACTCATTACTCCTGTCCTTGCCAATTGCAACAAGAATTTATTACCGAAGTAAAGCTTAATTGGAAGTCAAAAATCATGTGATTAAGTGGTGTTTCTGTGACAAATGTACAGAAAGTTAAACATGAAAACATATGGAAGCTTGGTAAACAGAAGAGAAAATTAGTAGACATGAATTCACTAGGTCAGTAGTAAGAGATCAAAACATAAAATTGTATATGGTGATAGGAATAAGAAAGGCATCAAGTTGTCATCATGGACTGATGCCCATCAACACTCAGAAGATGGTGTGTGGTGACCAATATATGGTTTTATTCAGCGATATTATTTCATTATTTTATTACATCTATTGTCACTGTCATCATCACTTTGCTCTTGAGCTTGTGATGCTTGACAGAAGGTTTTGCTGGAAGTCTGGTAACTGCACCTTTTTAAATGGCGAGGCTGTGGTGTAAAGGAGCTGGTATTTCCCACAAAAGAAGTAGATCTGGGCTATTTCTTTTCACCTAAGCCTGTCATTCCTTCTCATCCCTCCATTTTGGGGAGGGGAAGTGCTTGTCAGGTACAAGGAATTCCATGAATTGTGTGGTAGCCAATGATGTTTCTCAGGAACAGATGGCCAGCTGAAGGACCCTAAGCTGAATTGCACATTGTTCCCAGAAGGTGTCCTGTGCAGGGCAGAGTGAACTGCAGCTTCTGGCTGGAGAGAAAGCCAAGAAATCATGAAGAGCTGAACTAGAGATGATGTCCCTGCAGCCATTCTGCTGGGGCTGTTCCTCAGTAAGAGAGCATTACTTATCTATCTGAAATAGCTTGAAAATGCTCTAAATTAATTTTTTTGAAAAATTACTTCAGTTTATACTGTATGAATAATAACTGATTGTAAGATTCAACCTCAAATGTCAAAAAGCTTTCTTACAGCTAGTTGAACTTAATTGTTTCTGCTCCTGGACTCAAATCTAGCATACACCTCTCCTGTTTTCTTTGAATTTTCTTCAGCATTAGGAACTTAAAAAAGATCAAAAGTACACATAGATTTAGGAACACTGTGTAGTGATATTCTGTTACGCTTAGCAGGATGTTATTTTTTGTGGTCTGAGCTGGGAGTTCTGTGCAAATTGGTTGAAAAGGCCTAGTTGTAGGACATGGATCATAGGATGATGCTGAGCTGGCAGTGTGCTTGCTGTGAAAAAGGCAGATGGGATGCTGATGAATCAGGTGTTGAAAACAGAGATAAAGAAGTATTGGTGTCACTGCAAACATCCCGAGTCTGAAACTGAGAAACAGATGTGATTGAAACCTTTTGTATTGAAAAAGATGAATTGAAACTGTATTGGAAGCAGGGATGTGTTGCCTCTAAAATGTCAGAAGAGAATGACAGAATGTCTGCCTCAAGTAGCTGTGGAACAGATGATGTGATTCTAATTTCTAGGGGGAAAAAATTGAGGAAAAAAATTAGCCAAGCCTAAATCAAATATTGGCTTAAGATGAAATATACACAGGTCATTAATAAAGTTTGGTTTGGAGTCTAAAATGTGTTCCTGAGTGTTACAGCCTGTAGGTTCTGGGATAAAAGGAGAGCTTGGCAGAGGAAGGAACCAGATTGGATTTGGGAGCTTTGTGATAGGTCTGTGATGAGGATTCGGGGCTGTTGGATCCCAAGGAGTTTTTCGGGATGTGTTTTTAAGCGGTTTGTGCCCTCTAGTGAGAGTCTTGGGTAATAATCTTGGTCCTGGTTTTGCAGGATGTTAACAACCCTTACCCTTACTTTGGTGTCTTACCCATCTGAAAGAAGCTTTGGTATGAATTATGCAGGAGAGACATGAGAGTATGAAGAAAGATCCTATGAATCAGAGCCATGGAATGGTTTGGATTGGAAGGGACCTTTAAAGGTTTATCTAAGTGTAACCTCCCTCTCATGTGGGTTGTGTCCAGAACTCTTAAGTACTTCATGAGATGACCACTGAGGTTTTTGCAGTTCGGGGTAAAGCAGAAGATGGCAGCAATCTTGTGGTTTCAGTTTTGACAGCTGAAGAATCACTGCATTACCTACCTGTGGAACCAAGTGGCAGCATTAGAAGTACCACACTCCCGGCAGAGTAGATGTTTCTGTTTTGAAATGAGTGCATCATTTAAAGGGATAAATACTGTATGTTAAAGATGAAAATCATGGCTTTCTTAGAAACCTAGAAGTTACAGCTAATTCTTTTTACAATTTTGTTTTAAAGGTTACAAAACTCCACTGGAAAAAAATCCTGGAGATGATAAAACAGATGAAGAGATGGAGGGGACACATTCAGAGGATGAAATGTTTGCTCAGAGAGGCCTTCGAAGAACTCAGAGTATGAAATCTGTGAAAACTATTAAAGGCCGAAAAGAGGCAAGTATAATCCTGGTTACCTGAGTTTGTTTTTTCAGTGTACCTTGGCATTTTTCATAGTGCAGAAATTTATTTTGATTTTTAATCTTGGAGGAGTTGTCAACAATAACTGGGTTGTAGAATGCTAAATGGGGAAGGAAGTATGTGATAACAATATCTAGGTTTGGAGCTTTTGTAGTTTGGAGTGTTTAGGGGAAATACATGAATGAAATGAACTAAGCAAGGAACAAGGGAGAGGAGATGAAATAGACTCTGTGCTTGTAATGCTAATTCTGGCACCACCAAGCCCAAATTTCAGGAACTGCTAATCTTGAAAGGGGTATGGATAGCAATGATCATCTGCATGTTGTGCATACTTAAACATCTGCTGTTTAATAGATAAAGAATATTCAGAATTTTTTAGTTCCCATAGACATGTGGCCTGACTCTTTGTAATATACAAAGAGAAGATCCTAGTTAGGGTTCAATGCACTTTATATGTGTGTGCATCACAAAATTTAAAGATAATTCAGGATAAATCTCTGTGGAGTCTCATAAAAGTTTTTGGGTCATTCCAGGAAAACAGTTGATACTTACTCTTCTTGCCCAGTTCTGTTGAAACTTTGTCTTATTCAGTCATAGGTAGATTCTCTTAGTGAAACTGGGGTGTCCAAAGCACATTGAAAGACATTTGCTAAATAGGATTAGTGGGGAGGTGAATCATATTTCTGCTTGGTGTGACTCAACTCTTTGTTATAATTTTATTTTTCCCCTCAGATACGATATGGATCACTGAAATACAGAGTAAAGAAGAGACCCGTTGTGTACTTCTAAGTGTACTGCACAATGCCTGCAAGAGAAACTGCTGTACTATAATAACTTGAATTCAAGCGTTAAAGATCTGTGTACAATTCCTAGAATGAGTCTGTATGAATAGATATGGTAGGACTTGGTTTTGTGAGCCTAAGTGATCAGATAAAGTATTACTCTGTTTTTCTATAATTGCTTATTGTTTAGATTTAAATCTGGACAAGTTACAGCACTCCTTAAATGGGAGTTAAATGAGTAACCAGGAAACACTCTTTGGCCGGAGGTATTGAACAGACTGAAATAATTGCAACTCCAATTGAATATGCAGAAGCTGTAAGTATCTGGAGCTTGTGAAAATGGAACCATAGTGTCCCCGAGTTTACATGGAAAAATAGATATACTTGAAATATTTTTCTGAACTACAATTCCTGAAAAGGCCTTTGTGTAATTTTTAAATGTACACTTTAAAGGACAGTGGATGATGGTGGGAAAGAAAAAGGAAAGATGAGGTAGGTAGGATATATCCTTAACATCATCATCTTGCATCATATTGCCAAGCTTAACAAATTTATGTAACCCTAATAGGTGCAAACTGGGAGTACATAGAGCACTTTATGCAAAACTGTATAGTTTTGCACACTCTTAATGATTTACAACTGCACATGTCATTTTAGTGATTTGCTAGATAGGTTAGAGTTACATTTTGAATGCCAGCAATTCTTGTATTTCATGATCTTTTTAAAATTTAACTTGACCGCTTAAGTACACTTAGGATGCTGTAGATATTTGCTACTAACAATATTATCAGGTGCCTTTCTATGTATTACAGGGCTGTGTGGGTTTTGTCTGTGTGTGTGTTTTTTGGGGGGTTTTTGGAATTTTTTGTTTGTGGGGTTGTTTTCGTTTTGTTTGTGTCTGTCTTCCTCCATCTAAAGAGATGTAACATGATTTAAGTCAGTTTTTGGTTAAAATTGTGGTAAGTAAAACTTGTAGCAATTCCAGTGATAGGCCTCAGGGATCTGATCAGCCCAGGAGCTGTGTGTTAAAGTCATGCTGCCATAAAGGCACGTGTGATAGGTTAGTCAGGCCCTGCTTTGGTTTTGCTCTACATTGCTTTAAGAACAAATATATGTGTATATATATGTACTTTGGAACATGTATGAGTGTATATTTCATATCCTATGTGGATTCTAAAATGGTCTGCGTAGTACTTTCTTTTATTGCTAAAGTTATTACTAAAATATTTGCATAGAAATAGCTTCTTCTGAAAGTCTAGTTGGTTTAGTCAGTCATTTTATAACCTAGAGTCCCATGGCATATCTGCACAGAGATTAATTTTGAAATGTTTTTCAAGGCAGTGACTTGTCAAAATTACTTTTTTAGGTCACCTTTGGTACTATTTTCTGCAGTTCTGAGAATTAGGCTGATTTTAGTTTTCTGTGTGACTGTATTTCTACTGTGGATTCAGGGAGAAACCACCCACTTTTTGCAGATTGTATTTTATTATACATCTTTGGGACAGACTGTGTTAACTTCCCTTGAAGAGAAAATGGCATGTGATTCCTCTTATCCTTGGATCTCTGACTTCAATGCTTAGACCTTCCCCCAGGTATTGACAGTCATCTGCAATTCTACTGCAGAGATTTTAAATGTATTCCTGAGGCTTGGGCCTGCTGCAGTTCTTTTTCTGATACAGCCATAGCAATTCACTGCTGGTAGGCATTTGATGGTCTGCTGGCATAGCCTGGCATTCAAAGCAGTCTTCTGCACACTCAGGCCAGGGCTTGAATTCTGTGGGTACGAATGCAGCTGGTGTGTGTTGGTGGTGTTCCTCCCTGGCTGTGGGAGGTGTCTGCAAGGCCCGTGCAAAGCTGTGCTCCAATGCAACAGCACTTCCAGCACCTCTGAGGAGCCTCAGTGCTGTAGTGAGAAGTCCCAGCAGGCCATGTGTGATTAAAAGGCTAAAGCTTGTAATACTTTACTCAGAAACACAGTTTGAGACCAGAACACAGGAAGGCTGCTCTCTCCCAAACGAGTACAGTGGAAAAATTCCATCCCTTAACCAAAACTGCACCTTGTTATCCAGCTTTTCTAAGGAGCTGTGGGCGGGGAGTGATCACAAAGGCAGCTGCCCCGGGGGTGTGGGACTTCTGCCCCAGGAATGTTTGTGCTTCTCATCTGTTTTCCCTGAGGCTTGTCTGTGTGTTAAGGTATGTAAGGCATCAGGGAACCCAAAGCTCTTCTATCTGCATCTCACCCTGCTCTGAATAGCAAACTAACCTGGGCCTGGGATGGAATCTCTAACTCCTTACTGTCCAGTTCAGCACTTGCTGACACATTTTGCTGCAACTAATGATGCTTGTTTTACCAGCAAGCACGGCAAAAAAATGATCATCTTTGTACAAATCAGAATCCTGCATGAAGGAGTAGGGTAAGCCCTTTTCTTTGAGTTATAGTTCCTGTTACAGGTTCATGTAGATCCTGTTTTGGGGACTGTGTTTTTAACACATTTCCAGGGCTAGAGATCATTGAAGTATTTTAGGCTCTACCACACTCCTGTCAGGAAGTTGCTCTATGTGTCTCTACGTACCTGAGGCTGTAATTTCTGGCAGACTTAACTTGCTAACTCAGTAGTGATGAAGACTAAATAAAATCCTCCTCTTTCTGAACCTTGCACGGAATTAGGAAAGCTGACACTATTATTCATATTCATTACTGTTTGCATATAAATGTACTTCTGTTCTCTCAGATAACTGACATGATCAAACCTTCAATGTTTTCCTAGCTGTTTTCTTCAGTCTAATAGCCAACTATAAAAATATTTTGTCGGCAGCCTGATTTTGCTCTTTGAATTCATCCTCAAACTGGTTCACTGGATTATCTTTGGTTTTTTTCCTTCTTACTGTTCGTTGTTAGCTGATGCTTGTCAGGGCACAATGGCATGATCAGCTTTTATCCCAGTGATACACAGTTCTCTTTCCTTGTTTAGTTTGGTTTTGAAACACTACAATCTTTTAAACTTTGGGTACAGGGAATTTTCAAACTTCTCTTGCCTTAGCAAGTGCAGAAGTCATCTGTCTAGCTCTTGCCAGGAAACTTCTTGAAAAAAAAATGTTAAAAATCAATGTTTAACATTCTTTTTGGGTTTGGAATGTAAAATGTAGTTCATGTCAAATTATCTAATCTTCTGAACAAAGTGTTTCCTGAGAACTGACTGACTGTCACCAACAGGACTGCTAATGTAGTTAAACAAGGACTTGGGGGTTAAAAAGTGCTTTGAAAGAGAATATGTATTTCTGTTTAAATCATATCAAGGTTTCAAGCCTTTCCAGACTATATCTGAACTGACTCAGATTTCTTAGCAAGAGCCTACTGTACTTGTTAAAATACCCAGTTTGAGATGAGGATTAAATTGATGGCCTCAGCTGCAAATAAGCTTAGGCTGGACTTTGATTACAATGTAATTGCCAATATTGCTAATTCCTTTGGTATGTGAAAGTAACTGAACAATATCCCACATATATTTTGCAAACTATAATGAATTTTAAAATAGAAGATAACTTGGTAAAACAGAATGGTGGAGAAAATGCTGGACACATTTAATGTGCTGTTCATGACAAAAATGTATTTTATTTTTGGTGTTGCTTTTATTAATGGGAAGTTGGTATTTTAAAGTATTTTTTCTACAAAAATGTATGTGCAAAGGCAATACTTTAACATTTTTCAAGAACTTGTATTTTTAAATGCTACAAACCAGAGAATATACATTTGGACTGAAGGTAGTAGCTTTAAAAAAATGCAATGTAAGCTTTAATTTTTATATTGTAATAATAACTTGCTGTCAACTTGTTTACATATTTGTAGGATGGAAAGCTTCATTATGCATTGACTTATCTTGATGCTATCTTTAATAAATGCTGCTTTGAGCAGGATGCGGTGGGTGTTTTATTACCTGAATTACTATTAACAAACTAGTCACTATGTAATCTGTATTCTGTTATTTCTTATAATGGTTCAAGCACGAAAACAACCTATCTGAACTTTGGAGAGACTTTTAAAACTCTTTAAAGTATGACTGAACTAAACTGCCCTTGAGGTTCTGCTGTGAAGTCTGAAGCTGATATAGGCTGAAATGAAATGTACCCTGCTAAAGGCATCTTGAAAATGCTGTGGTGTCACCTGTTTTGATTAGGTGTTTGGTTCAGAGTAAATTAAAATTGAGATGTTTAGTGTCCTGAAAGAGTATAACTTCCTGGGGAACTGTTGGACAGCAAACTGATTTTGTTCTGTATTCCCTAGTCAGAGTTCTTCTGGTAATCCAGAGGAGGTGATGCATAGGTGAATTTAGCCATTTCCTTTTTCAAACATCTCCCCAAGTCAGCTGTTAACACCCCTACCAAAACCCAAGCAAAAAACCTCAGTAACCACATTTTCTGGGCCTTGTTTGCAAAGCTTCCTGACTTACTGCCTCAAAGAATTTCTTGATGTGGTTAATTGAGGAGAAAGACTTAAACGACAGTAGCAATAAATTGTTTCTAAGCATTATGTAAATCCATCCCAGAAGCACAGACTGACTGTTAAGTGACCTTGCAGTGATTCAGTTCCTGGTGTTAGAACAGTTCACGCAGTACAAGCACCCTGCCAAGAAATTGTGGATGTCAGAAAACAATGCTGCCTTTTTTTCCTTTATTTCTTCAACTGATGTTTAGCAGGTAGTGGGAACACGCCCAAATGTGGGCTACAAGCTGTCTTCCTGCTGTTTAACATGATGCTGGTAAGACCCACTCAGGCAATCATCTGATAATTCAAAACTAGTGCTGGTATGTACATCTGAGGTTAAAATGTTAAAAGAGTCAGCAGCAGCAGCAATGGTGACAGGGTTTTGGTTTTTTTTTTTTCTTCCCCCTGAGGCATTGTGTGTTTTTCTCACTAACATGGGAAAACAGATGGTGGAATATGGGGGGAAATCTAATAGGTGTTGTAAAATCAGCAGAATTCCAAAATTATTTTCCTGTTTTCTGTAGATTTATTCAGGAACAGAATGTGAGCGTGTCTTATGTCTGCCCGCCTTTGCCAATGTTCAGCAACAGATTGCCTTGTTTGAATTAGGATAGGAATCATGAAAACAGCTGGAGCAGGTTACAAGGAGTTCAAAACGTGGGATTTCACTACTCTCTGCTAATGTACAGTGACTACGTGGATGAGGAAGCTTAGAAATTATTTAGAAAGTTTGTTTTTTCCAGGCTGTCACAGTTCCAAGGTAAGCAGCACTTTGACCCTCACTTAGCTCTTCCTGTGCACCACATTCTGTCCTGTGGCACTCGCTGCTTCCTCGGGGAGCTGTGCCACCCCAGCCAATCTTTCTACTAATTTTAGTTCTCCTGCACTAAGAATAGTGAGGGGAGGTCATCCTACCTTACTGCTTCAAATGAAAGAATTTCTTGATATGGCTGAGGAGAAAGACTTAAAAAGCCCCAGAGCAAACCTAAAACCTTGTATAAAGTTAATGTAATTGTAAACAAATGTAATGCTAGGAAAAATGCAACCATAACCACGTGTGCTAGAGTCTTGAAGGCACTGTACCAAAGGTCACTCACTGTGCTTTTGTCAAACCCCCTTTTGCCAGGTTTAATTAATGAGAGTTAAGTCTCTGTTCTTGCTAATTTGAAGGGAGTTTCTCCTGCTGTTCATAGGATGTGGAGCTTTAGGTGTTACTCTGCAAGGCCCTGGGTGAAGAGAGCATTTAGAGTAGTTCAAATTGATCACTGAATTGGCAGAACAATTTCCTGGCCTTTGGAAAAGGCTATCGAAAATCAACCTTTGGTAGAAGCCTGCAATTCTCTAGTCTAGATTAAATATTGATAAAAACACTGCTTCCCTTAAAATCGAGGTCATGAAAGAAGGTGTGCTCCCTTGTTCAAACCACGGTGGAACAACTGCCGCGCTGTTCTGCTCTTCTCTGGGGTGTCTCTCACAGCTCCCCTGTGAGTGCCTTTTTTGCCGGAGAGATGTGGCCATATCCCCGTGGATCCTGCTGGACCAACCTCCTCTCTTGGCAGCCCTTTCTCTCAGCAGCAGCGGCGAGCCTTTCCCCACCGCCTGATGCGGATGCTCCTCACTCCGCTCACCTCACACCGCGGCTGCTGGGGCTCGCTTGTTTGACAGCAAGGCAGCGGCAGCTGCAGGCCGTGCAGCGCTCGTTCTGCCCGCCGAGTGTGAGGGCTCTGCCGGCGGGGCGGGGCGGGGCAGCGGGGGCGCGGCTCGGCTCGGCTCCGGGCGGGCCCTGGCGCTGGGCATGGAGCTGGAGGAGGCCTTCGTGGCGGCGGGGGCGTTCGGCGCTGGGCAGCGGCGCCTCACGGCGCTCCTGGTGCTGCTGCAGGTGAGGCGGGGCCGCCGCGGCTCCTCACGGCCGCTCCGGCCGCTCGTTCCCGCTTCCGTGTTCTCGGCGTTTGGGGAGCTGGGGCGCGGCGCGCTCCCTTCGGATTCTCCTTCCGCAGCCCGGGCAGCATCCCGGAGGGTGCAGGCAGAGCCGGGACGGCGGTGCCGCTCCCGGGCACAGGCTGCTGCTGGCGCGGCCGGCCGGGCCCCCCCCCCCCGGGGGCGCCCTTNCGGGATGCTCCTTTACCGCGCACCCCCGCCCCGCCGGCGGCGGCTGGTGGCTCGGGCATCCCGCTGGGAAAGGGGAACACCCAGGGGCCCGAGGTCCTCTGTCCCCCGTTCCTCCCGCTCTGAGGACCTTCCCCCTGCTGCTCCCGGCCGCTGTGCCTTGGGCTCCTCTGGCTCCTGCGGGGGCTGGCACAGGAGCCCTCCCCTCGTACCTCCGTGGCGGCAAACATCCTCTTGGAGCCCCGCTTGGATTCATGGGCGTTCCAAAACGGATTTGGTTCTTTTCCAAGTTGCCTGTCAAACCTCTTGCTTACCTTAGTGCTGTTTTACGTGCTCAACTTGTCAAAGTTTATGATTATTTTTCCTATTCCTATGCACGTCTTTTTGTCTAGTTAATTTTTCTGAAGAGTGACTTTTAAACTTCTGCTGACTGGAGGGAAATGGAGTCTAACCCTACCAAATGTTTTTTTGGGTTTTTTGGGGTTTTTTTTGGGTCGGTTTTCTTTTTTTTTCTGTTTATTTTTTTCCCTCTTAATCTCGTGTGAAAGTCGTACGCAGGGTGCTCTCTTTAAACAGTGTCCCCACCCCAGCACGCAAACATTTACGTTTCACTCCCTTAGTTTTCTTGTATAAGGCTTCCTCCTATTAGTGGAGTTCTGCATTGAACTGAACAGTGTTGGGAGGGAGATTGGGCTGATGGCAGGTTTTTGTTTGTAACTTGTTTCTGCAAGACTGTCCACGGTAAGCACAGGATTAAATAGTACTTTAAAATACCATCCAGCCAAGTGCACCAGCCAAAGACAGGTGGCCATTCTAGAGGCAAAACTTTCATCAGTGGTAGTCTCCTAAAAATCACTAATGTGTGGATAGGCTTAAGGATAATGTTATTTTAGGTTAGAAAAAATAAAATAGCATGCAAGGCCTGGGAGATGTGCAGAACATCTTGAGGCCCATCTCAATGAATCAATATTCTCATATGGGCTTTTTAATGAAAATATTTTTTATTCCTGCACATTCTAGTTTTGCTGACGATCAGGTTAGGAATTCAGTCCCTGAAATGGAAATATCTAGTGAAGACTTAAAAAAAAATAATCTTGGATAACTTTTTTTTAACTTGTTACTGCAGGTTTTATTCTTTAGAAAATAGTAAGTAAAACTTTTATTATATAAAGAGTTTTAGTCTTAGATCTCACCTATGAAACCATAATGAAGTTTTTAATTCTTTCCCTTCCCATGTCTGGCTACAAAACTGCAAGAACAAACTGAGCAACTCTACAACGGGAAGGAGGGTATCAAGATGAAACTTTCATTGGAAGTGCAGCAACCTCTCTGGAGTGGTACTTGCTGCTCCCAAGGGCCTCCATGGCCACATCTGGGGATTTAAACACAGACTGTGTTTAGACTGACTGTGTTTTCTTTGGGATGCTGGGTAAAGGGAATTTGTTAATTGTTGGTTTAATGAAAAGCTTGCAGTATTCCATCAGGTCTCTTGGGATTGTTCAGGGTAAATGATCATGTTTTATTTTAAGGTGTATGTGGCTTGTCAGTCGATGCTTATTGTGCTTGTGGGAGCTGTGCCCGACTATCACAGAGACCAAGAAGTAATTCTGGTGAGCAGAGCTGAGCTTGCCAAGCATATCCATTTTGCCAGGAATTTCACATCCATCGTAACTGAGGCAAGTACTTCTCTCATTCGTAATAATTTCTCCTTCTCTTGGAATTTGTGTCACTAGTGCGCGACATGGTGCTTGGAAAAGCCAAACAGAGTTTAGTGTATTGTTTTGCTCAAGGTACTAAAAATTTTTGGAATCCACCTATCTGGCTCTTTCATTTTATCATTATCTGAAAGTATGTAACTGAATAAATCTAACGCTTATTAATTTAGATTGAACTTTCTGTATATTATTCATTTTGTTTTCAGTTTTACTTTCGGCTGTTTTAGAAAGTCATTAATGAAGAATGATCATTTAATTAGCAGTTTATAACTCTAGAATTTAGAATGAGCACCTCTTAATGTCTGCTTTGTACTGAGAAAAGATTCAATCTGTCATGTCTGCACAATCTGCTGTGCAGGGAAGCTTTGCCATGAGTTGCATTACTTACTCACAGAAGATGCATATTAAAGACTATAACTATTAAAATGGAACTCATGCACCACGGTCTGGATATTTTTGTGAAAGTGGGAGATGGAACAGATTGGAGTTTGTCGAGTGGGACAGAAGCTTGACCCTTTACCCTCATGCCTTATGAATTCCAGGCAAGAGGCTGTGCTTGCTTTTTCCTGGTCCCTGGGCTATAATGGCTCAGGCAAGCAGGAGTGACCTCAGCATCGCTGCCAGGGTCAGAAAAAAGGCTGTGTGGGTGGCTTGGCTGGTAGCACGAACTGCAGGAGTTCTGCTGATGGAATTCTTGGAGCAGTTGTCAGCAAACTCCTATAAGACAGGTTAGCACTTGGTGTGTAGCTAATGTCAAATTTTGCTTCCTTCCCGTTATCCCAAGTGGGCCTGTGTAATGTTTATCTTGGAAAAATGTAGTGACCAGACATAAGAAGGAATTACGCAGCATTGGATCATATCCTCTGTCAGAAACATATTTTTGATTAGCCTGTTTTCCAAGATCACCCTTCAGTTTCAGATTCTCAGCAGGATGCCTAATATGGGGTGCTTAATTTATAATCAGAAGTCATGAAATTTTAACTAATACTGTGGTTTTAAATGTAGAAGTAAGTGTCCCTATTTTCAAAATATGTGGCAATTACCAAGATTAATAAAAATAAATTTATGTTCCTATGCATTTTATTAACTTTATTTTAAGATTTCAGAAGACTGTATTGTTAATAGGTTTGGTTTTTTTTAATGAAACCTTTAGATGCTGGCCAGCATTTTGCTGCTAGCAGTCTAGTAACTAAATCAGACAAATCAGACTGCCTTGTGGATGGAAAGAGCTCAGAGGATGTCTGTTTTGGTGAGACAAGCTACAGTTCGGCGACGTTTTTGTTGGCAAGCTACAGTTAATTTTGAAGAATATTTAACAAGCTCCCTTTGTGCAAATAAGGTAGATAGATGCATTCTTTTTTAAGTTATATTCTCCACAGATCATTATACCAGACTTGTTATAATACGAGCATGCATCCACTAAGCAGCAGAAGTACCCGTTTGCAGAAGCAATCTTTTTTCTTGTTCTGCCCTGCGGGAGCTGCTTCTGTAAAGTTTATTTCCTTTATTTTGGTGATGGATATTAAACTACATGGAGCTTAAATATTCTCAGTTGTGTTCTGGTTTTTCAGGGGCAGTGCTCTCAAAAAAACCCTAGAGTGCTTTCAGGAACTAATCATTGTACAGGCTGTCTGCATGCCTTGTCTGCGTGCTTTGCCCCATTGGGAATCAGAATTTTCAATCCAGTCTCAGTTAATTTTCTTCATTCTGATGATTTGTGATTGTGCTGCCTCCGTTTAGATTTTGAATGAGGTAAAAAGTATATTTTATAAAGAAACCCGTAATTTCTTTGTAACTTTTGTTTGGTTATAAATGCATGTGTGCAGTAAGATACCAAAATACCAACGAGTAGGCCATAACTAGTTCTGAGCGTTTTTATGAAACAAGGACTTTTTGCTGTAATCCCTTTCTGGTTCTCTTCAAGAGTTCAGCATGTGTGTGGTGAGGAAAGGCACCAGGGATCACTCATTGTTCAGGAAGCACAGCATTAACTCTCTAAGTACTGCAGAAGTGAACGTGCATTATACTTCTTAATAAAGAAATTTTAATACCAGTTCATTGAAGTAGCTCTGCTGGTTTAGTGCTGAAATGGCTAAGCTGTTACCAGGTCAGACCTTCCTTGGTTTAATAACCTAAGATAAGCTGCCTTGCCAAAGCTTGGGAATTGGGGTGCAGCTAGTGATGCTTGCCAAGTGGGATGATTTTGATTTATTACAATGACATTTCCAGGAGGAGAGATGTTAGATTCTGTTAGAGAGGAAAAAATACGACTACTGTTGGCTTACCTATCAGACTTTGAATAAAACTTTAATGGGATATAAAATAAGAAGTGGGAAATAACAAGAGAAGAATTTTGATAGTTTTTTATATTTTGCGGGGGAAGGGCATACTTTTAATAAAGTTTGGGTTTTTTTTTATAGTGGTACCTAATTGAACAAGAAGCCTACAAAGTAAGCCTTGCATCATCCCTGTTTTTTGCTGGGTTGCTCATTGGAAATATCACGTTTGGTCCTTTGTCAGATAAACTGGGCAGGAAACCAGTGTATATCTCGGGTAAGATTGTTAAAAGGTTTTTCTTAAGTATTCTACACAGAAAACATCTGTTGCCTGCCCCTGGGCCACGCTACTGAGAGGCTACTCGTGGGTCCCTTGCTCTGTCCATGACCTGGTATGAGCATTTCACTTGGAGTGGAGCAGCACTGAAACTGGTTATTGTCAGTGTGCTGAGCAGCACAGAGGTCACAGAGTATCAGTGGGAGGTGAAAAAAATCTGGTTTTGTGTTGGCTGTCACTGTTGGAGCACAGTATTCCACACGTTGCCTAACTATATTGTTCCAAATAAAAAATCATCTGCTTTTTTTTCAAGGGGGTGGGGGAGACTGATTTACCTAAGCATCTTCAGGGTGGGGTGCTCATGTCCTGGTGTTTTTTTTTCCAGCTGCGTTTGCAGCCAAAGGGTCTTGCTGTTAAATGAGAACATTGTCTCAAGGAAATGCCATCTTTGGCATTGCAGACCTCAAGTTTGTGACTTGAAAATGATTGTAATTTTCATGTGGTGTGATTTCAGAAAGCCAAATATGAGAGATGAGACATGAATACTCCAAACTAATCATTATAGTCACTGACTGGCTGTGGTCTCCTCCCTTCTTTTGGAGTTCAAGCTGTGTAGCAGAAGTACTAATTACATTTTCTTCTGTCTCTGCAGGTCTATTTTTTGATGTTGTTTTTGGGTACGTCACAGCCTTAGCTCCGAATTATGACATATTTGCAGTTTCACGGTTTTTTGTTGGAATTGTGAATGGTGGAATGGCTCTTGTGTCTTTTGTCCTAACACAGGAATATGTAGGAAAATCATTTTGGTCATTTACAGGTGGGATTTGGGATATATTTAATCATTGTTATCGTGACACATATTGTTCTATCAGTACCTTTTTACCAAGTCGAGTCAGTTGTAGTGTAAGTCAGATAAGTGTGATGTGATTCATCCAGGTTCTGATTTCTGTGGGAAAGGTGCCCGAATTAGGAAGATGGGACTGAGTTTGTTTGATAAATAGCAAAATTGAGGTTTTCAAATTGATACATTAATTCCTAACATTTCTAAATTTGGACACTGCATTACATGCAAAAAAGTAGTTTTGGCAGATCCTGCCTAATTCTGCTGTGTGGTACCTTGGGAAGGTACTCTGGGAACTTTCTCTGAACCACAAAATGGGTTAGTGCCTGAACTGTGTTTTTTCCTCTGTTGAATGTGCTGACTCTCCAGTATTTTTAAATGTCCTTCTTTCACATGCCACTGGCAAGACCTAAATAAGTTTAACACTTGCATATCAGACAGTTGCAAAGCTGGAGTAGCCTAGGCTGTAACTCCTTTCTGGCTTCTACAACATGGAGAAAACCATGCTCCAAATGCTGACTTGCTGTGGCTGTAAGCGTATTTCTCTCCCTCATTTATTCAGTTGCTTCATTCTACTGTTTTTCTTTTTTTTTTTTTCTTTTAAGTACTGGATTTTCCTTTTCTCCTGAGTTCAATTTTCTGACTCACGCCTTTTCTCTCTCCCACCCTTCCTTCTCCCTTTCTCCTGTTGTCTCTGCTCTTCCCTGCCTTCTCTCTGCAGGGCCAGCCTCCCGATGGATGGAAGAGACAGGCCATTTCCTGCTGCTTGTTGCTCTAGGTGCTCTATTCTGATTCTGCTCAGCGCTGAGAAGGAGGGGCTAAAGGAGAGGGAGCTGCTGGATGCAGCTCAGCTGTGCTGGAGCAGCTGTCCTGGGTGTTGGTGTGAGCTGGCCCTTGTGGGCCACAGCTGAGAGTGTCTGGGTTCCTGCCTTAGCCTGCAGGAGGTTTGTTGCTAGGCTTTTGGAGTTCCAGTTGACCCCATATTCTAAACATTTTTATTTATGCTTATTCGTCAGACATCTGCTGTAGTAAAGCTCTGGCAGCTGGTTTTGCACTGAGCTCAGTCCTTGTACATCTATAACTTAGTTTCAATTTCTGCTCCAGCCTGCCCCTTCTATTCAAGATTGCCCTAATAGACCTAAATAAAGCACTCATTCTCCATGCTTCCCCTTCCTGCCCTCAGGTTTTCTCTCTGGTCTGTAGGCTTCTGTTACTTTCTTGCTCTCTCCTGTGTCCTACTCTTTACTTTTCAAAGGGGGAAAAATACCCCAAGCTTCCCACACACTACAGAAAGCTGTTCTTCATTGGGATTGCGTAATAGACTGAAGCCAGCTGGTTCCCAAGTGCTGTAAACACAGCTCATGAAATCGCTATTTTATTTAGGTGTATCATGGGCTAGGAATTTTGGGCTTCTGCTTAAGAAATCTTTTTCTTTTGCCAGTGGTTTCTGTAGTGACTGGTTTGATCTTGTATTTTCAGGTTCCTTAACTAATTTGATGTTTGCAGTTGGCATTGCTGTTTATGCTTTGCTGGGTTACTGTGTCAGAGAATGGCGCTACCTCGCCTTCCTGGCGAATACTCCAGGAGTCTTCTTCCTCCTCCTTTCTTTGTAAGTGGTTCACGTGCATTATAATCATCAGAAAAAAGATTCAGTAATGAAGTTACTTTTTCTTGTCATCATTTGAGTGAGTGGCAAAAATGAGGATGACATTTTTCTTTATGGGTTTGTGAACCAAGCAAGATTAAAATTATATTGTGCAGGCAGAAGGGGTGTTAAATGAAGCAGAAAGTCAGGGTTACCCAAAAGACAAGCTTGTGTTTCTGAATGCTGTTACAGCTGTGGTGGCCAGCGCTGCAAAGAGCAGCTGTGTGCCAGCTGTCCAAGAAAACTCAATTACAAATCTGCTTGGGGAAGGGAAGGAAGGCCTGCCAGAGGCTGCAAGCTGGAGCATCTGCCAGGAGCACTGCCTCTTGCCAAGGCAGGGCTTCAGCACTTAAGAACTTCTGGAAGTCATCCTAGAGGGATTTTAGTTTCTTTCCATGAGATTCACGCAAAGGGAAATAAGTGGGAGCACTTGGAATTACCTTTTTACTGTGTTCTGCTATGTATCTGCTTGCTTTTGAGGTTCCTTGTGCCTGTTCCTAGTGCTGAGTGCTCCCGTTTAGAATTCCTACACTGGCACTATCATAATAATGATTATAAACTGCATCAGTATCAAGGAATTAAGTTCTGCCTTTGTCTGGCCTGTGTTCTTAGGGAATGTGCTTTTAACATAAAAAGTTACACACCTTGTACGTTCCTGATCACTAGTTAACGCTGTAGAAGAAATAAAAGAATTTGTGTAGTGGGTTGCCTACACATTAATACAGGGAATGTCTGGCATACAGCACAGATTGAAAAAAACTCCTCTGATTCCATTTTTAAAGATAGATCTCCTCTGGAAAGAAGTTCTGTTAAAGACTGCACTAAAAAACCCACCTGTAGTAAAAGAATACAAAGCCTGAGGGCATCATAAAGAAGTTCTGCATGATATATTTTCCTCTATGGTGTTGTGTTTCTGATGAAGTAGAATTACTTCCCCAAATACTAAAAATACTGGGATCTTTCAAAATAACAGAAGTTAAGTTTGGTTGTAGGATGTAAATCTCTGTTAAGAGTGCCAGAGAAAATAATTGTTCAGTTCAAAATGTCCCATTCCTTATTTTATGGCTCATATAAAAACTGCAACAGGGAAAAAAAAAAAGCAGGCATCATGAAGTTGTAGTAAGCAAGGATATTCTGATTATATGTGGGAATAAGAGATTTAAAACCTAGATCAGCAGTGATGAGCTGGTACTGGAGCCTGACAATTAATTCCTCAGGAATGTTTCCTTCCTTTTCTTTCCACTCTTAACTCAGAGCCCTTCCCGTAATGGGAAGCTTGAAATAAAATTTATGAGAATGAAGTTTTGTCCGGGCTGCTCAGATAATAGAGGTTTGAGATGCTTCCTGGGCCATGCTAGTGTAGCGTTGCCTAAGAAGTCAGTTCAGCACAAGTCAAGATTTAGATGTGTCAGCTCTTTTAACATCACTGAGTGCAATGTCAAGCATCTCCCCATGATCCATCTGTAAGGTTAACTGTTAGCACCAGGCTACTTGGAACTGAATATGCAGAGCAGTGCAAATAGAATGTTTTCCTCTGAATTTTGTACTGGTACATTCTTTTAAAGTATCGATCTGCAAAATGGAAAGATTGACTTTAGTGCTGTTGATGCCTAAAGAGGCCAACCTAGAAACAGAGACTAGACAGGAGTAAGGGAATAAAGGTGGATATTTATTTGAAAGGCCTTCAGAGGCACACCCTGGGCAGGCCAAAGGCTACACCCAAGATGGACCCCGAGTCACGAGTTCTTCACACTTTTATAGCTTTGGTCCATTTGCGTATCAACCCAATTTCACCAGTTAAACTTTAGCTAATGATGTAATTTCCCCTCAGCTTGCCCCCCTTCTCAAGATGCTGGGTTACACATTTTGGGCCTAGGCCGGGCTGGGTGTCCTTGGAGAGCAGCCTGGAGAGGCTTTGTTCTGTCTGTCTCAGCATGAGAGAGCAGCAGCTCACAGGCTACAGGACACTGCAGAGTTACACACTAGGAATACAGAATTTGAAAAATATAAAAGTTAAAATGTAAGGCATCACTGTGTTCATAGGAATGCACTTTACATCGTTGATTTTCTGTGCTGTCCTGTTAGCATGCTCCCAGAATCACCACGATGGTTGTACTCCCAAGGGAAAATGGCAGAAGCTGAAGATGTGCTGCAGTACATTGCCCTTGGTAATGGAAAAGAGAGATTAAATGTGAAATTGAAGCCAAGTGCAGTAAGTTTGAGAAAGGATGAACCAGCAGCTGGTATCCTGACCTTGGTGAAACACCCGGTGCTTCGGTGGCGAACCCTCACTCTGATGTACCTCTGGTAAGAAGGAACAGGATGACGAGGTGCTGTGAGTCAGACAGGAGGAAACAATCAAAATCTTCATCCCTTTCTCTTAAAAATGATGGCCTAAGAAAGTAAATCATAAATTTGCCAGTTGATGGCTGGCAACAACCATGTCTTGTAAGGTTGGTGTTTTGTTATTGTTGCTGGTGGTTTATTTTCAGTGTGTTACTCAGAAACTGCTTCAAAACCTACCAAGAAATAATCTGGTGAGAGCATAATATTTATGCAGACTGAAATGAGAAGCTGAAGCAGAAATAACTGACAGGATGTGTGTTTGAACCAGTCTTGGGAAGAAAAGGACTGCATGGATAGCAACCATAGAGATCTGGATTAAGAAGCAGTCCAAAATTACATTACATACATTCAGTGGAGGAAAATTGTGAGCAAGATAAAATATAGATTGCATAATTTTATATTAGGTGCTGTCTTTAAAAGTGGTACAACAAGACCAGTTAATAATATAACTTTTCTGGTTATTTTTAGGTATGTCTGTAGTTTCGTGTACTATGGACTAACTTTAAACGCTGGTGAATTAAGAGGAAATCTGTATTTAAACGTGGCTCTTTCTGGTCTTGTAGAAGTTCCAGCATTTCCTCTCTGCATGTTTTTTATTGAGAAATCCTGGTAAGACAAGTCTATTTCCCAGTTCTCTGCATATATTTGTAGATACCTTAGAAAAATATTAACGTTTGTCTCAGTAAGATATTTCACTATTTTTCTGAGCAGTGTTGGTTCTTTGGGGATTTACTCCACTGCAGGGGTTTCTGCACTTGATACAGAAATGAGAGCCTGGTTTTCTACCTCTTCACTTTTTTAGTTTTGTTCGTATCTTGCATTACTCCAGAGATAAGCTTTTCAATGATTAATGTTATTAAAAAAGTTTGGTCTTTATGGAAAAAAGGAATAGCGTAGTTATTTAAGTATCTATGGGTTATATATATATCTATCTTACATATTTTATTCAGAATAACTTGGTTTTGTAGTGCCTACCAACTGCAGTTGAAAGCAGTTTTCAGAATTGTTCATTTTTACTTAAACTTTTCAAAGAGAACTTTGAAGTGAGAACTGCTGAATTTTCATGAAGGCATGGATGAGCCATGTCCATGTATTTTCATGCTTTGCAGTGTGTTTGGAAGCCATCTTTTATGTAGGGTACTATTTTCCAAAGGCCAAACAGTCTGGCAGCAGAGGGCTCCTCAGGGTTTCATGTAACCATCACATGGAGTATCTTTGTAAAGATGCTTTGGTCTCACTGAGATCAGTGGCAAAAATCCTGTTTTCTTCAGCCTGGAGGGGATGTCACCTTTGGGGAGTTTTGGGCAGTAAAAAGCTGTCAGCTTGGTCAAACTGCAAAGCAAAGCAAGCAGCCAACCTTCACCTCAAGCCCACAAAGCCTAAGTCAGACGTGTTTATTTAAACCACAAACTGCACAAGTCCTTTTCTTTTTTTTTTTTTTTTCTTTTTTTTCATTATAATTTGTCAAACTAATTGTAATTTTCAACCTTTTGGTTTCCTGAAGTATAGATATGTGTAGTTTTAGATGCTTTAATACAAAAGAGAATGTGACAAGCCCCTGCTCTGTTTTAATTCAGTTTTAGTGAGCAATATCCTTAAAGTATAACTTGCTTGTTGCAAAAATGTTTTAGATTTTTAAAACCAAGCATTGTACATTTGTTACAGATAAACTGTAGTTCTACACGTATGGGGAAGTAGTTAGAAATAGCTGTGAAAGTTCATAAAGTAACAAGCACATGTAGTATTTCTACATGCCTGCAAACTGTTGCTAAGAATATCTTTACTTGTGGGCCTTTGCAAATAATTATGAAATATTTAAATATGGCAGATGTGGAGATGGGCTGGTGCTTTTCTGTCCTGTCGTCTTCTCTTTTATTTTAAAACACCAGGCAGTAAAAATGGCCCTTGGTGATTTCTGTGTTTATGCTGTTAGACACAAAAGCATACAAAACAGTTTTACAGTGGGTTACAACTGTATATATTCATGCAAAGTTGTGAAGGAGAAATACTCAAGACGTATTTTAATTACATTTTCTTGAACACTGTTAATTTGATCTTTGTGTGTATGCACTGTAATACCCTTTTGGAGACAAGGCCCATTGCCTTGCTCAGTACTGAGAAGAAAAAAGTCTTGAGTTCTTGTTGCCAAAGTAGAGAGTCTTCTCAAGGCTACAAATTCCATAGCTTAAAAATGAAAACTTGACTAGAAAAAGGAAAGCTGTTTTGGGAGGACTTCAGTGCACAGAACTAGAGAAGCAAGATTTGAAGTATATTTACCAAGATACAACAGATTTATAGCTGTTACTTACGCTGCTGTGTACTTTAGTGTTTAGTACTTTGATATTTTACAGACAAGTTGAAAGACACTGAAGGACTTTGTTTCTATCTTTACCTGGGTGCTCTTTTCCTTCTAGGTCTGGCAGACGTAAAACCATGACGTGTTTCCTGATATTTGCAGGATTTGCCTGTATATTCGCCATGTTTTTACCAATGAATGCTGGTGAGTGTGTGCTGCTGCAAAACCAGAAGTTTCTGAATTTGGATAAAAGCTGACAAAACAACTTAATGGACATTTTGTGACTGAGTATATGAGGGCCTGAACACCTATCCATTTGTACCCCTCTCCTTGTGTTTTCAGGGCTGGTCAGGGAGCCAGGGTCATGTCTGTAGTCCTTTTACCTTCTTGCAGGCATAATTTGAACCTGTTAATTGACTAAGTTTGTCTGACTGTAAGCCCTTGGCTCTTTGAAGGTCACGTTCTGTCTCAGACACTGACACTGCATCCATCACTATCAAGCAGTTAACCTTATAAATTCTGGATTTAATTGCCAGACTGCCATGCAGTGTAACATTAGTTTGACTGCATCTTGACAGTGTGAGATGCCAAGCTTAATTTTTCATTGTTTTTGGTGGCATGTGATATTTATAGAAATAGAAACCTGAGGTTTTATGGAATTAGAAGCTTAACTTATCCTTAAAAAGCCTCAAGCCGCTACAAAGCATAAAAAAAAATGTCGTACTTGAGAATTAAAAATGGAATTCAGAATTGCAGTACAGAAGCCATAGGGATGGCCAGAAGCTTGCTGCCTTTGTCAGTCTCAGCTGGGTACTGCTGTTTATGCAGTTGTGAGGACAGTTCATGGTAACAGTGGAGTATCATCAAGTATTTTTCTCTTCTCAAAAGATGTGTTTTATCTGGCATTGTTGGTGACATTAACAAAACTTTGGGGTTTGTATTTTCACTTTCATTTCCATTTCAAGTACAGTTTTTCTGTATTACTGTTTATTTTTGCTACTGAAAACTTAATGGTGCTAACAAATAGTGTGAGGCTGCTCTCTGCTTTTGTTTTTCCTAACACCACTTCATTAGAAATGCTTCAGCCTTAGCAGTGTTTTGACTGAGGAGCACCAGCAATGTGATTACAGGGTAGTCTTCCATAGGCTGTATTTATTCTTAACAGATAAAAATGCTGTCTGGCATCAGTTCCAATTGATCTCAGAAGTCCCAGGAAGAAAAACAGACAGAGATAAAATGTCCCATAATCTAATTTGCCATCTTGTCTTAATTCAAGTTCTCAGACATTTTGTTGCTCCTTTTATTGAGACAGATTCTTTATTCCAACAGGTTTCCTCTTTATGCTTATAAATACTAAAACAAAATGATAGAAAAGCAGTAGGGACTAATTAGGATACGGTAATGTTCCTGAAGAGCTGCTAATTTACAGGAAATCTTCTGCCTTTTCCAGTTGACTTGACTTTAATCCCATTAAAACATCTGACTTTGCACTGTAGAGAGGGTAAAGATGGCTCTTGGCCCAGAGTGATCCATGTCAGTTCAGCAGAAATAAATTTGGTTCCAAGCATGATGAAAAAGAATCACAATGGATGAAATGAGGATTGTTGCAGCTCTAGTCTGACCTTCCTATTAGTATTATGTTTGTCTAAGTCTCTGTTCTTCTCAGTGACTGATAAGATCCTTGATTTTATTACAAGGGATTTAAGATTTTAATGAGATGTTGGGCACTTGCCTTTTGTCTGTAACCTTTGCTTGATTGCTACATAATTCTGCTAACTTGTGAATGAGAATCTGAGCTGAGTAATTTCCCCTGTGGAATAAGCCAAGAACTCTTTTGTTATGAGAGATGTGTACTGAATTTGAGACTAAAATTCTCTCAATGGTTATGTAAAAACTGATATATCCTTCAGCTCCCTCTTTCCTTATCACTAGAACTGTTTAGTTAGTTTGTGTATCAGACTGGAAGATGGTGAGGGAGAGTGGCAGTGGAGGGAGAATGGGGCTGTAATACTGTTTTCTTCCAAAAGCTGTTGTAAAGCACAAAGATATCTGCATTTTGTGTCTGCTTTATACTATAGTAAGCAAAGGAGACTACTAGTCTAAAGATAACTGGATTTTAGCTTTCATTTAGATTTATCTGCTTGTGCTGAACACATAATACCTTTTTGTGGCTTTTATTGATCTGCTTTCCACTGAAAAAGGAAAGAGAATTTGCAGTTCTTTAAATCGATTTTACTTGAGCTTTTGTTAATGTTGGGTGTTTTGTGTCGAGGACTAACCTTTCATGGTGGATACTTTTTCTGAAGTAAGTTTATGAACTCCTTTGGTTTCAAAAGTACTGCTTAAGTGAACTTTTACTATGAAGATGACTGGCAGAGGGTGACTTCACATAATGGCACTGCAAATGAGACTATTAGTGGCATTGACAGCATCAAAACTTAATCTCACAGAGGAACTCCTCTTCTAGAAGATCTTAGACATCAGCACCACTTGTTACCATTTTCTTCCAGTTTACTTCTCTAAATTCCAAAGACCTGCTAATGGAAGTTCATCGCTTATCAATAAAACAGAAGTACATGGATTTCATGAGAACTTAGAACCTTGCTTTTAGCCAGGTTTGAGTCAGTTGCCCTGGCTGGGCTGTTTCAGGCAGCCTCGTGTGTGTGCAGCTGCCACTGCAGGTTCAGTGGAAGGGTGTGAGAGCAGATGTGATACCAGAGTTACAGGGGCTGCAGGGCCCTGCTTGGCCAGACTGAGGGAATGACTGATACGTGTGCACCAGAATCTCACAGGCGACTGTGCATTCCTGCTTTTAACGCTGTTACATTTTTTAAATGGAAAGAAAACCATGGGCTGTTCTGCAAGAATTGCTAAAAGTATGTTCCAAGACTGTGAGAAAAACATAAGGACTATGTCTGGGCTTATTTTCACTGCACGTCAGCTTCCCTGGGTATTTCCAGTGTGCTTCTCATCCCACGATAATTCCCCACATGGCCAGCCTTCAGAATCCCCTGAGGGAGGGAACCTGGAGCACAGTGCACTTAAAATTCATTCCTAAGAATCCGAGTCCTAATTTCTCTGTCTAGACTCTCTTCTGTTTTGATAGTAAAACCAAAACTTCCCATGCTATATTGTTAGCATGTGGATATGCAATGTTCAGTTTTAATTTTTCCTGGGAGAACAGCAAGCTTTAAAATACGTTTGAAAATTACAAATTACAAATATCTTCGCTGCCTTATGTTTACTTAATGGAAGGCAAGGGATGTCCCAGCTTTCTGACAACACCCAGCAGGGCTCTGGAGGACCAGGTTCACACCTTTCCATCTGGCAACTCTATGGAATATTGCAGTTCTTCCTGAGCAAAAGGAGAACTTGGATGAAAATGCTGCATCTCTTTTGCATGAATTACAGAAATAACTGCAAAAATGCGCCACGCTTATAGAAACTAAATCAAGTTTTTGGATTTCAGTTTACATACAAATGAATTTCTGCATCAGTTGAAACAGAATCTTACTTGAGCGGATGAATTGTACTGAGAATATTCGAGGGCAAAACTAAAAGAAAAGCAATTGAGAAGCAATGAGTGTTTCCCATTACTTAATGGATATCATTTGATGCAAACAGAAGCATGATGAACTCAGTGCTTAGGAGAAGAACCTGAAATACAGCTAATCAGAGCATTCAAGGTTTTTTTCATGCTGAAAAAGTATTAAATTATCTTCTTGTTAAAACAGATGGTGCAAACATAACCATAACCAAAATCACATTAATTAAAGACTTTAAAACATGCACACTTCAGTTCAGCTGACTAAACTCTGTCTGGTAGTAAACTGGGCTGCAGTAGCATTTGTTCTTTCCAGTTACAGAGCTGTTTCAGTTCTCAGTCCTAAGAGGATGTCCTTGGGGAGCAAGTAAACTGTTGGAGTGAACAGTGTGTATTATGGGTTTACTCCAATAAATGGCCAAAGAGGGTACGTTGTCTGTGCTCATCAAAAGACGTGGTTACTGGTGAGATGTTCTCACTGCACTGCTGGAAGCAGCAGTCCTTCCGTTCAGGCCTGTGATAGTTTTATATTTCACAAAAAAAATTGGGTTGGTTTTCTTTGTCCTAAATACGATTTTAACCATTTGTTCTTAAACTAGTTTGGTTGGGAAGAGCTGAGATAGTGCTTTTGTGCTTGTAGTTGAAAAATGTATTAAAAAAGTTGATTAAACATTGCATTTGTGTGATAATACCTTCAAGAGGGCTGGATATCTGTGTAAAAAAAAAGTAAGAAAAGAGACTGTTCATGCCTACAGCTTGTTTTTTCTTTCCTGAAAGGTCTCCTCCTCGGTCCCACTTTGTTAGCTCTGTGTGGGAAAATGATGGTCAGCGCTGCTTTCAACATCCTGTACATTTACACATCTGAGCTGTACCCAACACTGCTGAGGTAATTTAACAGAGCTTCTGGGTAAATAAAATCAGTTTTCATGCTCAGCACTACTGATTGCTGGTGTGCTTCAGTACTTACCTGTAATTATTTTTGCCTGAAATAACAGTATGAGTCCTTCCTGTAATGAAGCTTGCCAGGGCTCAAAGGAGCTTCTAGCAGTCACACATTTTGCATCTCTGCACTTTCCCAGGCTGTTTGGGACAGCTTGTTCTAGGTCTGAATCCAGAATAAAAGCATGAAAACCACCCTTCTTGTGCTGCAGTGATAGGTGCTGGGTTTCTCACTTCTGTTGGTTTTTGGGAGTAAAATTACAGGGTGCAAACTGCAAACCCAAATGTAGCAATGTGATGGAAATGTGTGCTAACCTAATCATAAACGGAAACTATTTACAGAAAGGATTATTTACACAAGTCCTTGTGTGTACTTGCATCTCCCATATAATTGTTTGCCCACTGGAAAACAAGTGCTTTTCTATATCTTTGTTATTTAATTAAATATTCATAATGCAACTAATTTTAATAGTATCTCCATGACAGTAATTTGTTCCATACCACTTAATTAATGAACAACTGGGCTAAAAATTTATTTTTCACAGTTCTTACCAACTCTCTGTGAAGTCACTCTGTTATATCCCAAGATAAATCTGAGATAGGAAAATATAATACACAGTCTTGTTCTTCTCACCCCTATCTTGGTTCCATATGATTTTCCAAATGGTACTCCAAGTACATGTTCAGAATTTGAGTCATACTGCAGAACTTTGTTAAGAATAGCAATTTTAAACCTACTGCAAAACTTGGGCCCACTTTAGAGAGCTCAGGGAAAGCTGAGAGCTGATGAGGAGTAGGAAGGTGTCCCAGCTGGTAGATGTGGACTGGAGCACCACAGAGGGAGGGAGGTAGGATGGTGACACAGATCCAGGTCATTGAGGGCTTTGGGGGAAAGTTGAAAAAGGGGAAACAAAAAAATCCCCAAACAAACCAACCCCTAAAAAAAAAAAGAAAAAGTGTGTGACTCCTTGGATTGTTTGGGTTTTCTTCTGTTGGACTGTGAGTGCAGCTTTTGCAGTACCACTGGTGCGGATGGAGGTGGAGTGGCTGTTTCTGGATACTGAGCTTGTGATTTCTGGCACAGTTTTAGATCGAACACAAGTCCCAAGCACGCTAACTGAAATAGGCTGTGGGGGCTTGTTTATATTCTCTCTATCCAAACTTTTGTATCCTTTAAAACCTCATTGTTTTCCTGTTTGTTTGTTTTTGTTTGTTTAAGTGGCTGTGTTTGTTTTGTTTTGTTTTGTTTTTCCTGTCCCCTTTGCTTTTCTAATCAAGAAAATTAAATCTGAAAATGGTTTCATTTATTGGCTTCCGCTTTTTTTGCTCTGTTTTCATGTTACACTGTCTTTTTAGGTCCTATTGATGTTTGGTGCCAAGGATGTGACAGCTCATACCTAACAAGAATTATAGCACTGTTTCAGTGTGTTTGAAACTAAGCGTTTGTAATTAGGAATATTTAAAAGTAAAAAATCAAGTAAAGTGCTGCTTTATTTGAGAATCTGCAGTAATATTCTGGCAAAAAAAAAAGTACTTTGCATGTCAAATTCACAGACCACCAGTGGAGAACATGCAAGAATTAGGATAGTTTAAAAAATCAGCAACTTTTATTAGACAAGTCATGTTTAATAATGTGGCAAATTTTTACGTTAAACCATGTGAAAATTCCTGACGTGTGACAATTTATGCATTTAACAATGTTTAATACCTCTCTGGTACTTTTAATTGGAAATATTACAGTTTCTGCAAGAGAAGTGGTGATGGGTGTTAAATTTAAAGCAAAGCAATAGCACCATCTGGTGGTGTCTGCAAAGCTCTGGCGCGCTCGTGGCAGTGCTCTGGCATGTCATGGGATGAGGCAGGTACATTGAAAGGCAGAAGTAGGATAACTACTTTTTTTCCTTTTTTTTTTCTTTCCCAGTTGGATGTTTTGCAGAAAAAAAAATGTTTTCAGTCGTACTGCTCCTTATTTAAGCCTAATTGTTACTTGAGGCATGAGGACTATTAGGCACATATTTTAAGTTAGCTGGTTTGTGTAGCAATGACAAATACATCTCATGCTAGAAACAGGGCAGTGCTGTAGGTTGGGGAGTGTTTGTGCTTTGGGCATTTTTCCTTTTGGATGTGTCATTAAAATACCTGTGGGGGAAAAGAAGGTTAAAAATAGAAAACTTCACTGCTGTTGCATTTTGGACAAGGAGTAAGGTTATCTTTGGGGACAAAATGTAATCATAGCGCTAGTAATACAGCTGTAAGAACAAACTTTTTTTTTAATGAGAAAATGGTTGCAAATTGAGGATGCCCTTGTATGTGATGGATGAAATCAGAGTGGGGCCATTGGACTGCCTAGGGTAGCTTTTTTGCTTATTTTCAGCAATTACTAAGCTATTTGTGTGGTTTTCCTCTTGGATACCACATTATTCTGTATAACCCAAACTCTGCTGAATTCTGAACTAAAGCTATCACAAGGTCTTCTAACAACTGCTTTCATTTTGCACTGGAATTGAAATGACACAATTTGCATTCAGGACTACCTTTTGCCCTGGTACCTCTCAGCAGAAAAAAAAAAGCCAGCAAACTTCTGGGTATGGACAGACTTGGGGGCTGTGGGAAGGATGCTTCCAAAGGAATGGTTCACCCACAGACTGATGTGTCTCATCGTTCAAGGATTTTGTTGATGGGGAGATGCTTGGCCTTGTCTTGTGGGGTTTGGTCAATGTTGCCTCAATGTGAGGACACACCAAAGTTGCTGGCTTCTCATCAGCTCCCTCCATCATCTTGTTTCCCTTCACCTGTGCACAGGGCTATTAGGAAGGGATGTGCAGGTGGGTGATGCTGGGACACTGGTGACCCCTGTCACTGCTCTGCTTGTGTTCTTTAACCCTGTCTCTGTGAGAAAAGGGTGAGCAGGAGCAGCTCAGCTCAGTGGTGAGACTGAGGATCAGGAGGAGTGAGAGGAAGCAACCAAGAGCCATAGAGAGAACAGCCACCTTGAGCTTGTTCTTGCCGTCTCACTGATGATGGTGCCAGTGGCAGTCTCTGAAGGGTGTTACATACTCTGTGGAGGAGTGATACAGAGGTGGAAGATGTTTGCATTTGATCAGGAAATAAAAGACTCTAAGGACTTTATAACTTTCTTTAGAAGGGATCCTGCTGTTCTAAGCCATGCTTTGATATCACAGTCTAGATGAGATTCTTTAAACTTGTCTGAAAATGGAGGGGAGCACAGAATTCAGCAGCTCCTGTAGTGACACATCTGGCCAGATGTTTTCAAGCTTCACACTGGCAAATAGTGGTTTTCTGTTTGGAGGTAAGCAGTGACTTTTCAGCTGTGCTCCCTGAGGCTGCTCCAGCCTGAGCTGCAGATAGCATTCAGCATGTCTCTGAAGATCCTGTCACATTCTGAAATTCCCCATTCAGCCCAGGGATGTCCAGCTAAATTGCCCTGTATGGCATCTTGGAAAGCCTCTTGGTTCAAACTTCTGTGACGAGTGGTTTTGTGAGGGTTTGAAAGGCTGTGATTTTACCTTACCTGCAGCCAATTCAGGAAAACCTTGGGAGTAACTGCCAGAGGTCTTAAAACTTCATTTAAATTAAAGACTACTGATAATTTATATTTATAAGTTGGCTCTGGCAGTGCCACCACATGTTCATGCATGACTCAGTTGCGTATTCTGAAAGTACAAATCTTTTATCCTTTGTTCAAAACAGAAATGCTGGCTTGGGTGTCTGCTCCATGTCTTGCAGATTTGGGGGCATTTTGGCTCCGTTTGTGCCATCTATGGTAAGATTATTTTTAGTTTTTTATTTAACTCAGATTCCTTAAATTCCTCTCAAAAGCACTTTGTTGATTTTGGTACAACATATGCCTATATTCCTTAAAAAAAAAAAAAAAGTTGGTTTTATGAAAAGTTAAATACTGTTCACTCAATTTTAAGAATTAATGAATAAAACTTTTAAAAATACCTAGTATTTTATTGGTTTTTGAAATAGAAGTCTAATATTCTGTGTTGTGTAACAATTTCGTGTCTTAGTGAAATGACTGCCATATAAATGCATTTGGTACTGCTAAAGCTCAGTCAGTATCTGAATTCTTTTAGACATGTAAAAAAAGTTGTCATTTGAAGGTGTTTCTGTGAAATGCTATTTTTTTGGGGTTTTTTGCTCTACTAGTATATGGAAAGTTGCACCAACTGCTGGAGTGACAAGTTGTAGTACTTTGGTTTTGACTACAGTTGATGTATTTTAAGAGCAGGAAAAAGTGCTGTGCTTTTACAATGTATTTTGAATTTCAGAAATCTCTTAGTCCTTCTGTACCGTTTGTGGTGTTTGGAATCAGCGGGCTGTCAGCGGGATTCCTAACTCTCCTCCTGCCAGAAACACTGAATAAGCCCATTGCTGAGGGCATTGAAGACCTGCAGAGTCACAAATACCAAGTGCTCCAAAATGAAGAGGCAGAGTAATTTTTTTTTTTTCTTTACTGTAGCTTTGCATTATTCTCCCCTGTGTTGTACACAAGCCACAACTGACTGTGTCTTGATTAGATTGTGCATTAGTGAACATGGGCAGGAAGTTCCTAAAGGCATCTTTCTGCTGTGTTTATTGGAGATAAGATTTATTCCTTGGCTCTTAAGGACCAAAAGGCTAATCACCTGTAGCAATCACCTCTAGGCATTAAATTATATGTCAGTAAATACTCTTCTGTTTCCTTAAGGAAAAGTCTAAAATAATCAAGGACAATACATGCAGCAACATTCCTGTGCTTTTTCACTAAAACAATTAGGCATATTTTTCATGTACTGGATTGTCCCTTTTTGTAATGTTTATAGTAGAACATGATCTATTATTAATATATATCGGAAGAAGTATTTTATCCTTCACATCAGTCTCCTGGGTTAAAGCCATTTGAAGTGTTTTCCTGTTGTTGATATGCACTAAATTAAACTTCTGAAGTGGGAAATGAAGTTTTTGTTTGATTCAACAGGTAATAGAATAGAAAAAGTAAAGTATATCCTGTAAATTTGGGAATGGTTTCTCAGAAGAATTAGTTTTGAAAGGGAGAAGTAGGGAGAGGATTTCTATAAGATAGGAATTGTTAGCTTAGAATTAAGGAGGCTTAGTGTAGAAATAAAAGAATATGTGGTTTTCTTATGTTTTTTCTTGATATGCTATCTTGTTAATTATCTGGTAATTATTGTGCTTAATCAGTTTAATCATACCACACACACTATTCTGCTCTCTTTTTATGCCTAATACAGAGTAATGCTGCATTCAGCTGAAATGGAAAAAACCCCCCGAGCTTCTTCAAATACCATTTCACTTCTAATTTCTTAAAAAATCAATGAATTCGGGTTTTCACATTTAGTATTAGGCTATAAAATAGGACAAGAAAAATATGACATGCAAAACACTTTTCAGTAATTATTTCTCTTACTTCTGACAGGCAAACCAGTTAGAAGAAAACACTTGAGTGTGAGGCCTGTCTGGAAAATGAAGCCTTCACTGCGAAGCTGAAGGGCAGAGTCTTGCCCCAGATATCTGACAGGAAACGTTTGAGGACTCATGTATAATGCTGTTTGTAGCATGCTCAACAGTCTTCATGTGGAGGCAAATGGAGGAGATGGAATAAGTTGATCAAAGCTTTTGAGAAAAGAGCTGACAAATCTGTGCATTAATTTAATGACTTAACAAAAGCATACTTCAGAGGTTTGGACTTCTCTACAGCTTCTTGAAGTGAAGCATTAATTTATTTTACAAAATGTAATTGCTAGCTTCAGATGAAGCTATAATGTTGTAATTGAGGTGATGTGTATAATTTAAAATTTAGATGCCTTATATATTCTGTCAAGCTGGAATTGTGAAAAGGAGCAGCATCCAGTATATGCTGATTTTCTCTACAGATTTTTGCCTCGAAATTACAGCATATGCCTCACGCTGTGAAGAGACCAAAGATTTCTATGGGTTGTTGACCTTACTATGTCTAACATAAGAAACCTGAGCAGGAGATAAATAATACTGTATTGGAAAAACTGCCAAGACTTGAAGATGTACATTTAAAGGAGACAATGAGTAGCCTTTCAGAGAAAGGTTATTAACTTCTAGATGTACATGTGGAATGAGGAAGAATTGAACATGAATTATATGTTGTATAATATATGTAGTGATGTAAAATCCAATATATGTCACATAATATTCTTCCAGCGAGGGGAACAGTGATTGGCTAACAGTTAATGTATTTATGTTGGAGCAGATGCGTCACAAATATTACAGGTTTTTTGATGGCAAACACAGTTTTGCTATTAAAAAAAAAAAATAACATCTGTATGATGAATACTGCTTTTCCCAGGATGTTAACACATATTTTTTTGAAGAATACATGTATTGTTTTGATTTTGGCCCTTTAATGTACTGATGGGAAAAGGTTCCTGCAAGATGTCTGTATTTCGAGAAGTTCCGTAGTTAAAGAATAGTTCTGCAATTGAGCAAGGACCTGTGGAAATGTGTGCATTTTTACACACAGCTTGCTCTGCCTGGCTGCCTCACCAAAACCTGTGCTGTGCCCACGTGTGCTCCACCAGGAGCCTGATCAGGACCCCAGAAGTGATCATGGGTTGGTGATCAGAACAATGTTTAGGTAATGTTGACATACAGGTGGATGGCACGTGCATTTCCTTCACCTCCAGGTGTCGCCGCGGCAGTGCTGGTGGGCAGTGAAGGACTCTGAGACA
>VWZT01016798.1:0-85627 GCA_013397055.1 Pachycephala philippinensis
GTTTTGGGGATTTTGTTTGTTTGGCTGGATATTGTGTTTTTTTGTTGAAGATTCAGTACCAGTACCTGTAAATAGTAGAATCAAGTCACATGAAATAGATGTTCCTATTCAGAAATTCACAACACATTTACTGCTAAATACCGCTCCTATCAGCAGCCCAAGCCCAGGCAGCTGCAGCACTGACACAGCACAGGCTGTAAAACCTCTGGCCTGCACAGCAGCAGCGCTCTGTATTTCGTGATGATAGAGCTGGGCACTGATAAGTGTTCAAATAAGTAAAACCCTGCTTCAACTCTTAGCTTAGAAAACATCCTTTAGAAGTATTTCTAACTGCCCGAAGCACTCTGAAAAAAGTCTTCCACTGCATTTTTTTTTTTTTTCACAGTGAGAATCAGGGGGATGCAAGAGGACAGGACCAACTCTTCATGCACAAAGGTGAAAACAACCATTTCATCTTGAACTTCTCTTGCAAAATTGCTACCAAGCCTCATTGCTTTGACCTCACAGGCTAAGGACCATTGAGGACCAGGGCCATCAGTGATGACTGTATGACCTCAGCTCCATGGTATTGGATAGTCATAGATCGTAGAGGATATAAATTAATAAAATAATCTCATAAAAGCTCAAATTTAAAACTAGCGTGACTTATCAGTCTTTCTAAACAGTCTTTACAGTAACCTGATTCTCTAATAAAAAACATGCACACTTTGTTATTTCTGTGTTTACCCAATAGACACACTCAGCTGCAGCTGCTGTGATACTACAGCTGACAGAGAAACTCTTTGCCTGAGTTCGTGCTATTCCAGGTCAGCTGCAGCCTCCCTACCCTGAGACTAACACCCCACAAAAGCCTTAACAACAGTAAATAAAGGGGAAGGCAGATGCCCCAAGTTTTCAGTTTCATACTCCATGTCCGAAATATCCAGCTTCTTACACATTTTGCAACTTTCAGAAAGTACCTTGCATTGCAACATCTATTTCAGCCCCCCAGAAGTTCAAGCAATTGATCTCCCAAACTGAGGAAGAAAATAAGTGAATAAATTTTGACCTTGGTGCCTACTAAAAGCAGTATCAATAAAAGAGCATACTGGTTCCTGAATATTCACCATTAACTTGGCAATAATATTTTTAAAGATAATTTTCTTGAAGCTGTCACAATACATCAATATGCCTGAAAGTAGCATTCTTACACCAGAAAGGGTGGTGACTACATTCTCTACGTGGTTTGTAACTATGACCATGAAAAAGAAGCTTTAAAGTGTCTTGTCTTAGCTATACAGATGGCAGATGGTTTCAAGTATTACATATAGAACTTTAAATTTTTATATTAAATGTTTCTATGAGTTTCTTAAGCCAGCTATTAAGAGACCACATAAATGGCTTATTTCAAGTACAGAATTTCTCAGAACCTTGATGGTGGCACTTCAACAAATGCCATTCTAGTTATTGCACAAATAACCCAGACACTTGAGATCCCACATCTGCCTTAACCTTACACTCTATGAATGAGCAGCACACCACTACATTCAGCAAAGCAGAACTTCATGGAGTTATTTCCATGTCTTTAATCTGACTTTTCCTGTGCCTTAGCGTTAGATACAAAAATAAAAAGATCTAAGCAAACAGACTGCAACACATTACGTGTATGATCCCATCTTTGGAAGGTAAGATCATCATTAGCTGATGGTTATATAAGAATAATTACAAGTGTTTTATTTGGTCAGAGTTAAACATACATTTTCAAAATTTTCGTATAAATGAAAAATTACAGCACAATTAGATACAAAATCTAAGTAACACTCTGCTAAAACAATTTTAATTAAAGAAGATACTTAGAAATGGTTTAATAAAGCAACCCTCTAGTTAGAGAAACAATACTTCTACTGTACGTATTCTCTCCAGCAGCCAGTTACTGTCTCTGCCATGCCTGCCTTTGCCTAATTAAGAATATGATTTGAATTCTACTCAGTGTAAGAATGCATTCAAGAACACACAAAAGAAGATGTTATCCAACTAATTGTTATAATTTGAAAGATTAAAAAACTGAGCTTCATATTTACCTCAACTTGTTCAAAAATGTAGATTGCTGAAAAGCTGTTTCTTCTAGAAAGCCTAACATTTTCCTGTGTTCTTAAACACTGCAGTCTCTCTAATAATAGATCTTTTCCAGAGTGGACTTGGAAGAGTTTCTCCCCACCCAGGTATAATGGATAGATTTCCCATGCACAGCAACTCCCACAGGAGGGCTGTGTGCATCCAACGTAGGAATCTTAACGTGAGAAGAGCGAAGGTGGTTTTATGCCAATCAGAACAGTTAAGGGTTACAAAAATACTACTGGACCCACGTGAAACAATATCTGGTTACTTCTACATACTGTCACTATCAATGCTTACTAAAGAGAAGAGTTTTACAAAAAAAACATAACTCCAGAACCCCTCAGGAACAAAATATTTCCATCGATGATAATCTTAACTTTTCAGTGAGGAAACTGAAATACAGCACTGCAGTTTGGAAATCACTTAACATGAAGTCTAATGGAGACGTGGAAAAGTGTTTACTAGCAGAGACGGAATTTTTTCACTTGATAAGAGAAGTAAAACAACCCAAAAGCAACAGCCCAAAGTAAAAGGACAGAGACAAAATCAATGCTAGTCTGTGTCAGACTGAGCACTTGAATGTCTTGAAAATACTTCACCAGCCTTCTGTTCACCATTTTTGCTCTTTACTACTAGCAAGAACATGTAAAAATGAGTTATAGGTAAGTGACAACATTGACTTAAGTGTAACACTCCTCACTCCTTCAGGAACTACAGACCCATCTTTTATCAGCAGCGTCACTAAGCCACCGTGTGACTGGCTTGCAGTCAATCAAAGCAAGTCAACTGGAAAATCCACGTGTGCCTCTGCTAACAGACAGAGAACAACCAATACCGAAGCAGCAATTAAACTACCTTGATTTATGCCCTTCCTTCCTGTGCATAATTGTCCTTGGTTTAGAACTTGCCTACCTCTGCTCCTTCATGGAAATTCAATGCACTGCATTATCAAGCCCTCCTAAATCCATTTTCTGTTCCAGAGAATGAACGACCGAACAAACATTCTTTCCAATAGCTTTCACCTGCCCAGCTCAAGCCCTCTAGCTGAGAACTTCATCTTTATTTAACTTGTTCCTTGGCCTAAAAAATACTGCTGCTACAATAAATGGGAAGATCATGCATTTCGTTGTGTAAAATGGTTATGGAGCTTTCGACCAATGCTTAAAAAGTGACTGAAAGAAACAAACAAAAAAAATTTGAAAATTTGTGCCTCTATTTCCCAGACTCCTAATTTCCCACTAAAAGTCTTTTGCTTTTCAGTTGCAGTTTCAAGTCATTCAAGATAATATTTGTTGAAAAGTATGAGGAAAAGTAAGTACTTTAACACATAGTATGTGACTAACGTAAACTTTAAAGACTATCTTCTATATGAACAAGAGAGTATTTGATAGCTCTGTGCTTCTGCATTCAAGAAACTATTTCAGGACAGTCAACTTCTGAACATCATCTTATATTTTAAGAACTGAAATTTTTCACCACACATTAGTGTAACTGCTCAGCCCCTAGGTTTGCTGCTAAATAAATACTCCTGCCTATTAAAATTATTTCATCACTATCGATCCTCAACTTGTGCTTCTCAGATTGTTATATTTTAGTACATTTCAAGTGTGAGTTTTGAAAACACAAGTCAGTATGGATGTGTTTAAACCACTTGAAAATGTTCAAGAAGTTGCCAAAGTTCACACTCCTTAAATGTCACCTAAAGCATTAATTAAAATTCCTTTCCAGAGGGGTTGAAGAAATCCTGTTACACAATGGCACCTACCCCTAACTTGCTAAAAGTAGAGGATGCATTTCAACCTCTATAATTTGATGCTGACAGTGAAGTTACAAAATCTCTACTGCCAAGGTAAAATGTGCAAAGATGCCAAACAATTTGCTGAAGTTCAGAGTGGGTAAGTTGGATTGAAAGCTGGCTGAACGGCTGGGTTCCAAGGGCTGCTGTGAGCAGCACAAAGGCCATAAGTGGTAGAGCCAAGGGGCCAATACTGGGGCAATTATTGCTGTCCTTCACTAAAGACCTTAATGATGGGATCACGTAGACCTTCACCACTTTGGAGATACCAAACTAAGAAGACTGGTTGACAGAACAGATGGTGGTGCTGCCTTTCAAAGCCACCTTTCCAGGCTGGAGAAGTGGTCAGACAGACACTGCCAGAGAAAGAACAACCTTAAGCAGCAGGACGATTGTGAAGTCCCAAAACCTGGATATATCCAAAACCCACTGGACACAGCATTGGGCAACCTGCTCCAGTTAACCTGCTCCAAGCAGAGCAATTGGACTCAGCCATCTCCAGAAGTGCCTTCCAGCCACAACCACCCCACTGATACAGCTGTCTTTAGCTTTTGCACAGACACTGTGGATAAAATAGTACATTTTTTCATTACAGTCGACTTTAAAAAAAACCCGTGGATTTTCTATTTATCACAGAAGACTGACAAGAACGAGACTGTCCCATCTTGTCTCACACAGCAGATCTTAAAATTTAACAACACGATCAAATATATCTTAAGGAAACATATTAAGGGCCAGTAAGACTTTTGCTTTTCTGCATGCAATTTAGCGGACATAAATAAGAAAACATTCCACTTTTTCAGGGCTAAGTATTTTGTAAATATTTTTTGTGAGAATGAATTACACCTGGTTTTTTTCGGTTTTTTAATTTTGTTGGTTTTGTTTTTTTCTTTCCTGTTATTTGCTCCTAGGGCCCCCTCAGGGAGTTCCTTTGCTAAGAAGCCCTAAGGCACATAACTTTGTCAAGTTCTGTCTGCATCTCTACCTCCTGAAAGGGTTACTCAGATTCTTATTGCTTTGGTCAGTCACCTGCATACAAGATACTATCTGCAAAAAGGTGGAGCAACCTTCTTCCCCAAGCACAAAAAAATTTAAATATCGAAGAAAGATACTTTTCTCAAAAGAAAACCCATTGTTTTATGGCAGCCAAGTTCCTGCTAACAGCAATGACTTGCAACTACACAATGTACAGACATGAATCTCTTTTCCTTCATAACCTATGATTTTACTCATTTTGGCTTGTTGATTTGGCAGTCTGAGCCACATCTGCAAGTCGTCTTTCCTCCCCTCTGCCTTTTTTTCTCACAGCCCTAAACACAGATGACCTCTTGTACATTGACACCAACACCCATGAAATTTCTACTCAATCATTCTGCAAAGCTGAGATGTGCTGGTCTACGTCCTTTTCCAAGCATAAACTATAGGAAGAACAACAGCTGAACCGATATTGCTTCTCTTAAAAGCATATTTAGGGAAAAAACAGACTTCTAATCCATTAAATGAGCATATAAATAAGACAAAGCAGACTAATGAGATTAGACAATGAAATTTTCATAAGAATAGAACATTATGACTAAATTTCTTGTGCTAATTAAGGCTACATTCTGAGCTTATAAGATATATCCCTTTTACAGTAAATTAATTGCTTGAACAATGTGAATATTTTTCATGTACTCTATGGTAGGTGTCCAAGACGCAGACCTTAAAGTCAGCAGTGGCTTTTGAGAGCTGATAGCTGTAAGCTTAAAGAACTGACTGCCTCTGTTCTACCCCTCAATTTCTCAGCCACCTCAACTTCCCTCCCAATGCGGCACCTTTTTAAGTCCCTCATTTTCAAGGGGGATTACCCCAGGGGTGAGACACACAGGCACGGGATTGATACTTATCCAAGTATATTTCCAGAGGTCTAAGAGTTATTCAAATTATTACAAATTGACAAGTGTTCAAAACAAATATGGGTGAAAATGCAATTTTGTGCCATCAAACAAAACAAAGACAAGCTTTTTATGTCTCTACTTGGTCTTGACCAGAAATACACCTTCCCTTTGCTTATTTCTGCTGCCCTCTGTGCATACAAGTCCTGAAATTCACACAATTTATGCCTCTGACAAGAAGAATAAACTTGCACAGCTACTCAGGGCTGTGTTTCCCTGGAGGAGGCACTTTGATGCAATTTGTCAAAAGCCAAAAGAGTACTTTAATGGACAATTTACTTCAAATGACTGCAGCTGTTGCCAAATAAAGGAGCGGAGACAAAAGATTAAAAATGGTTCTACCCATGCCAATATAATTCTCAATGATTAATGAATAAAATATAACTTTCGCTATCTCCCCTTTTTAGTAAAAAAACCATAAAAGTAATTAATCATTTTGTTTCTGTGGTTTGCTACATCTGATGTTCAATCAAAGCACTTGGAGGAATTTCAATAGGTATTGTTAACGAAGTACACATACACATTTTGAGCTTATTGCTAGTCTTGGAAGTAAAGCCAGATAGTCCCTCTTCAGTCAGAGCACAAAAAAAGTCACGGAAAACTTCTCTGAAAATCCACATATTAAAAAAGCCCCAAACAAAAACCCACCAGAAACACCACACCCTAACTTGGTCCCAGGAGAGCTCGTGCTCTCAGATTGCAATAGTCTCACGTGTAATACTTCACTATCATACAATGTTACAAGTACAGTTGGAGCATACAGAATGAGTAATATTAACTGCATTACACGAACTTAATATAAAGAAAGCTCAAACTGTTCATTTTGAAGGTCTTTCTTCGCCTCTACATCTTTCTTTGTTGAAATGATCAGAATGAAAATACTATTCAACAGCAAACACAGGGGGAATTTAGGACAGAAGCATTTCATTAGACCACAGGGAATATTTGGTAGTTCAAGGTAGTAGAGGAAGAAAATATAGCTAAACACAAGACACAGCTAACCACAGCATTTAAATGTTATTCCAACACCGCCCCAGCCAACCCCATCCTTCAATCATCCAATTTTAATCAGCCCTTGGACTACTCAGGCATATTAATCTACAAGCAAAGAAGAGAATTCACACCAGCTTGATATTCCCTTTAAAGGTTCCAAGTACAGTTTTCAGTATTTCTACTCCTGGTAAGCACTTATGTACTGGAGCAGCCCTGCTGCTGATGTTTATACTTTCCCAGCACTGGCAAGTCTTTGAGATCGGCTGCTCCTTGGTGCTACCAAAACATTTACTTTCCTTGAATTTTATCTTCACCTAATCCAATACCTGCCTAGCATTTAATAGAGAGAATACTTCCATATTATCCATTTACTGCATGTGGAGATGAGTTAGGCACCTAATTCATGCTCACTTTTACCCACAAATTTATATCCAGATGTTCCCAATATTGCTGTGTAGCAGGCAGAATGCACATGGCAGTGTGCCAAAAAATACATGAGCTGTGAGACTGGCATGTCATTTTTGTTGACTACTGTCACTTTTCCATCAAACTCAACAAATTCCAGTGGGCTTGTGAATTAATTTGAAGAAGAGGTTTGTTTTTTTCTTTTCTTATGCTTATTACTGACTTCCTACCAGGACAGGTGTCTTAAAATGCCAAAAATAACACACCTGGGTGCATCCAGAAGAAAAATGGCCTTCCAAATGCATTAAGTCCAGCAAAACACTGTTCAATCACATTTTATAAATCCCTACATAAAGTATAAAGATAAAATTCAGCTTCATGCATACAGGAAGTAATGTCCCACAGTAGCACAACCCCTGACACTCAGTGCTCTGGCTATCTGTTCAAAGCATGGGATTCAACCCTTCACATTTGTGATGGTCATATAGTTATAAGGGGCCAGTTAACACTGTTGTTAAGTGAAAAGTTCCAGTACATATCTAATTAAATGCTAAATAAAATGCCATGGTGAATAAATCCTGTCTTGTCAGTCAGTAAGACCCTAAATGAAATACTCAAGCAGAATCTAACCAGCATCTGTGAAAGTATGTTTGTCCCGTATTACACTGCATCTGGTTGTGTTACCGAATACAGCCACTAACAAACATCAAATTTACACCAGATAAGGACTTTTCTTTTAGTCTCAGATAAACACAAACTTGTTGGTCTAAAAGCATTTCCGTAAACACTTATATATAACATAAAATATCCTAAATGTACAATAGTTAAACTAACAAAGCATCAGGTGACAAACACTCCTTCACTATCACTCACAGTTCAAGAAAGAGCTATTTACTCTGCTGCCTATTCCATAAGAACGTCCAGGTTATTAAGCAACTTTAATGCTACAGCAAAGCTAAAAATCATCTAAGAGTTCAGCTTCCATTTTGAGATATTCATAGTTTGAACCTTTGGTAGAATCATAAAAACATTTTGCCTCAAAGTTGGAAAAAGAATCATTATTTCACTGTCTCACACTACTTCCAGAAATTAAAGGCATTTACAAGGTGCAAAAATCTGAATACACAATAAAAACAGAGCTTGGGATTCAGCAAATGTTTCTCCACAAGTTCTACCCTTTAGGAATGTACTGAATGGTAACAGAAGAGTAATTTTGAGCAACCGTATTTATTGCAAACTCGGATAAAGAGATGAATACTGATGCACAGCCATGTCTAAGTTCTTGGCAAGATCCCCATACACTGTTCAGTATCATCATGCCCTGCAAGAGCGAGAACTATCAGTGCTACAGGTGCTCTTCACGAAACAGCCAAGTTGTTCCATGATACAACCAGAGGGAAGACTTCAAATTTCCCCCAGAAATGTCTAACAATTAATTTGTAGCTGCAGCACCCTCTCCATTTCAAGTCTGTTTCCTAATCATTATCAGCTGGCCACTGTTTAAGTCCTATTTCCCAATGAAACACCAACTACTTCCTCAAGCTATCTATCTATCTGTCCCTCTGTCCCACCTAGTCAATGCTGTATTTGACATCAATTCCAAAATTTAGCACATGGACAGAAGCTTTAGGGACATGAAATCCTTCCAGTCTTGTAAGAAACAGATGCCTGGAAAGGGAAAAGGCCTTATAGCTTGTCAGGCAGCAGTAAATCCAGAGTTCAGTATTGTCATAATTTGAGAGAGCAAGGAGATTTAGGATACAATTGTCAGAACTCAAAGATCATTTCTTTCCTTACCCTTTGAGCATTAATTTTTCCCATGAAACTTATTTCCTCTTTTCAGCATTAATGTTACAAGAAAATTAAATGGCGCAGCATTTCTGGAGCAGCAGGAATTAGATGAAAACAAATAAGCTCATCAAAAAACACGATCACAGGAGATCTTCACAAAAGTCCCATGCTCAAGTCAGCCTATTGATATCTTCAGATACAGTTTAAAAAGCATCTCAACTTATATAATTCATCTAAAGCATTTGTTCCAAATTAAGTCACAAGTTGTCTCCAAGGAAAAACCAATATACCAGGATATTTTCCACTTTAATCTTCCTCCAAGAGTAAAGCACACCAAATGAATTCGTCAGAAAGCAGAGTAGTCAGCACTACATGCACTCCCCCAAAGATCCACGAAAGGATCACTAACAGCACGTCTTGCTAATAGGAGAAAAATAGAATACATTTCCTATATTTCATAAGCACAAAACTTTTGCTAGACCAATGGACTCCCATATTACAACCTGCATGATGAGGCAACTCTTCTTCAATATTATATGTTCCATGTATGATAGTTAAGAAAAATACTCAAAGGTCACTGTTTATGTTACAGAACTGAAAGATTCATTTTGATTTATGCATGCAAATTAAGATTAACATGAAACTGTTACCTGAATTATGTTCAAAGCCCTGGAGAGACAGGTCTGATCCTTCCTTTCTCAGAGTAGATACATATAAGTATTTACACACACTCAACCCCCATACAGTTATTACACAAAATGTTAAGTACTTTTACTACCAAACAAATTCTAAGTTATCCTTTCATCCTGTCACAACAAGAATCACATACAAAATTTTCTATATCATATTTTCTCTTACTAGCTAAACTATGTGCTTATTTGCACTATTATCACCTTTAACAGAACTGTTTAATAGCTGGTAGGTAAATCCAAACAACTTTGTTTGTTCTGTAGACTGAATCAGCAATAATTGATCAAAGTTCATCAGTGACAGTGTAGGAAACATGGGGGTTTTCTTGCACTTTGAGTAATAAATCACTGTATAACTTCTTCTTAAACTTATGTGGCATAGCAAATGGCTACAAATTAAGTCAAAACCATATGGTAGAGGCTAAAGGGTAGAGCGCAAGATGAATTTTATTGTACAGAACCATATGCTGCACTTAACGTCCGTGATGACTTTCCCTTTCGCCATAGATGACGACTATAAATCAGCACTGCAGATGTGAGAGCTCTGCTAAACTCTACAATCGAATGATCTTGAGCACATGAATTCAGTATTTTCCTTTATCACATTGTCTCAAAGGATGCAGGGTTACTTGTGTTACGGATCACTTTTGTACTGTTATGGAGTGTAATTTTTAACACTGCCAGTTCTTCAAGTAGCACTCCAGCAACAGGAAACCTGAATAACCCATTCCAAGAGCAGGGCTCCTTAGAGTTCTCCACATAGATACTCTAAGTATCGGAATTTTCCACAGAATCAATGTTTCTGAACCAAAGGAGTTGAAATTGTGTGTAAACTTGTAGCATGATTGGGATTCAATGCTCAGCTGCAAAGCAGCTCACACACAGGTTGGTGTTCTATATACCTATAAAACCAACAGCCAACAACCTAGAATAAAATTGCTTTGAAGTCAGGTAACCAGGTGAACTCTAAACAAAATAGGAGCTTGACCTCAGCAGCCTGACACAACTAAATGCAGTGGCGGCACGAGGGGAACAAAAATGAGCCAAGTATGTGAAAGGCACATACCAAGCTGGGGAGGTCGATCTTCTGCTGTGTAATTAGACAAATTATCTACAGTTCAGCCATTTCTTGCTTTCTACACAGAGATTGCGACACTTGAACAACAGTAACCACTACTGAGCAACACACAATCCTTTCAAATGGATTTTCAGTTTTGAGAAATAAAAATACTAAGAAGAAACAGAAATACAGAACAACTGACTGTTCAAATTGGTAAATTATGGTGAACTGAAGGTAAGGTGCTTTCAAAGAAGTAGCCTAGAAATTTCTATTTTAGGAGTATTTAAAAATACACTGTATTTTCATTGCCAGTGCCACTGGGCACATCACATGAAAGATGTTTCAGAAAACTGCTCACAGCAAAGGTCATATCTCAAGGTAAAGCATTTGCACTCACAATGAAAAAGGCACTTTTCAAAAGGAAAAAGTGAAGGTTATTTCATTGCTCCCTCCCACCACAACCCCTCTTTTTTAAAACCACAGTCACTTACACTTTTTTCTTCACTTTACCAATTTTCATCATTGCTAGTTTTTTTCCCAAAGAACAGCTAATTTTATTTAGCTAAAGTCAATTCCTGGTACTAATAATATACAAGTCAAAACCCTTGCTGATTTTAGTGAGATCAAAGGGATCAATAACAACTTTTTATCTCAGCCTGCCTATTGTGTCCTATGTCTTTCTCTCAAGTGTAGATTTTTCTTTGTGAGTTTGAGACACTGCTACAGACACTGCCATGCTGCTTCCTTAGTACCATGTTTTATCCAGAAAGTACATGAAAGTTACCATTGCAAATAATGCCCAAGTGCCATTTTAAGAAGAAAATGCAGCTACCTTGAGCAAATTATCTTCCTTCTTATAAATTTAATTCCATAATTTCATCTTAATTAAAATAAAACACAAGCAATATTTATCAAGCAAATATCTTCAGAAAAATATTTATACAAAGAATAGAATTAATATATTAAAGGGTTCTGCTCCTGGCTACATAAAATTATTAATTGAAATACTGATTTCAATATCTAACTTTATAACAAAACTCAACCAAATACAGTGAGGGGGGTGCGCATGTTCACCTTTGTGGCCTCTTCAAAGCACTGTCAAATCTACAAAAACACCAGCGATGGACAGAAAGAAAAAGGAAAACTTTTAACTTTGCATTTCTTGTAATTCCTGACCGTGGACCTGAAGCAGTGTTGTGAGTACCTTAGGAGCAACCAATACCATTCACCATTTGGGATTTTCAGAACCTAATTGTTCCAGACAGAGAGGATTAACACAGTTAAATGCATCTGATAACTTAAGCTTCCCGGATACTACAAAGACTAAAATCACCATTACTGGGGAAAAAAAAACCAAAACACCAAACAAAAAAAAATCCACATTTAACCCCCTAGAACTTTCCCATAACTCCCAACACACTTTGAATAAGACTCTGGCCCATGAACCAGCATCCAACTTTCACACAAGTCACTGAGTGAGCAGCACTAGCAGTAATCACTGCATTTTATAGTTATGTTAGGTTAGAGGAGCATGTGATCTTACTACCCACAAAAATTTTGTGGGACACTTTATTATTTTGTTTTTCACCTGTAATGGGGGGATAGTAATTGTTCTCAAAAAAACTCACCCACAGCCAGACCTCTACCAATATCAGTGAATGAACAGCTCATGGTGCAATATGAAGGGCAGTAGCAAAGCTATCTGTAAATAACAGCTGTATTTGCTCACTGCAATAAAGCAGAGAAGCAGACAGGTGTGATGGCCATGGTATGAAGTGCCCTGCTTAACAATATTTTATACTCCAGGTTCATATTCCCATCAGGAGAAGCCTGAAAATTCAACACACCAGCTATCAGGCAGAGGATCAGAAAATACCAGAAATCTTGCTCCAGCCCTCCCTGCATGACCTGTGCGCTGCCAACCTGAGCTCTAAATTATCCTCTGTGCTCTAAGCAGCTGAAGCACAGGTATGAGCAGTGACCCACAGCCCAAGCCCAGGCCAACTCACTCTGCAGCAACTCTGCTCATCCACCTGCATTTTTCAAAGGAGATAGTTTCTACAGAATTAAAAAAAAAAAAAAAAAAAAAAAAACTCAAACACCACTAGCAGACATTCTCAGCACCCATCCAGAGTTAACTGCTCTGCCACTTGGCTCTTGCCAGCTGCTATAAAAGCCAGTAATGCAGAACTGGAACTCAGACTGTCCAGAAATACAGCTACAGCTGCACATGTCCAGATTATGAACCATACCATTAACACCTGGGAAGTATTATACAAGGAAATCCATCAGAACACAGTTATATTTGTTTTAAAATACACATATTCTGCTTAGCAACACTACTAAAACTCATTGCAGACATCCACTTTGAGACCTGGGATTCCTCTCCTAAAGGAAGGCTCAGTCTGGCACTCATTCCTCTCTCTTCCAAGACACTACTTCAGAAAACTGCAGGATTCCAACCTTACCATTCCTCCAACACAGGGGCTGGAAGAAAAGATCCAGTGTTTCTATAATCCCCATAGGTTCTGTCATACAAGTATGGCAAAGTGCATCTCTTCTCTGCAGTCTTCTCATGTAAGATCTGTTTGTTTAATAAACCTTTCCTTGGAGGAGCAGTCTCACATCAGTATGAGATTTACAATATTTTAAGTGAATTTATAAACCACAATTTTGTAGCCACTTGTACAGCAGAGATTTCAGATGAGAGCAGAGCAGACTAAATGCAACCAGACTGGTGTTTTTTAACTGAGGTCATTGGCTGATTCCTATGATAAACAATCCCAACACCAGGCCACACCTGATGTTCTTGCCTCTTTAGAGAAAAGCACACAAGCTATGACCTCTACTAAGCTCATTTGGTACCATTTAATATATATTTATGTACACAAAATGGCAAGTGTGGTTGCATCACAACCGCAAAAACTCCCTAAGGGATTTACTGTGATTTCCTCAATCTTTGGTGGTTACAGAAATGCTAAGAAGAGAGGCCAGCCAATAGGGTGAAAAGGTGCATTTACCCTGCACAGCATCCAAATTCCTAAAAACGGTATGGACTTTGCCACTTATCCCTAATGCTAATCAATTCATGTGTAAGGATTTAGAAGTTCAGTCTGCAAGACAGTTCACAAAAGTCCACAAAAGAAAACATAATGAGTACTTTACACGTTGAATTTCATTTCTGTTTATGAGTTTTTCTCATGATACACAACTTCAATTATCAAATACAAATTTTCAAAAGTATTAGTGGAACATCCCTCAGTCCAGAGTCTGTGCTTAATTCTTGCTGTGGGTTACAGCTGAGTAAACAGATAAAATTGTATCAGTTCCTCTGAACTAACCAATTTCAGTTAAATTGTGGTTGCAGTATTTCAACAGTGAACAAAAAGCATGCACATCTGAGTTTCAGAATATATAAATACTCAGGTAAAGCAACATTTTCAACTCCAAGAGTGTTTAGTATGACACAGTTAACTACCTCCAGTACCTAAGAGACATGCTATTGAAAAATCTGAGCCACGTCACTAATTTTAAGTGGATATTAAAAAACCAAACCCAAACATTAACACACCACATGTCCTGGCTCTGTTAGCACTGCATTGGCCATAAACCCGCAATAATTTTCATTCCAAATATTTCTCAAGGTTTGCTTGATTTTTGTTGTTCCTACAAGTATTCCAGCTTGTTCTCACTCACTGTGCCAGTCCCAGGTTGTAAACACAAGTGGGGTATGACTCTTCCACCAAAAGCAAGTTTATCCATGTATTTGCAAAAATGACTGCACAAATGTGGTTGCAACTGCTCACATACTCTACTGCCTACACACTGAAATGCTAAATAATTAAGGAAGGCTCCCATGAATTACCAATATTCAGGATGTTGTAAAAGCTGTTTCAAAAAAATAACGAAAGCCAATATTTGTTGATGCATTTACTACCATGTAACTGTACTAAACCCCTTTGAAGAGACAAATTTGAGCCTTTTTTTTTAATGCCTTAAGAAAGTATCTTTACCAAACACAAGAATTGGTTTACACTAGCCAAGTATCAACTCAGGTTCTGCTTTTCATCAGTGCTTGGACAGATAAAATGAATGTTGTGCATCTATCTACCATTGCTAGTCTTTGCAGTTTATTATCCTGACTGGTTATCAATTAATTCCTTGCATTGTGGCAACAGGACAAGGCACAGGTAGCAACAGGAGCTCAGAAAGCCTTTAGAAACAGCTGATGACTGACCACGAGACCCTGGCCAACCTCAGCCCAAGCATTTTCTTTGTATCCTCAGTACACTAATCCAGGGGAACTATTAAACATGAGAAATTTCCTCTAATACCCATTAACACTCACCAGCGGCCAATATTACAACACTGACCTATTAAAAATATCAAGGAATCATCTGAAATCAGATTTTTTACCCTATCACATCTGCTGACAAAATTACACACAGCAAAGTGTTTAAATTACCATTATGTACCAAAACATATGAAGATGCACAAGATCCTGTATTTTGTTACAGCAATTTCCTCATGCTGCAAGGGGAGGAGGACAAACTGGGGAAAGCAAGCTCTTTGTCCTAGCATGGACACAGAGGACAACCATTTAGTCTGAGACGGAATTAATGTGATAACGAAGTTGTACTTTTGTTTGTTCCCACTACTTGCAAAATATTTTCTCCATCACATTCTTCCTCCCTTGAAAAAAACAATCCTTTTGTTCAGGCTGCAATTTCCACTTTCTCTATGTTAAACACTTCCAAAATAACCTTGAATATCTGAGGAATTCAAGTTGTTAAAAACAGGGGCTGGGAGGAAAACAAATTAAATGGATTTGTTTAAGCCCAGTGTGCTTATGAAAATCTTTCCTTTGGCTTTCCAGAGCTCCATCTGCATGGCGATCTCTGTAGACTCACATACAGATTTAAACTTGACATTATCTAATGTATCTTGGGAAAAATCCTGCACAGCAAATTGAATTTTTAAAAGTGGTACTGCATTCAATGAGCAACTAATACATTATATTTACTTGAACTGCAGCAGAATAACATTAAGGATAATAAACTCATTTAGAACTTATATTCTTTAGCTTACATTTGAATACACATTTTAAGTGTACACATTACAGTATTACAGACTTTTTTTTTTAAGTCTAGATTTTGTGCACAAATGAACAAATCCAGTATATTTGGTGAGTGAGGGGGAAATGGCAAAAAACCCCATAAACACACTGCACACAACCTGTGTCTTGTTCAATTCTAGTAGAGGTCATTGCTTTCATTAAAAATAACAAAATAAACCCTTGTTAAAAATGAGTGCATACAACTTCCACTTAGAATTTAGTTTCAATCCAGTTGCTTGCCACTTTAATTCAGCCCTTGCTCCCACTTTGTGATATGCAAATATTTCTCATCTGAGCCCCTATGGCCAATCCAGGGTTTGAAAATAATCAAACCGAACAGTGTGCAATTTAAGGTCCTGACAACAAGTACAGAAATGTTGTTTTATGCTTGAGGGAACTGTGCACAGACCATCTGCTGCCTTTGTGATTCCCCTGATGCCTGTCACAGTGAGGATGTAGGAAAAGGCACGGAACACAAGCAGAGCTTGCTATCATCATGGAGTTTGGGAGGAGAACCTGAGCTAGCCCAGCACCTCGGCTAGACAGCACTTGGATCATCAGATCCGTGTCAAGTGCTGGGAGCTCACTTCCAGTACATGGTTCCCAAGGGAACAACCCCACTGGGCATTTCTTGTTATTAGAGCAGCATTACATACTTCATGCAGAGGGATTTAGGCTAAAATTATCAGATAGCACTGAATCACAGAAAGTGACAGAAATCAGGGAAAAATACAATAACTGGAAATATAGAAGATTTGGTTTTGGGTTTTTTTAGTATTTTAAGAAGGTCTACTTAAGGATGAGCTTATATTGCTTTACAGTAAGGATGAGCTTATACTGCTTTATAACCTTATGCCTTGTCCCTTTCCCTTCTCTCCCCTGAGAAATGAAAATGACACTGCCTGCAGAATCCAAGAACTGTTATCCAATTGCCTCAGAGATCACCCATGTTCATCTGAGAGAAACAGATAAGTCAAATTTACATCAAAGCATAAAAGAAAATAAATTCCTCCAGGATTATATTTCACATGAAAGATAAATAGATTCCTTTAAAGTATACCCACTCTTCAAGCCATCGTATTACTGCTTCTACATGAAACATTGTTGAGCCCAGCATGTTCTTCTGATTCCTAAACTCTGTGTATAAGATGCCAATCCTCCACTGTGCACACACGCTATGATAACGATTTTAAAGCTTTTACCTATTTTATTATTCGGTTTGGAGATTTTAACCAGTGATCCAATATTAGATTAACTGTGATTCTCTAGAAAACCTGCCTGTCACAGAGATAAACAGGACATATCTTGGAGTTAAAATTGGTGTCCTTTTCTCATACTTTCAGTCTTCTCTCATACTTTCAGTCTTCTATCCAAAGCAATGATAAGTATACTCAGAGGAAGAGAATATTTTTTCTTTATACATCATCTTGATTTCATTTTTTCTATTTTTTTTCTTTTAGCTAAAAATCACTTGTGTTAGTATTTTCCCTAATACATGCCAATGAAGCAAATACAATGAAACAGGAGAAAAGGAGTTTGAACTATTCAGATTTCAAAATGAAAGGTGTACAGGAAGGGGAATGCAGCTATATAAGACAAGTACAGCCTCCTAGCCGATTTTATACATCCCAAGACCAGAGTAAAATTAAAGTTCTTGTCTCTTTTGTAACAGCTGTGAAAAGGGGTGATCCAGGTGACAGACTAAGGTTCTCCCCACCCCAAATGGAAACTCTAGACAAACATAAACAAGAAAAAGCAGGTAGACAGCCTAACTTCTGACACACTCAAGAAAAGCCTTCAAAGCATCTTTGTTAAATGTCTGCTAGAAAGTCCTTAACTACATTAATAATCCACTTTTCTTGGAAAGACTCTTACACTGGATTCCAGAATTATGAGAAAATTCTCTTTTCAGAAAGTCTTCCACATACCATATTTAAATAGAAATATCTACAAGTGAAATAATTCAAGGTAAATTCCTCCACTAAGTGGATTTATGCCTCTGTGATGTTCTAAGTAACACGTTGCAGATGATCTCACTTCATCATTACATCCTTGCTTCAGAATAACAGACTCTATGCTGTTTCTCAACTTTGATCAATGTACTTGTCATGTTTATGACACTAAAATTTATCATCCAGAATAAAAGAAAGCTACTTCTTTTCAAAACTACTACAAATATTATTTTCTTGAATAGAAACCACCAAGTCTTTAAATACAGTAGAATTGGATATCTTTCCCAGAACCTTCTAGCAGCTATAAAACTGAGGTAAATAATATAGTTTCAGTTAGAGACAAAATCAACAGGAATAACAGTCAAACCTGGCATCTTCTTGCCAATCCCACATGTGACTTATGGCCTGCAGTGTTGTCAGCTCTGCATCTTAAAACAGCTTAGTTTTCCTTTGCACTGAAACCAAACCTTTTCCACAGCCTCAACACATTCCTTGCTTGCGACCAGCCTGCTGTGACCCAGTATCATCACAGGTGGTCTTTGAGTTGGGGTTTATTTTTGATAGTTTCACAACAACAATTCTCATTAGCACATGAACTTCATTGCAGGCTACTGAATTGTGCCCTGCCTTACATTCCAGGCTGTTGAGGCCATCCAGTTGTTCTAATAATTATCTACTCCTCCATCCTACCAAAATCCTGTATCATAGCATTTCATTCATCCCGAAGAACAGTCTCAAGATAAATACTGAGGATCTGTATTAACAGACCAATTCTTTCCTTCTAAGTACAGCTTCCTGCTCTCCCCTTAAGTCATTCCTTGTCCAGTTTACCAACCCCCATTTTAACACCTTATTGCACAATTTCCCATAGAGTTCTAGACAAACGTGTTTATTAAGTGTAGATAACCAATTTCCTACATCTAAACTATTATTTTATCAATTAAAAGGACAAGCTATATCTGGCACCAATTACTTGGAAAAACACCTCTCATCCATTTGCTATTGAACCTGTCAATATTTTTTCGAAATAGGCTCTAGAAAGTCATCCATCCTCTTCAGGTCACACTAATTCTCTTGCACCCATACCCTACCCCCCCTTTTTTTTTTCTTCCTTTTACATATCATTTCTTGTCTCTTAAAATGTAGTCATGATGTTTTCCAATAGCTTTCACAAGTCTCTAAGGATTTAGTTCTTGAGTAAACAAAAATCAGAGATAGATATAAACATTTGTCACAAATATATTTAATTCCCCGTTTCAGGGAGATACTTTATTTGGTTTGTTTAATCTCTCTGCAATTCAGGTGACCTCCTGCATGTATATGGAGACTCACATAATCCTTGCCTTCTTCCCTTTCTCTGCCTTCTTCTCACCCCCACACACAAGCACACTGCTGTACACACCAGATAAAAAATTAACTTTCATGAGCTAGCTACTTTAGTCTGCAAGTCACCCCTGAGCAAAATGTTGCTAAGTCAGGGACATACTACATTTAAACATTAAGAAACAGGTGCCCTAAAAAAATAAAAACCACTTATTAGAAAGAATAGACAAGAGTCAGGAAAAAACTAAACTTATAACAAAATCTGGTTCCTTAAATAATTAAATTCGTAGCAATACAAAAAGAAAAAAAACTATTTCTATGTTTCCAATTGCCTTCGTATTTCTCCAATTACTAATCCAGATATGGAAACAAACCAATGTAATGCACTTCAGCTTTATCCCTGGAGATGCCTTCTTGAAACAAGATTCAAAAATACAGCTTCTCAGTTCCTATTAACAATTCATTTCTTCAGAATATGGTTAGGCAGAACAATGAGACAAAACCTCTGAAACAGAATGTATCACCAGAGCCAGAAAATGATTTTACATCTATTGAAAGCATTGATATTAAATCTTGTTACAAGTTAAAGCCTGTAACAAAAAGTACGATTTCCTACAGGACATTTAAGGAATATAGGACCATTACATCTGGTAGCTAAGTCTCTACAGGCCTGGAAAATATAATGTTTTTAAAAATACCCCTTCAAAGGATTCATCCATAGTTTGCACAAAACACTGGATGTCCAAGTTCACTGTCTCTTGAACTAAAAGGTAAGCACAATGATTTGAAGACTATTACGACAGTCCTGAAAACATAAGAGCAGTCCATACAACCTCAAACTATTCTCTTTAAGGAAAATACTGGAACTGCAAATTGTCACAAGACAAACTCACAAAACTTAAAAATTATCACAAGTTTTCTCAGCTGTTCTGCAGTATTGCCGCAGTGTCCTCTGCTCCCAAATAAACAGGTCTTCAACCATTTTTAGCTGCAGTTTAGCAGAGGTGGGAAAAGCAGTGCTTTTGCAGACATAGCCTACAGTTGGAACATCTGAAATACTTTTGGAGACATACAAATAAAGCTCCTTGTCTCCCCCCCCAAAAGCAGTGGTATAAAGACCCTACATTATGAAAAACTCTCTACCTACAGACCTCTGCACATTAACAGGGAAAGTAAACAAGAGCAAGAGAACACTGTAAGGACTGTAAAGTAAGAAGCGTTCCCCTATAAGTTGTTTTATTTCTAAAGTTACTTCTAGTATGAAAAGTTTTTCACTTCTATGATTGTATCTTGCTTCATCCCCAAGTTCCCAAAAGCATAAAAACAACCTAAAAAAATAAAACAAGCTTTTTTTTTTTGAAAATACAGCAGAACACAGTACTATTTCCCCAACTAAGCAAAACAAGTCACATTATTCATTGCCACTCTGCCTTTTCTAATTTCCTGATGTAACCAAAGGAGATTGCTCTAACCTGAAAACAGGGGTCATCATCCAGCACCAAACTTCGCTTAATGCATTAGGTCATGCCTGTAATGATTATTCAAACCTGCAGTGATCAATATCACATCACAAGTGGCTAATCCAGAGGGCATTAAAATATCCTGTTACAGCCTATCTGAAGGATCACAGCTGAGTTTCAGAGGATATCAATACAAAAGTAGAGAAAAGAGAAAATTCTCAGCCTGTAGAAGCAGCAAATAAAACTCTGGGTAGCTTCAGGTTTCCACTTTACATGGAAACTATTTTACTTAAATTTGGCATTTCCATGTTGAGATGTGAGTTTGTGATATGGAAGAGAACCCCTTCATAACCATCCATCACCCTACACGAGGGTTTTGGTTTTTAGATGAGTGTCTAAACATTACACACACGAACAACTGCAGGTAAACACAGAACTATGTCAATCCAACTCAGTATGGAATGGAAAAGGAAAAGCAGACACAGGGAAGTTAAAAGTCAACTAACAATAATCAAAGCACAGAATTAAAGAAAGCAGTATTTAAGCCAACCCAATGAAGAATTGCCACCTGCATAAGATACAGGATTTTGTTCAGTGATACAAAATACCATTTTTTTTTCCTGCTGATTTACCAGATGTGCAATTCTCTATTTTTAATGCAAAGATAAAGCTCATGAGTCACCCCAAAATCTTCACTTTCTCTTTTCCAAAGCGGCAAACATTTCAAATTAAGCTCTAAGACAAAGAATACTATATGCATTAACACCTGTCTATCCTCATTTAGTGTATCAAGGTATGAAAATGACACAAAAAAAAAAGGTGTTCTTTGGGACACAACAATTGAGAATAGGCTAATTTTTACTACCAATGACTTTACCACAAATCACTTTTTCACCCAATGAAAAATAAAATGTAAAGGGCAAAGAACAGTTCCCTCAAACTAGAGCGAGATCTACTTGACAAGTCAGTCACATTAGCGATCTTCAAGTCAAAAAAGGAACTTTCACCTAAACACAATGTTCACGCCCTCCTACGTACAGGGACTATTTGTAGATCTTTCACTGTACTGCTATCTGAAAACTTTTAATTTCCATTTCTGGCTAAAACTATTTTTTTATCTTAGCATATGTTTGATGTAAGAGAAATATCAGATTAGTTTAAAGTACCAGTAGGGCTTGTCTGCCCTCCTTTTCCTAAATTTATTCAGACTTTTCATTTGAAAGCAAATACCATTCAACAAAATCCTTCACCGTTAGTCCCCCACCTATAACTTCCCTGCAAGTCCAAGGCATCTCCATCCTCTAATGCCACAAGAACCTTGCATCTCACTGTAGGAAACCATCACTTTTCTGGTTCCCCAATTACTGTCCATCTTTCACCCTCTGCTCCTGCTTAGTGGTACTACACTGCTAAACCCTTATTTGGTTTGTGTGGGAGTTCCACCCACTCCTTTTCCTACCACATTGTCAGACTCTTGCTGCTTTCTCTCCCCCATGTTTGGCATGCATGAGGACCCTTTATGCCTAAGATGTCACTCAGAGAAACTTCCTGTCACCACATTTCAGCACCTCCAGAAAACCCACTTGTCATTAGGTGTAGCTGACTTACTCCAGCAGGCAAATGTGAGGAAATCAGAGTTCATGATTTCTAAATATACATGTGATAGGTTTGATGGTTTTTCTACCTCATCATTCTCCTTAGAGGGCTAAGATATGAAGGCCTCAACCTTCTTTGCACAGTCAAACAAGTGTAAAATTTTCCACAGCACATCATCACTGACAATCAGCAGGAACATATTGTGCATGCACAACAGCATCAAAGTTGTAGGCAATTTCAAACCTTATTCTGCACCCTGCCATGATTGACACTACACACAGGGCAGGAACTGTAAAAATCCCCTGAAATTTGTCCCTAAAATTTAGATGGCCTTCCCCAGTAGTCAAAAATAGAAGTTTGTGCAATACAAGACTCAGACTGGAGGATTTTTATGTGCTGAAACAATGACAGCCACAAATCACATCTCATTACTTTTCTGTATTATAGAAACAAAGGACACTATTACAAGTCTCGATTTATTTTGAACCTGGTTTCTCTGCCTTCAAATCCCTTGCAGAATCTTTCCAAGTACAAGAAGTAGTAATTTTTGTTAGAAATGTCAATTACCACCTTCAAACAAGCTTTCCAAGTCAAATATTAAAAAGTTTTTTCCTCAGATTTTATTAGCATACATTTCTAAATTAATTTTGAAGATGGAAAAACCCAGCCATTCTGTTGCAGTAGACATGCCTAATTTCAGTGGTGATAGGTGGATCATTCTGACCCATTATGGCTATTTCCAAAGTTAAAATGCTCCAAAATTATCAACTTATTTTGTATGCTTGTTATAAGCCACAATCCAAAGTGGATATCCAACTGATAAACCGAGTATGGCACCCTCCACAATTCTAAGTTCTTGTTTGCAGACAGACAAACAAGCTTTGAGAGAGGGTAAACAGCACATGGTAGGGACTTGAAACATTACAACATCTTTTTCTTTACTCTAGGCCTTTTCCCAGCAAGCTACAATTAGTTTCAAAATCTCCTTCAAGCTATTGATGTACCCAGCCAGACACTACAGATTGATGGTGATTCCATAATTAGAGGTGTAGAGTCTCTAAAGCAGGCTCAATTTTAATACCAACAAGCAAACAAAGAGGAGAAAATAAGACTTAGCAGTTATTTTGATGTGCTGTATTGAAGAGTGATGCTAGTTTTCCCCAAGATCACTTTTTCCTACACTTCAAGTTTCAACAACCCCTGTAACCCTTACAAATGTTGCATTTTTAAGCAGACTAACAACCACCGTTCCAGCCTTGCAGACATCACAAATTTTGGGTAAAAAAACCCAGGATAACATTAATGTAACAGGCAAAACATGAACATTGTCGAGACCCAAAGGCAGCCAGGAGCCACAGGAACATGGAAAGCATAATCCTGATCTGAGCTGGAAAGCACAGCTGTGGTGTCACCTTAGGCTTGATATTGCACTAATTAACTGCATATAAATGACATTCTGCTTGGAACACATGCAGAAGACAATTTCTGGTCAGGCTTCAAACACCAGGAACACACAGTAGCTCTACTACTCTCTATGTCCAACTATTTAAGAAAATTGCGTATTCATGGAACTTTTGGCACAAGTGTATCAAATTTTTCCACATTCCCCACTCAGATAAACAAATGGCCATCTCCCTCATGCTGGAGCAGAGAAAAAGCAAGAATTTTAGATGGGGGGAATTCTGCAACAGAATTTTGCAAAAATTAAGAACATGATAAGTTTTATTCAGAAAACGTTTCCTTTAATGTCATCGTAAATTAAAATGTAACAGTGTCAAACAGCTTTTGAAACCTGTAACCAAAGTTCTCAAGTATTACTGAGCTTTTGACAGAGCTGTTCTAACATTCCATAATTTTTGCCCAAGATTTAATCTTGTCCTCATTCATGTGGGAAGAAACCCACGAAGATCAGAAGCTGTTACAAGAGTCACAGAAAGGCCATTATAAAATAGTCTCGCTGACATAATTTTCATGAGGAAGACAATTTGTGTTCAAGGTTGTTTCCTGAACTCACTTAATCCAAACTGTCCAACCTGCAGATGTGCTGGCTTTGTTGTCACTGACTGCATCAACTGTCCTGTTGGACCACCAAGCTCCCCAGTAGCTTTTGAGTGGTTTTTTTATATGCACGTAAATGGGAAAGCAAATAAGCTACAATAAAAAAAAACAAAAAGCAACCAACGGAGATTCTTTAAACTTCAAAAAAAGATGGCCATTTGTTGTAAAAAAAACACAGCAAGCACCCAGCGCCAACAAAAATAATGCTTCGGAAAGCTTACAAAGTCTTAAATACATGATCATTCTGGCTTCCTGATTTAGAGCTAAAGACAAAGTCTTTTTGACATATCCAACATAATTGCACTCAATTACAGCACTGCCATTTTACAGCAGCCATGGATCCAGAAATGGAAAGAATTGCCCAATGTGGGATGTTCAAGCATCTCTCAATATTTAACCAGCTCCATAGCCTATATTCTCACAATTCATGCCACATATTATATAATGCACTTTTGCTTAAAGAGTATTATCAGGATAGCTCTAAAAGTAGTATTTCTGAAAAGAAAGTAGAGAAGATGAAGACAAAAAGCATGTCTCTTCCAGGTGTTCCCAAAGAGGGACCAACTCTTCTGACAGACACTTCAGTTGGCTGCCTTTAGCACAAAAACATGCAGGGAAAGAGATCCTGAAGCTCTCAGGAATAACGCAGGAAATGTTAGAGAGTCAAAATGTAACGATGAAACTTGAGGGTGAGGTATTCTGAAGCTTGCTTAACACAAGGAAAGAGAAATCCCTCAAGCTATCCTAACTTGGATGGGAATAGGGTAAAAAAGAAATACCATGCCCAGAAAACACAAATAACAGTTACTCTAGACTTCCAGTCACTATCAAGTACTTTTAAAGTGCCTTAGAACACATAGTTTAGCTCTTCAAATTCACTTTGTTACACAATCTTGATTGCTGTAATATTGTGAATATATATTAATTTCTCATATTCGCCTTATGTCTAAATGAGTCAAATCTTCCTCATTTGCAAAGACTTGTCCTACTGAAAGGTATAGAATTATAGACTAAGAAATTCAAGCAAAATTCATTAGATTTGGCTGCATGCAGGAGCCCCAACAGTTTTGTTGCTTCTACTTACAAGAAATTTACTTAACTTAATAGTCTGCTAAAAATACATTACAGTGTTGGTTAAACACCTTTATAGATAAGCTCAACTCAAAATAATTTCTTTTGATTTTTTTTGTATTAGGTAACATGATTAAAGTTTTCTAGTAATTTGCACTAGCAGATTCACCTGGAGATACCTTGCTTACAGCCATGACCCCAGAAACACCTGCCTTATCCTGCTGTCCAGATAGTACTCACACTCACTGCTTGTGTGACCCAGGGAGGGTCATGTCTTCATTCAGGATGAAGCCAAGTTTCAGCAAAATCCAGTTCTGCCTACAGTTTTCAAGAGTGCTGCTGTACTCTGCTTCGGTGCCACCAGACCCCTTACTCCCTTCTCCCACCAAAAAAAAAAGCTATTGACATATTGCATTTGGTTTCTTACAAACCATACATATTCAGCCTCTGGGTCTAAGATGGAACTTCAGTTTCTCTCAAAACTCTTTTTTTAAAATTTATCAACATAACTTAAAAGCATCTGATTACTTTAGAATAAATCAATCATTTGTCTTAGAATGCTATTTAGTAACTACTACTCATTCTTAACCTAAGAGTTAGACCTGATTTTTCCCCATGATCCCCAACAGTTACACCTTTAGTACTGCTCCAAGACCCACAGACCACTAGAAATTTTCCTCAGTGAGGAGATTCCACCCTTTCCAAAACTATGCCAACCATTTACATGACCTGCCATCAGTGACAGGGCAATTCTCCTTCAATCTGGAGAGTGCTGAAAACCAGGCAGGTAAGAAGCAGGCTCCATTCAGAGCATGAAAGCCACAAGCCAAGCCTACTTGCTTCTTCCTTTCTGTGGCATTCCAGACATACCACAGCATTGCACTTCTTGCACGACAAGGTACAAAAACTCATCGAAAGTTAGATGGAATTTAAGTAACCAAAATAAAAACCAAGAGTTCATTTTACATCAAAAATTTTACTCATGATTTTCTTCCTTAACCTCTCCTAAACTTGTGCTCCAATGGGGGTTTCCAAACTTTTCTACCATTTCTGAAGTACATTTTAACACGGTTCCTACAAACATCTTCTAGTAAGTGACAGACATGAGATCTTCAGAGAAAACCTCTGTAAGATGGACCAATCTGGGTGCAAATGTTTCCTCTTAAATCAGAAGCCAAGATGGAGCCAGTGACCTCACAGCAGCTCTCTTGCCCAGGGGGCTTAATTTTTAAGCAGAGATACTCATTCCTAGCTCTTCACTTCCTTCTAACTCCAAATGTTTTTTTTCATTAGTGAATGGCACATTATTTTTATGCAAATCAAAGGCCCAAAGGAGTTTTCTTAATCACCAATACTTCCATCTGTACAACAGGTATAAAGAGAGCAATACATCCCCCTAAACATATCATCGAGGTATCCTGCTGTGCTGCTGATCAATGATACTCTCTCCAGTTTTGCCTCTCAAATAGCACAGGGAAGAGTATTCCCAACAAGTTTAACTTTATCACAAGCAAAGTTGTCCTATTCCTTCCAATAATGAACTCTGGATCCCTGGTGGGTAACTTACATTTAACCGGCGACATTCTGGGCTGCTTATATTAACTGCAACAGGCTGAACAGCTTGAACCTCAATAAAATGTGCAGTAAATGACTGAGCTAATTTAACCTCATTAATCCTCAAACCAATAGAATAATTTGATGTCCACACAGCAGCTTGTGCACCGCCTCCAACATAAACATGGCCCTGTAGGAAATCAACACCAAAAATGTGCTGCAGCCCTGCTGCCAGGGCTATCACGGTTGGGAAAATCACTGCGAAATTTCTGAGCCCCACTGCCAGCTGTACTGCATGAGTCACACACTTAGTTTGGTCTTGTTAACAGTCAAACGGTTGTTTCCAAACTGGATCTATCCTGACATCTCCCCAGTGCAGCAGTTTTACAGAGGATGCTCTATTTTATCTGTAAACTAGTTACCTCTAGTCTCAACACTAACACAAAAAAGCATTACTAGGAAATGCACATACAGAAAACTAGGCAGCACTGGCGCTTTTAGGCAGGTAATGAGTTGGATTTAGCTCCCTAATAACCATTAATTACAGCAGCATTTTAAAAATTAAGTTTTCGAAATAGTTTGAGCGCTACTTAGTTACAAAGGATGTAAGGTCCCCCAAAATATTTATGAACATCTACTTTCAGAGAGACATCTTAAGAAATATTCTTTATATATACTATTTGTTATTGAAATTACTCCTGAAAGCCAGGTGCTTTATTTTGTTAAATACATTTAAAACAATAACATGAGATTTTAGTAGAAAAAGCACATAACCCACAAAATACCGTGCTGTGTTGACTACGGCAGCAAAATGAGGAGTTTCTAAACACAGAAAAATAAATCAAAAAAGGGATAATTTCTAAGCATGTAAATGCTGATTTTGGTACCACATACAAAAACTTAACTTTCAAAGGAATTTGGTCTTGCTAGAGTTTTAAGTACTGTGGTTTTTTATCAGATTTGGCCTCACTTGTGCTTTACAGAACTTGTAAAATGAAACGGGGCATTTTTGGAAAAAAATAACTCCTTTCAACTCATAAATGCTGTGACTTAAGCCTGTCAAGTTTCAGTGGCATTCCAGATGTACCAGGGTACCCACAGCTTTACCCTGTGTGTATGACTATGCACAGAAACCCACTGTCAGTTAGAGGGGCCAAGTAATCAGTGTTTGGTATTTATGCCAATCAAATTATCCCTGATAAACGGATATGACACGGCATGAGAATTCACTTTTACCTCAGCATATTAAAAAGTTAAAGTAACTGCTTTTAAGGATCAATATATGTTTCTTTCACAGCTGCATTGCAACACAGACATGAGTATCAAACAACAAAACAGCATAATAAAAATACAACCCCCCAACATGGCATATCCACTGTTCTTTCTTCATCAGCCATGTAATATTTATGGAAACAGGAAAGATTTATCTTTCTTTCTAACACAGCAGGTTAAGTGTCACAAAGAGAAGTCAGATGTCACTATTATCAGCAAGCACACAAGAAAAACTCATGCCAAAAAAAAGGGAATAATAAAATTGAGGTCCAAATGGAAGTTGAAAAAAAAAAAAAGGTCTTGCTCCAACAGGTTAATCTCTAGCTAATGCCTCTTGTGACGAGCAGCTTTAAGTAATCATTTCACTTATAAATTCTCCTGTAACAAGTTTTCCTTGGAAATGAAACAATTTCTTGTACAAACATAACTATCTTTGACTGTGACCAGACAAAGCAGCATTACCTTTTGAATTACTATAGCAAAAAGTCAACTTTAAAAAAAAATATTTAATATGAAGACAATTTGGAAAGTAACTTAACTCAGGAGTGATAGAATCAGCTATAAATACTGAGTGGGAAATTCCTGAAAAGACATGTTTTCCCTTGGAGGGGACTGAAATACAGAAATTTACATTTCCCAACAACAATGTAGTCTTTCTTTCCAAGTTCATCCAAAAAACTCAGAGTATAAATCAATGGCACAGATTTGGCTCTCAACGTACACCCGATTGCCCAGGAGATTTTGTCATACTCATCATGCTGCATTCACTGGCTTTGCCAAATATTAATTTCCTTCACTTCTATCTGGTATATCTACTTGTGATGTGGGGGTTTAGCTTTGGGTTTTAATGTTTGTTTTGTTTTTAAATATAACTATACCTTAATAATTGCATTCAGGAAAGACTAGGTTTGATGTCATTTTTACGTTAGAACCCAAATTTTCAATACTTTGTACCTGCTTGTCCATTAACTGCCCATATAACAGGAGGACAATAAAAGCCATAAACCTCTTACTTTAGTAACCTTCTGGAGGAGTAATTCAAAAAACTTCTTGCAAAATAAAACAACAGCTTATAAAAACAAAAAAAATTGTGTCATCACTGGAGCAATCATCACAGCAGGGCAGATGCAACAACTGTATATTTCTTTAGTCCATCTAGACATTCAAAAGGAATAAAACATGTAGACTGTAATACAAGCCACCATCACTTATTCTTTAAGCTATAAACCTAAGCATACTTCAGTGCAAAAATTAATTACAGCATGAGGGAAATCAAATCAGTCACTAATCAAGCAAAGTGAGCAGGAAATAAAGCTGTGCCATACACTCCTGACTGAGTCTCAGGATCAAAGAGCACTAAGTGCAGATAAACCGGGGTGGGGAATTATTATGCCTTTTCATCACTGAAGTCATGCTGCCCCAGAAACTCAGACTTCTGTGTCTGGGCTAGTTACAGACTGTTAAATGTAACAACGAGACTGCAACACGGTGGTTGGAGGCACTGCAACACCTCAAAGGATGGAGAAAGACGGTTCAAGGGGGGAACGAGTCAATGAGAAAATTCTGTCCTACAGCTGAATGAGAATGAAACAGCCAACCTAACAGGACACCTGCAAACAAACAAGGGACCACACCAGGCTGCGTGTGCACACTTGCATGCACAGCCTCAGCAACACTGCCTACTGGAAAACACCTTCCCCCATAATAAAATAGCAGTGACAAAGGTCAAAGGCTTTAAGAGAAAATATAAAATTCAGTGATAAGGCAACTTTTCTAAATCCATTTCACAAATACTTGTTATTTCAAGCCTAACACTTGTTACAAGTGGTAGGATAGTATAGCAGACTTGGAGATACAGATTTATGCAGTGCAATTTGCAGTTACTTGAAAGGGGCTCATTTATACCTGTGTATTTTTACCAAACCTAAGAACTGCAAGTATCATTAAGCTACACTAAAAGCTGCTCCCCTTTCAGTTAAATGACAGCCATGCCCTGCAATTCATGCAGTCTGTCCTACCTCTAGCTCCACTAATGATTGATTTCTACTAAATGGTGCCACAACTTCAGGATGACACAGTGCTCAAGTATTACTGATAAATTAATGACAAAAAGCCATCTTTTTTTTTTTTTGACGATGAGACACTAATTTACTAGCACATAATTGTGACTGAGCTATTTCATACTCCAGCTGAAACAGTCCTGGTTTGATGTTTGTAGAAGGCATTTACTGAGGAGACACTGCATGTGCAAGCTTTACACAGTACATTGGACTAACTTAACCATAGGTAAACACTTCTCTCAAGTTCCTGACTGAAGTTCTCCATTAATCAGTTATTTGTCTTTAAAAAATATAGATCTGAATTTTACTCTCCCTCCCAATTCCCATAAAGAGGAGTGGACTCAACCTGGTTATAAAATATCAGTAATTTTGCCAGCCACAAGTATCCAAGTAGCTTAATCATTAAAGGTGCTCTTCATTTCCAGTAATCACATGTATGCTTTCAAGTATCTCAGTCACAACCATAAACTATAATATTTTACATATCATAGAAAAGCAAGATGGAAAATTACCTGCTGTACACTGTCTATATTTATGCATCTGAACATGGAGGACATTGGGTTAACAATGGCAATTTTGTAGTTGGATGTCATTTCTGCCTGCTCAGTGCACTCTATACAGCTTCCTTACAAACATGTTAATGTAGGATAGCAGTCAAGTTTAAAATCAGCTGTGCCATGGCTTTAAGGAATGAGTTATTTTTGTCATCCAAACCCACTAGAACCACGTTTGTAAGATCCAAAGCATTTCACAGAAACCCAGACAAGCGTATCTGCACATCAGCAGCTCCACAGCACAGAAACTGTGAGGAACAAAGGGCTGTGGCTTCTCACTGACCCTTCCCATGAGGCAACTGATGCACAGCAACCACTCTGTGTAGAGTGTGTTGATTTACCCAGTCAGTATTCTAAATGCCCATATTGTCTGGTATCTACATCTATTTTAGGAAGGGGAAGTACTGGTAGCAAAGTCCCTCATGGATTTCATGCAGAACTGCAAATCCCTCTATTTGGTTGTAGAAAACTCTGTCTTTGCTAAGAACTGCTTAGAATTTTCCACATTTAATATCACTGTTCCTCCTACATTCAATATACTGTCAGAAAGGGTAGAATACAGTTTCCTCTCAAAGCGCAATTGCTATATTAGACAATTATTTCAAATGCTGTTCCTGTAGAGAACCCTAGTAATTGTCCTCTCTCAAAGACTGGCTTTAATCCTCTCTGGAAACGGCTTCTCCTTTACACTTTTAGAATGACTTATTTTTTTGTAATTAGCATTTTGACTCTAGCTAGTTCTGTTGGTGGACATCAGCAATTTGAGGCTGTCCCTACAATTCACTTGCTTTGTTCGTATTATCTAAGACTGACATTTAGGTATAGTTTGCAGGAGGTTTAAATCCATCACTCACCACGTAATCCAAATCAGTGATTTCAATAACACCTGAAACAGCCAAGAAATGTGGGAAAGGACAAGAAGGCAGCTCCAACACTTTAAGGGACAGGAGAGAATGCTTTAAGCAGTTTCTCAAGCATTCCCCCTTTCTGACCAGTGACATTTAGTGTTGTTTGCTCTATGCTGGGTATTTCTCCTGGGCATTTCTGTAGGAATAGTCATGGCTCCAGTGAGAATAAATGCACAATTGAGTGTCACTAATATACTGATTTGTAAACATCTAAAGCATGTATTGATCCACTGTCTGTCTTAAGAAAAGCAGCCTTTGGATCAGAAATAGCAATTAATTACCAAGACTTTTTTTAGTCAGTCATGTGCATACAAAAAAAACCTGAAAGATTTGATTAAATTCATTTTACTGTAGCCCTTCAAAGGTGAACTAAAAGGCTCTTGGTTCATTTGAAAACATAGGAATAGGTGTCTTCTCTTTTAGAGTATCACAGAATCACAATAAAAGTTGCCAGAGGCAGTAACAAAACAGTAACTCAAAACACCAAAGATAAAACTTCACAAATCTCAAGTCCAAGACACTGGCAGAAATGGTGTATCTAGCTCTGCTACTGAAGGCTCATTTGCAAAAATTGTGAACACAAAATCATCACAAATTGGTTTTCTACCTCATTACTGCTGATTGCTAGGTAGCATAACATTAATGGTACCTTTTCAACATCTACTTTTCGTCAAGATGCATAAATCACTGTAAAACTGCTTTATCCTACTTTCCAGAAATATGGAAGGCTGGTCTTCAGATGTTTTAACAGCAATCTTTCCATTACAGGGCTATACACTTCACTTCAATATAAGCAACACACTCACTAGAATATTTCTACCTCCTGATACGAAATCAGATCAGCTCTCCAAAGAGGGAAATGATTCTCCAACTTCTATATCTGAAGTACGTTGACAACTTATTTACGAGTGTGACCAGTTTGTACCATATTCCTTTTCCTAGGAGCTTCTAGAACATCCTAGTGGATCCAAAAGGAAGCAAAACAACTTTTTTAAAACAGCTGAGTCAACTTCCATAGAAGCTATTTCTTTATGAAGAAATTCAAATATTTTTTTAGAAACCAGCAATGGTATCAGCGTTACCAACACAGAGCACATGGTTTGGCGTGACACGCATGAATTTATGGCATAAACTACCACTAACATTTGGGCATCTGGCTTTAGTGACTCTTACTTCAAACACAGCTGAAATATTTCTCTCCACTAAACACTGCTGTCTACAAAGAGATAAAAGTTAAACAGACTGTTTTCTTGAAGTTCTCAAGAAATCTTACTTCAAAAAGATAAGTAATTGAAGCTATTTTATCAGCAGCAGCTCCATCACAAGTACCCATTTTCCTGAGCAGGGGATATTTATCAAGAACACAAAGTGCACAGCCAGAGCAGGGAGCAGTTCAGTCACATCACCAATAGTTTAAGGACGAGAGACCCAGTGCTTTGGTACCAAACCCCAGCAGCCCAGTGACTATCTGCATGAGGCACACTGTCAGTACCAACTGATACTCCAAAACATGAACTTAACAGGGCTGCTTTTCACTCTCCTTTCCTTACCATAGATTGACCTGCAAGCGAAGGCAGGTTTTACACGTTGTAAGTAACCCCATGCCTACCTAAAGAAATATCTCCTTGTAATGAAGCAAAACGTGTAAAACTGCTCTCAATATAGTACTACAAGGGAGAAGAAACTGAATCAGTACAGACCCCTAAAAGTTGTCTCTGACCTCCTGAGAGGTGGTGTGGCAAAAAGATGCTTTTTTGCAAGCTTATATCGGAATGGGGCAGAGACAATACCTAACCAAACGCCATGAAGGATCTTTTCAGACAAAAAGGCAAAGTTTGTCAGCATCAGGCAGAGAAGTTCAGACAGACCTTTTGAACAAGAAGTAGAAATTTTACAGTAAATACCACCACTACATGTACTTTCATTTTAGGATATTCATTGAAAATTTAACAGAAAAATATAGTTGAAATATGTTTTAAAAACATAACCCTTAACTCTACACAAACCCCCCACAGTACCAAGACATGGCTCAGTTCAAGTGATTTTGAGTGAAAAGCTCCTTTAAATGAGGCACATAAAAGGCTTGACCTCAATTTTCCATTTCACAAGGCAGGTTATTTTTCAGAACATCAAATAACCAACCAAAATACGGGTCAGTTGTTTGACCAGACTATGTTTAGTGAATGAAATCTAACAGCTCAATTACAACTTAGCAAACTCAAACCATTTAATTCTAAAATCCTAAATCATGCTGGACATCTATGAATTGCAAAACTGCACAAGGTCAGGAACTCTCTTCTGATCCCTGGCCACTTGAAAGATGGGAATTGCACAAAACACCTACTAAAAAGTACAAAATTTGAGCACTGTTTTCTTTTGTAAGCATACCATTATCTCTCTTGTCTCACTGATGGCAGTAAGTTTACTTTGGTCAACATGTTTTCCAAAACACTTACAAAGATGAAGAAAAAAAACTTGTTCCATGCTCTGAAGGTATTATAAGTCATTACTGCCACAAGACAGCCTCAGTGCCAATATAACCATTAACAAAGTGGCCAACTTGCTTAGAAGAGCGGAAGGACTCAAACCAGAAAAATTACTTTAAGTGCTGCCTAATCTGCCCCTGGAGCTAGAGAAAAGCAGACTGTATTTGAACCTGAGTGCTCTCACTGTGTCAGTCATTCATGGGTTAAGCCAGTCTACACAAATTTGAGAAGATTTGAATTTGGGAGTCAGCAAGCAGGATTCAAGGGTGTGTAGCTACAAGTGGTCTCAGAGAGCTCTGAGCTCATAGAACAGAACAGAGCCATTACCTTCTGCACCTGCTAAATGCTAAATACCCACAACATTGCAAGAGCATGTGGGCAAGTCAGCAAAAGGCAGGAATTCACATTTTCCATTGGCAATAGATTTCTGTGAACTTGCATAGCCCTAAATAAGCATAAAATTCAATTTTTTGTTATTGACTGTACTTCAGTTACAAGAAACCAGAATTACCTGTGATTTGACTTTCTTTAAAAGACATTCAGGAACTAAAAAAACCCAATAAAACTCAACTTATGACAACTTTCTAAGTTTTACGTTACCCTATATTTGTCTGGTAATTAAACCTGTAATAGCATTTAAATCTATTTCCACTCTTTTAGAACTATAAATGCTTACACCAGCCAGGTTATTGTCACATTTCTATTCATAGCATTCTGAATGATAGTGACCACTTTCTTTTTACATTTATTATAAGATGTAAATGGACAGAAGTAGTGGTGATGCATAATTTTGACTTTGTTAATTCAGCCAAGAGTGTCTTATGGATTTAATTAAATTCCTACTAAAAAAGAGCTAAGCTTTCAACATATTAGACATAAGGAAATGCCACATTTTATACTTTTAACTGTGTAACCACCTCAACCCAAAAGTATCTTTACCCACAATCTGCTTGGTCATTCCATTCCAACTATTAAGTACAACTGAGTAACCTGTTCCCATAAAACACAAACCTTAACAAACGTTTGGTTGTTTTTCTGCCAGACACATTAAAAAGCACACATTGTCAGTACATCTTATGGGCAGAATGTGATTGGTCATGGAAAATAATGGGAGACCTACCCCTGACCAAATACGATAGCAAAAATTGCACTCGGACTGAAAGCAACACTCTTCCATTGGAAACAGGATTATTGGAAATAATACTGAGCGTTGCTGCAGTGAAAGACAAACATGAATTAAAAGGAAAAGGTGTAGGTTACCATAACTGAGCAACTCTTCCTCATCACTAGCTTTTAGTTTGAGTTACTTACTCTACAGCACAAAGACTAACAAACAAAAATATCCTAGATGATAACTGATACATTACAGTGCTAAGTATAATACACTCAGCCAAGATTTCAAACACAGAAAAAATAGCACATAACTGTCAAGTGTAACAACCTTTTGACATAACACAAAGGAACTACTCTGCCCTCCTATCTTGTCTTGCATCATTTCAGAGTTACAGAAATGAGAAAAAGCAATAAGAAAAGCAAAACAAGTTGTCAGATTAGTTGCCACAGCTTGCTTTCTCCTGCAAAAAGTCTGTGTGGTTCAAGGCCCTCCAGACTATTTCAGAGCTTTACATCTCTGCCATTTGTTCAAGACTCACTGACTTTTCTCAGCTGTCTGTTCCATTAGCTGTGACATAATTTATCCCGGGAAGATTTTCACCTCACAAGGATTTTCTTTCTCAAGATGTTCGCATAAATCTGCTTAGAAGCTGAAATGCTTGTAGTTAGTGGTCACACACTGATGATCAAGAGGAAAGCCAGACAAGATTAAGACACACTGGCCAGTTTTAATGTTGTATTCTGTTTCCATGCAAAAATCAGGGGGGTCAGGGGAAAAAGCCAACAAAAATAAAATAAGAGTATCCAAGCAAGGATAGCCCAAACAAGAGATTATACTGAAACTCCAGCTTTTAGGCCAGGTAACCTTAGGCCATTCTCCTCTCTGGGATTACGTAAGACATAGCAAATTGTAATAATTACAGGGAAGGGGAGGAAGTGGGGATAGTGTTTTCTGTTACATTATGGACAGGAAATCCCCACAGTGACGGATCACGAAGTACACACCCTATCTCTCAGAGGAACAAGGGACTACAGAGGGATAGATTGCTGCCTCATGACTCACATTGCACTGAAGCAGCATTTATGAATCAAAGCCATAAGAAATGCTTTGTTGGTTGAAGATTTCTGTTTTCCACAGTGAGGGGGCAATCAGGCACATTGCAATCCCCTCCAGTAAAAAAGCTGTACTAAGTAGGTAACCCTACATACTTAATATCATAAGGGCTACTTTTCCTAGCATCATAACAAGCCATGTTTGATATGCTGCACCTTGGTGACTTGATTAAAGCATCTTTTCACTACTCAGTCTGCCAGCTCTCCAGAGAGCAATTCTTAGGTTTCTGGTGAAAGTTACATAATCAAGGATAGCTGGGTCATATGACATTTTAAATCAACACAGCCTGCATAGTGCTTAAGGAATAGAGTCCCAGCCAAGTGCTCATAGTAAACTACAGGTTGCAAGATATTCACAAAAGCTTAGTCAACAACTTCAAGATAATAAATTAATTCAAGGAAAAGGAAAATGTAAAGGTATCCTTGAACAAGTCAAACAGGAAATATAAGATGTATTCCTTAGTGATTACTTATCTAGTCTTTCTATAGTGACTTCAACATATGTTTACTTTCTTGTATATACCTAGAGAAAACAGCCAGTTTATTCTGAGTTCAGCAGAGCTATTACAAATTTCACCATCTGATCCTTCTTTATTATTATTCAAGTCTTGTTTCATACATCACATGGTGATTTTTTTTTTTGCTTAACATTTGCTGTTAAGAACAACCTACAGAAAGCACAGAAGTCTAAAGGTGAGTTTAAAAGTTCAAGCTTGAACTTATTCACACATCAAACTTAAGTCTCCAAGAAAAAGAAAAGAGCATTTTTCCCTGGGCCTTTCATTCCTGATGACAGCAAGGGAACTACGAAGGACAAAGTAAAAAGAAAGCAAATCGGATTGCTACTGTTGACTGAATGGAAACTGGCATCTTGATTTCAGTGGCAGCAACCCATCTTTTCAGTTTCACTCCTTTCAGTGAAATGTGCTGGAAGGTTGCTGCAAACAGGGATAGTTGAACATCTATTCAAGTAGCATCACTTCCAATAGCTTTTTTCCTCCTCATGTTTCAGAAATACAAGGCAATTTCTGAAGGAATGGCTTGCTGTCCAGCCAACTGAGGAAGCACATTTGCTAAGCAAGACCACAGTACCCAAACAGAAAGGAAAATTACCACTAGCCACTCAAAATCCAACGGAATATATTATTTTTCCACTAGAGTCTCTAATGGAAATCACTTTTCTGCAAATTTACTTGCCAAAAATTCACAATCTTTCTTTCAAGTGCCTCCTACTGTTACATTAGTCAACAATATTTCTGTGATTTCCTCAATACACACAGCTGCTCACCCCTACACATGACTGGTGAGACTACACAGCAATTGTTTCTACCCAATGGAAGCTACTTCAGTTCCAATTTAAGAGAACCGGAATAATCATATTTCTCTAACTTATATAAGTACACCCATATAACAAACTGCTTACAATTGCCTGATATGGTTATTTCTTCAAGTAACTTTTATTGGATAAACCCCAGTTTACACTGAACAATTGCATTCATCCTATGAAAGTGCAATATATTTGATTACTACATAATGAAACAAAAAAGTAAAACTCATTAATCTGAATTTATTTTGCTCCAAAATGATGCTTATGTTCCCACGACAAACCAAACAGTATCAGTGTTCAGGGTTAACCATCATCTCCCACCTTCCACTTAAGTATACATTCTATAGTTATGTATGTGCATACATTCTGTACACACACTTCCATTCAATCCAGGACTAAGAACACATTCAGGGTAGCCATTATAGAGCAAACATTTCCAACCAGACTGATCACTGTACATAAACCAATTGAAAAAAAAATTTGAAAACTGCCCTGAAAATCCTCTATATAAATCCAAGCAATATATTTTGCCATTAGCAAATGTCCCGTTCTTCTAAAAATCCCCAAAACAGAATGTTTCAATACACCATGTAATTAAGGCCAATTAGAGAAGTTTACTGTGGAAAGTACCAAGTTACCAGTGCAGAATAATACTCAGAATAACTGAATAATAATTGACTAAATGAATGACTTCAGTAAATTCTAATTACAAGAATGAGATAGCAAAAATATCTGAAAGAACTCATAAGTTTGAGTTTTTTTCCAGAATTGCCAGAAATGTGTAGTACTTTTTACAGCTCTCCATAGGCTACAGTTTTGTTCAAGTAAATCTCCAATACTACTAAATATAAAGTCCTTTTTTTAATCTCAAGGTTTTCTCACTCATCTATTTCTCAAGGTGAGATTTTTCTTTCTTTTAAATCCTGAACAACTGGAATATTCCATTTTCTTTTTCAGTGGTATCAAAGCATACATTGAGATAGCAAAAGGCTTTAAAGAACTTGTCTGACATCACTATTCTGTGAGGTATCAGCTGTCATTGGAGACATTGTCATCTAACAGAGAAGCTCAAAGGTCTAATCCGTTATGTCAAGTCCATACTTCCTAATACCTACTTAATTCACGTTTATCCCACCAGAGAATTCAGCCAATACCGTGGACCCAAATATACCACATGGATTGTGATTAAAATAAAAGGACAATTCATTTCTTACACCACTTACACTGGAAAACAAGAACACACATGAAGCAACACAAGAACTTCAAGCCACATAGTCTCTCTACAGCTCTTCATGGGCTACTCTGAGCCATGAGCCTGGTACAATTGATGGGGTTTTCTGAGAAAAAGCACTTATTTTGCAATAATAAACCCATAGTCTCCAGAAACTGAATGTAACCTCTGTCAGATATTATATAGAAGAATTTAAATACAGTAGGAGTACAATCTAGAGGCACCGTAACATCCCATTTCAACCAGTAGCAGAACATGAACAGAACTTGGACAATCACAGCTTCTCTTATCATTTAAAACAATTGTTGCAACAAGGCACTACCTGACCTTGGGTCACACAGACCTACTTGGTAGTCCTTGGGTCATTTAACAAGAAACAAAGGAGTAATACAGCAAATGTGAGGGGAAATATAATCATTGACACAAAGAACAAAGAGGTAATTTTCACAAAATCGCATACAATATAAACCTCTCACATGGAGGCAGCAAATAACAGCAATCTCAGTTGGATATGGTCATGTCGGGAAGGAAAAGTTACTAGCAAAGAAGAGTGTAAAAATCAGGAGTGATCAGTTTCCCACCTCTCCAAAGTTCCTCTGCTTTTGGATGAAAGTTTGTGTTGAAACTAAAGTTCTTAAGAAACTTTAGCCGAGATCACCATCCTCAAGTGACATGCCTTGAACGAAAATGTTACAATTACACTGAGAAAATGCCTGCAGAGTGCCTGAGAGCCACATGCACGTTGTTAATGTTTGGTTTTTCCTTCAGTAACTTGGCCGTGAGGGTGCCCAGCACAAATGTTGTTATCCAAGCACACGGCAGAGATGCCTTAAGAAGGTTCTGACAGTACAAGCACAACACTTTTATAATTCAAGCTCAGCCTAGATTTCCCAACTAGCAACTTTGGCCTATTGTCTTGTATCCAACAGAGAATCTGAGATATGGGACAAAAAGGAAACAGAATAATTTATGTCTTGTCCTCTTCTACTTAGCCCTTGTTACTCCTACATCTTAGTTCTGGAGTGCTTAAAATGAACTGCAAGAGCTTCTAATTTGAACTGCAGAGTGGAGAAGCCACGGAATCTACCTTCTCTCTCTCCTTATTACAGTTCCCTGCTTTTAAATTAATATATTAACAAATCCCAAGTAAAGGTCTCCCATTTCTCTCTAGGGAGGTTAGCCTGTGTTTTACTTCACTTTTCATTAGCACACAGACTCCTTTGTGCCCACTGAGAGATTTTTACTCTTTGCCCTCTCTCCCCCAAAGTCATCGAAACATCAGTCAGTCTAGAGTTTGTTACACATGCTACCAAAGAAAATAAATCTGAATTTTGTGTGATTTTGACAAGAGAGCTTTTAAGGTTAAAAAAAAAAAAGGCAGCCAACAACCCATGAGTTTTTAAGATGCTCAGTTTTCCTCCACATGTGATTTTCTCCTTCCCCTCCAAAAGCTAATGCTCACCACAGTCACTCATGTACATCAAGAGAGCAATAGAGAACACAGGATATCCTCGGTCCTAGTGGTTAATATTCTGAAGTGCCTCTTCATACCATAATGCATTTTTGAAGCTAATGATTGCATAGGTCATAAAATACAGAACCTACTCAACTTGGAGGTCAATAGATGCTTTTGTAGCCACATTTTTGCCATATCACATGGTACACATCCATTTTGTTCATCCTGCCATGCAGTGACAGCCACCCCTCTCAATCTGCCATTATGAGAAAATGTGAAGATCAAAGAGATGAACCACACTGCTGTAAAATGACCTTCAATTTACTATTACATGCATAAAGAGCAGGGTGCATAGGCAGGCATATTTTTCAGAAGGAAGAGAGGTGGTTTTATCCCTCAGATCAAGGTTATATTAAGAAATCCTATATTCACTGAATTAACAAAAATTAATGTTTTCAGGCAGAGTATTATAAAATAATACTACTGGAGTGATCAAACTCTACTAGGTTCAATATCTGTAACTTTCAGAGATCACCCTCCTGACACAAATGCCAGCTGCTTTTTCACCCAATCTGACAGGGACTCTAAACAAAATTTTACCCTCTCCTCCAAGAAGAATTTTACTGGAAGCAAAAAATTCAATATTGAAAAACTAAGTTGTTTGCTGCACATTTGTCTTAATTTTATGAGATATTACTAACCAGCAGCTAGTGCTAAAGAGGAATAGTTTACTTTGCCTTAAATTACTATTAAAAGGTTACTACTGGCACACAACAGATCAGGACGCATGAAACAGATTTTGTATCAGATTATTAACCCACTGTTAGGCCCATCCAAGGAAATTTATCTAGGTAGCTTGTCAGGGAGCTTGCATTTTCTGTTTCAAGCAGCACAAAGAGGCAACACTGTGAGCAACATCTAGGCCAGTGCCTAGAGTCATTTCCCAGTGCCTGGCAGCTTCAAGACAAAGCTTCATCCAAGTGCTGCCTTTCCCAGAGCACCAGAAGCAGTTCAGGGGGGTTAGCAGAGAGACAGCAAAGCTGTGGGAGCAGTACTGCCATTGCCTCCTGCACACACATTACAGACGCAAGGCTGACATCTTCTGGCAAGCCGCAGTTTGACTCCTTGGATGCTCCTGATTTGGTTTGGGGCTGGAAGAAAGCATTCCCCAGACAGTACTGTACCAGTATTCCAAGAGACACTGACTACTGTAGGTGCCTAGCAGAGACCCAGAAGCAACAGCTGCTGGAATAGGATGACTCAAGAGTTTACAGCAGTTTAAATTTTAAGCCATCAACTGTACTAGGTGAGGTCAACCCCCTTCTGAATACCTGGTTGTCCCCTCCCACTCACTTTAGTTTACAAGACCACTGAAACATGGGGTCTACAGATGGATTTCGTTAAGCAGACCTAGGGACTAGCTTACTGCCAGGAAGAGTGGCCACAAACCTCAGCTTTATCCCTACACAAAGGCCTACCAGATATTGGAAGTTTTGCCTGACATGCATACTGCAGGCTTGGGATCTCTGAGAAACGCATTCATTTGCTTATTAAGCTATGAACAAGAAACCCATCTAGAGTATAAGCAGACAGTCTCTGTACTTGGCAGCCACAGGATCACAGAGCAGGTGAGGTGGGAAAAAAGTTCTGGAGATTACCCAGTGCAGGTATCTGCTCAGACTTGAACACTAAAAGCAGACAACAGTTACATGCTTAAGAGCAGACCACTTCCCTAGAAATCAGTGGAATATCCTAATCCCTCTAACGCTAGCGAATATTTCCTAGTTGGTATGTGCAAATTTCTTCTTTTCAAATAACTATTTTCTGTTTCAAGTTCAGACCTTAGAAGTTTCAATCGATACATTTTCTACTTCAAGTTACACATTGCCAACAGCATCAATGCAAAAGACAACAATAGCTTCACTCTGGCTTCTGACACTCACAAGGCAATGAAACGATTTGACTAAAATGGAGTTTACAGGGAAAAAGATCTCAGAATAACAAACAGAAGAGAAATCTTAGCTAAAAGGCTGTTCACCTTAAACGGCCATGTCTTAAAAGCCAATCAGAATCAAAACCTCCATGCACAATAGCAGGTCTTCTATGGAGGCATGCACATAGAATGAGTGCTGCCACTAGGATTCAAAACATGCTGGAATAGGGGAAAACCAGCCTTTCCACTGTAATGCATACGGGTCCTTCTCAATAGCCACCTGGCCTAGAGACCAGGTCAAGTGTGGGGAGAAGAAAGCTTCCCACTGGATCAAGGCACAAGCTGCCTATGCCAAGTAATGTACCAGTACTCCCACAGTAATTGTTTTTATCATAAGTATCCCATTCTCCTTTTCTACAATGCTATCAAGATAGACAGTAAATTATCCCAGAAAGCTGAGAAGTTAAAAGCTTTTCTGTGCTCTGAAATACCCTCTTTCAGAGGCATCAGTACAGCTTTTATGGTAGTCAAGCAGTATAAAAAACTGTCCCGAATTCTTCTGTTATTGTCTAATTGAGTATAGCAGCATAATCTCACAAGGCCAGTTTTAGAAAGTGATAAAGAACTCTCTCTAAAAATGATGCTATTTAAACTATAGTCTTAATGAATGAATGATAGTTGTCAATTTTCTAGCTTTTTCCAGGGTAAAATTCAATTTACATTCAAAATACCATTGTACCATTTCAGAGCTAGAAATGCAGCAGAACAAAATATCGCATCAGCTCAAGGCTTATTGGTCAGTAAGAGGAATAGACTTCCATCAACACTTATAACTAACATGAAATTTTGAAGCAGTAACAGTAGTGCAAGTATGCAAAGCGTCTCAAAGAATCAGAAATACCTAAAAACTAATAGTTTTTAAAAATACCCCCTTAACTTCTCTACATACCAAATTCAAACAGCAAACCAAATCCAGTTGGCAACAGACACATAAGAACCAGAGAAATAAGAACATGAAACAGTTCATAAAAGCAAAGTCATACCTTCCAAGAACATGAGCAGTATGATAAGGGACAGCTAAAAGGTAAAAGCACTTGTAAAAATCATTGTATTTGAATCCTGAATCAGTGGTTTTGCCAGTAGCATATTTAAACCAGCTGTATTAAAGACTAGAACAAAGGCCGCACATCAGGCACAAGCTAAACAGAAAGAAGTCTCAACAAGCCAGAAAATCAACTTGTTACACCCTCTAGCTCAATTCCTGCTAGTGGCAGCTGATCCATTGTTCCAATTCACCATCACTTGGAAACCAAAGGGGTTTTACAAACATCATGGTGTTCCACATGTCCATCGCTGCTGATTTGAAATTGAGTTGCCACTATGCTGAAAAGAGTACATTATATTTTAATGTCCCCTGAAAAATCTCCTGTAATCAGGAGCACAAGAGAGTAATTCATGTCAATTCAAACCATTCCTTTCCTTAATTTCTGAATTTTACTTTGATTTAATTACTCTTTGTGTTCTACATAATCACTGCCCAATTCTTCAGAGATCTTTAGCCACAAAACAAGCAAGGACTAATTTTTGATTCATTAAAAAAATAAAATAAACCAACACTCTACAGGTACTGTTTGCTGGTTTTGGTCTGGGGTGGGGCTTTCCCCACATTTTAATTACTAAGGAACCCTAGAAACATATATTATTGCTTACCAACCCTCTCAAAGAGTTCATGTACAAGTCACAGTGGATGCTGTCAGTTTTTTAGGCACTTAGAAAATTGGAAGTGATTATTGATTAGGCAAAAACCATGTCTTCCAGGACTCTAAATAGGACTACAAGAACCAGGCTACAGAGAAGAAAAATTAATTTTTTCACAGTGGCATTCTCTGTAAGCAGCATAAGCATCTAATAGCAGTGCTTATAAAAACGGAGTAATTCAGGACTGCATGGAACAGGTTTTTCAGGAGATTGGTAATTGGATGCAAAGCATTAGATCATGAGCAATTCAAGCATAATCCAGCACAGTGCTGACCTTTAGTGGTTACTACTCAAAGGCCTAAGAAAATACGGTGATGATCTCATTCCAGTCTTTAGCGAGAAGGTATCAATTTCACAAAAGCACAGACACAGTCGGAATTAATTGTCACTCTTGTTGTCAGTCACCAAGGAGATCATGGATTCTGTCAGGCTTCAGTCTACTCAGACATTGTCTAGACTTTTTTAAAATGCACATTTTTCTACTCTAAAACTATAACCTATGAACCCTTCCCCAGACACAAAGACAGCAAGGTGAGATACTTCAGTATTTCTCCTGAAGTTAAGCAGAGGCAGAGTCTCTTCACCACGTGAACACCCTAATTTGACTCACAGTTCTACAAGCTGTATATTATGGAATTGTGTTCTGTTTCACTTGTTTAAGAGGCCAAGGCAAACTGAAGGAAATGATTTGGCAAACATACCACCTACTCCTGCTTCCAGTCACAGAGGAAGTCAGAGAGAAAAATCAGGAAGTACATAACCCCTTTTGTACACCAAAATTCACATTATCAGTATGACACTAAGCCATTATTTTAGAATACAGGGAATTTCTATCCACCCCATTTTTAGTCTCCAGTGAGCTCAGTTTAGGATAGATGGTAAAACAGGCTTCTCTCCCATCATATAGAAATACTGTTGTTTCAAGGAAGATACTGCAAGAAACCTTGTTCTAAAACTTCTCAGTGAGCTCATTGAGGTCCATCACTAAAAACAGAAACCTCACTCACCAGGTAAAATGCACTCTGCATAAATGCACCCTTTGTTACCACACCTAAAAAGAAATCCCACACAAACTTTGTGTGTTTTGTACACATAAGTAAAATATCACTCACTGCAAATACAATTTGCGTGAATTTCTGAAGTCTAACATTATCCTTCATACAGTCTGGACAAACTTATCATCATTTAAGAAGATTTCTCACAGAAATTGACCCATAAATGCAAGGTTTTCAGAGGTCACAATCAACAAAATACTAAGTTTTATAAAGCTTCTGGATTACAATTAAGGGTACCCAATCACAGACAACAGAACCAATTCTGCGTCACCATAAACAATTTAGCATAGTTTATCTACCAGTCAGAATTGGAATTAATTTAGTGGTTACAAATAAAAGCATTATGAAACAATATTTCTGTAATTATTCATAGGGGTCTTTTGTTCTTGACTGTGGCTCAATCAAGAGCAGCTGAACCCTTAATAATTCTCTGCTGCTTCAGCTCTGACTCTGAAACCACCTGTACTCATTTATCCTGAAACCAGACACATTGCCAAAGAAAAGTCTTGACTGATTACAAGTTTAGGTTAAGTCATTAGTACCAGCTGTATAAATAGCTTGTGTACCTGCTTTTAATGATCGGAAGAAAATATCACTCAGCTTCAAAGATACAGCACATAATGATCTGCATTTCTGGATTCTGTCTATAAACTAATTATTTGTTTGGTACTCTAAGCAATTAGTTCTTGTTACTGGAAATGCTATTCTACATAGGGGAAATTAGTTTCTGTGTACAAAGATTTTCACCCCTTTGATGGGAGGCTTCATTTATATGGGTTTTTTTTTTTTGTAAAAGTACACGGAGTTCACTTGTTTGGAAAGGTTTTGTTACTTTTGTGTACTTAGGAGCAATTTTAAAACATCCCCATCCCCAAGAGGTATCATACAACAAAATGGGATTTGAAAGGTTAAAGAGCATCTCTTCTGACTATTCATTTCTGAAACTATTCCAGTAGTACTTTCAGCTGGAACAGCTATTCCAACTTTAATATTTCCTTAGTATTGATAGTGTTCTTATGGCTATTAAAACAAAACACACAAGATACAATACTTTCCCATCACTCATGATGTTCAGTCATCTCCTAAACATTCCTGTCATTCACAAGGCTTTCGCAAGCCACAGGGACATTTTCCACTGCTCTTAACTCCAGATGCCTTCCTGTCTTCCAAATACTCTCAACATTTATTGCTTTTTACAGCACTTCTGTTAAATACAAATATGGAACTTGAATGTTAAAGTTAATTTCAGTTTCCTTAATACAGAGTTTTCCAGCTGAAACATCCCTATATGCACGTTTCCAATCTCTGTTAAAAGCAGTGGAATTCAATAAGTTTAACAAGAAACCAAACCACAAAACTGTGTGTATCACATCTCCAGACAGTTTTGGTCTTTGATTATTTTCTTTCACAAGAATGACAAACAGTAGGACTAGGTCTCTCTTGAACTGTAAAAGAGCAAAGAAATCCCTAATTCCTTCACACCTACAGACTGTGCCAACACAAATCATACTTCAGATTCTCACTCGTGTCAGTAAATACAGGAACACACAAATCACTTTCAAAAAAGCATTTGCATTTTGTACAAGTTTGTATGTACACATATATAAAGGGGAGTCAGAGCTTTTGTTCCTAGTACAGAGACATCTATTTCTTTAAAAATTAAACAGTCAATGCAAACAAAAATACAGAAAGAGTTAGGACAGTGATATTTAAATCCCTTTCACCCTGCAGTTAATTTACAAGCAATTGTATTACATGTGTATAATTTAGCAAGAATGGTCCACACTTACTACCCTCAGGAAAAAAAAATAAACCACAACACAAAAGTCTAAAAAAACCTCCAGAAAATGACAAATTGCTCCTGATAGTGTGAAGCAAACCCAGGTTTAATGGACCAGCATTAAACTTGAGCTGCTTCAGAGGGACACACACTGGAGTCTGCTCTCCTTGTTCGTACTGCCTTGAGAGAGGTGAGGCTGCAATATACAATCTTTTCAGGCATCCAAATTAAATTCTCAGTTAAATATGAGTTAAAACCCTCTACTAGGAGTCATATAAAAATTTTCACTCAGCCTAAGAGACTTCTCAAGCATATAATGCATAAAGCACTCTTAAAGTCAATTTCTACATTCATGTGTAATTTCCACCTGCATCAACTCATTTTCTTTCTTGCAAGTATAGGCAGCATAAAAAGCTGTGGGATTGTGTACATTTATACACAAGTTTTCAACAAGATACACAATACTTCTGTTTACAGTGAGGAACCCAAGACATCCATATCACCTGTATAATACATACACATATGACAATTTATATTTAGGCATGTACACATAAAAGCAGCCTGGAGAAAAATGAGGAAGGAAGGTAGAATAAAGAGGCATAGAATCTTTGTATCATTTTTGAGAAAGTGATAGGAAAAGCTTGGGCCATGTAGCTTCTCCCAAAAACAGATTCAAAATTTTCCATAGCTGCTCTCTAAAGCAGATGTTTGCAAAGCACAGAGCACCTTTATGGGATGTTCACTACCTGCTCCAGCTTAGTTTTTGTCTCATTGACTGAAGTTGTAGAGCAATGCAATTGAAAAATCATTAATGCCTTAACAGCCACAAGACTGATGGACCTACAGCCAGCTCTTGTCATTTTATGAAACTGTAAATTGTGAACTACTTGCTACATTTCAGTTTTATTTTGTCTACACTTCACAGTACATAACACAGTTGATTTGCCCTCAGTTATCAGTGTCATCTTGGCCCTTCTTCCAAACATAATGGGAATATGATTCCTGCCTCACCTGAACCTGCTTAAAGCAATGTTGCTCCTCATCAACTTGCTTTAAATTGCTTGCAGATTTATCTGTATTTATCCTGCCTTTGCTCTAAATAAAATGCGTAGGATTACATCTTTCTAATAATACAAGCATTGAAAATTGTATAAACCTCAAGAGAAGCAATTGACTACTGCATCATCTTCCACCTTGTCCATCTCCCCACTTTGTTCTCAGCAGAAGCTCCACGAAGTTATAACCTGCAGCAAACACCCTCCAGGGAAGGTTATGTGACAGTTCAACAACAGCTGGCACAAGCTAGAAATTAGAAATAAAAGCTAAGTTTGGTTCCATGTGTCACAGAACCTGCTCTTCCTGCCAGTGGCTTACTGTACTCCACAATTGCTGCATGTCCACAACACCCACCCACCATCATCATACCACTGACCTTCTTCAGCTGTTTTTAGGTGCACAGTCTCCTGTTCAACTGCTGGTCACCAGGAATAGTTAAAGGCATTCAGGCACACTTTCTCCAGCAATTGCTTGAATATAAGAAGCCTGGATTATCAATCACAGGCTACAAAGATGGCACTGATGATCTTGGTCAGCACTGTGCCCTGAAGGCTACTGCAGGCACAGAGTAGTTCAGCAGCGAGATAATCTCCCCTCTTCTACATTATCTGAAAATATTTCTTTACCTCAACAGAGAGACAACCCTTAGGTAGCTACACCAAAAATCCACACCTCATCGCATTCCTTTTTTTCAGTATTTATCTAACAGCTCTTTTGGTGGCTCTTCACCATCACAATATTTTCACAAACAAAGGAATAATATTTCAAATTACACCCACTTCTCTTCATACCACATTGCTCTATATTCAGTAGGGCAAATGAAGTTCTGATGTGTTTGAAACAAGACCACTGCCTGCAGAAACTGTACTTTTAAGAGAATCTAAATCTTGGCTAAGAGAATCTAAAACTCCCTCGGAATCACGTCACTGCCCAAACACACGTAATACTTGGATTCCACTCAAGTCTTCTCTAATATGTTACTGACATGTTTCAACCACTACAGGATCATCTGCTACTTAAATGTGAACATTCCAGTGTGCTACTAATTGCTTCAATTGTGACTGAACTTTAATCACAATTGTTTGAGTGTTTTTAAGCCTCAATTTCCTCACTCATATTTCCATAGAGAAATTAAATTTATGCTAGAATCCACTGCATCTTTTCCAAAGGTAGACAGAATACAGGTTCCAACCAACTTGGAGCTGCAGTAACAAAAAACACCAGAAACACTTTAAGCAGATTGCCTTCAAGACTTGTGTACAAACATTCCTGGATCATTCAAGGAAGTATATTAATTAAAGACCTCTGGAAAAAGATACCAATTAAAATGTCTGCCATCTCTCCTTGCAGCCACCAGGTTTATGTTTGGTGGCTGCTTGCTTGACTTCAGCACAAGGAAGAGTTGGCATTTTTAATGTACAAGCTGCAGGTAAACTTTGAAGATGTCATTTGCCATTGGCAATACTGGCTGTTCAATTTGCCCTCTTCATATCTGCTTCTTTCTTCAACACCTTTCCCTACACAGGAAAAAAACTACCTAAGTACTCTTCAGAGAGGAGAGACCAAATCACAAACACTTCAGGGCAGGAAGCTTGAACAACTTAAGCTATTCTTTGCAAGTTCTATAAATGCTATTTCATGCAACTCGGTATATTCACCACCCCACCTTTTCCACAGGCCACAGGAAAACACTGCATTCATCCCTACACCCTTGAAGCCCATCAGAGGGGTTCTGGTATCTCTGTCATCATCTTTAGGAGCAATAGACTCTGAAACACTGTTTTTAAGGAAACCGACAATTATACACACAGCAGATGCTGTTTGCCTCTGCAAGTTATAGTCAAGATTTCCATTCTTTTCTCTGTTGATAGATTCAAAGTGTGTATTAAATTTATATAAGATGAGTATAACTCGAGAGTGCCAGCTGCAGCCCCACAAAGCCACTGAAAGTTTATTTTGTCTCACAAAAGAAAGTAAGCACCTTTCAGAGCCATCACCATTTCCTTCTCTCCAGGATACAGATCCCTTCAGGCAGATTTGGCACATGCAGTTGCATTAAGAGGACAAGACGGAGCAATTCTGTCAGTGCAGCAGATTAAAAAAACCTTCCACCAAGAGACTTTATTTCAAAGGCAATTCTCCTCTGATTCACAAAAGGTCTGTCTGCCACATAGCCAAGCAGAGGTTCCCAGATGGTGTTAGCAAAGCAATCCCCACTTTTTCCCAACAGTATAGCAGCATGTTGATCTCTAGAAAAAAAAATATTCACAACCCTGATCCCTTTGCTATCAGTTCTGTGACATGCACTGCCCTGGTTAAATAAATAAAAGCCCATCAACCACCAGCAGTTTAAAGATTAAGCTCTCCTACTCTTAGCAAAAAACCCCACGAACTCAGCATTTAAAACCAAGACAAAGTGCTTGGAATAGCACATTGCATCTCTTTCTTAATGACAGTCCCACCGTTCCCTAAAGTTTGGGCAAGTTCTCCTTCAAAGCAGCAACAAGTTGCTGGTCTACTGATCAACAGTTTGCTCTAGTACAAGACAGGACTAACACTGAACCAGGCACCTTTAAAGTCACCAGGAACCAGCAGATTGCAGTTGGCTTCCCTTAGAGACACATCTCTAAACAATCTTGGCTCCCAATTCCTTGTTCTCATGACAGGTCCAATCTCACGCACCCTGGGATCCACACACAAACAAATGGACTAAAAACAGCATTGCTCAAATCCTGCTGCACTTGCTTAACTATAATAAGATTTCTCAAGAGAGCTTTACTTTGTGTCAGTTTTGCTCTGCTTCAATCCTGCAATTCTTCTGCAAGTTTCTGCTCAAGACTTAGCACAGACTACTCAAAAATCAGAAAACTGGGACCCAGAAGTATTTCAACAATTAAGCTTCCTTCTGAAGTAGTACCAACCATATAAATCATACAATACAGACTATTTCCTTGATTTTAAATTTAATAAAAACCAATAAAAACACTAATAAAAGGACCTTAATACATTGATAAAGCATTTACCAGGTCAATGAACAAAATGGTCAAGGTTTCTCTCAAATGAAAAAAACCAAACAAGTCTAGGTGGGAGATAATAGGCACAACACCCTGTGTCACGTTTTATGTCTTAAAGAATAAATAGTGAGGATGTTTGGACAAGTATTTCTCAAAACAAAGCCTGTAGTGGCCTGTGAGGATAAAGAGTCACATTTATCAAATGCCAGTAACTCATTGTGACTTTAAAAAACTGAACTCAAGGACACTGGGCAAAAGCAAAATTTGAGAACTGTAGCTATACTGTCCAATTTCTAACATGTGAAACCTATTTTGGTGGCCATAACCAGCAAGACACATTCCTTAGTGCACGCATTTGTAATACTCAGGTTTGTTATGCTGAGTGACTTAAAGTGACTCTGCAGAAAAACTGCTTTGTGAAGACAGTAGACAAGCAAAACTTAAAGGCCACAAACAGTAGAAGGGGGAAAACTGAACAAGCTCTGACTAATAATTACAGTTCAGTTCATGCACTTGTGTATGCAGACCTAGCCAAGCCAACAGAAGCTAAATAAAAATTTTGAAAGTACAATTGAGCAAAACTTCAGAAAATATCACTTTACTTAAGACACCAATTTCATATGCACATGAGGCTGAAAATTTAGAACCAAAATAATTGAATATTGAAGCAGGAGGATAAGAGTCCAATACCATTGACACAAGATCATTTTTTCCTCTTAAAAAGAAATCTCTTATATTAAAACAATTATTTTCCTTAAGACTGCTAAACTGCACTAAATATTAACCTTCCTAAAGCTGCACAATGACAAACCCTAATAAAAGAAACTTGAGGCAAGAAAAAACAGTGATATATATGGACACAGATCAATGGATCTTTATAGAGACTCTTCTGTTTCTGATATTAGTTCATATTGATTATCCATACACATCTATTTGAAATCCCAGCTTAAGTCTTTCATACAATTTCTTCTCAGTAATTTTTTAATGAGGAACTGAGATTTTAATAAAGCCATTCATTTCATTGTATCAGAAAGTCTTTTGCCTGCTATGCATTTTCTATGCAGCTCTAGACATGCATTCATATGCCCAGTGTATGCATCTGTATATTTACATTTACACTAGGAGTACTTAAATACCCATCTACAGTTATGTATTTACGTACACAACTAAAACCTCTCAGCTGTGTTAGAGCTGAACTGATGTATTTTAATGGCAGTCAAACCATCTTCAGTCCATGCTGGGGTTTACTGCTATTTAAGAGAAACAGGCTGTAAAGCAGATGACCTTTTTCTCCAGGAGCAAGATAAAATGTCCCAGATGTCCCAGTTTCTTGAACGCATTATTTGTATCTCTTGTAATAACAAGTATCTATGTCCATAAGTAGAGATAACCCAGATCAGGGCCTGTCCATGGGGTTCAAACTAACCCACCTTACAGGGATACCTGACAGACTGGCAGCAAAACACTGTCATCTTACCAACCACTATTAAAAGCAAGCTCCTGTATGAGGCTGCCAGAGAGGCTTAGGCAGTGCTCTTACACGCACATCTCACACTTGGTTTGCCATAGGAAGCAACAAAAAATAGCATTGTACCAATATAATTAGGAAAAGACCAATTACTTTCTGTAAAGAGGTATTCTCACATGACACCAGGAGCCCCCTGAAGTCTTAGATACAATCAGATATGAGATATACTGCTGATATACCTTGCAGATCAGATAAGACAGAATTTTACAGCAAACTCAGTTTTCCATCTTAATATATTCTCTTTGTTGTGACAGGTAATTATGCAGAGCAGGACAGCCTTCTGAATTCCTGTCTTGTGAAACAAAGATCCCTTTAATTAGCATAACCAGTACAACAAAACATTTTCTAAACTTCCACTCAGGAGAAAAGATTCCCTCACAAAGACAGTAGCTTGAGGGAATTGAGAGGATTTCTTGGACATGGGGGACAGGGACAGAGCAACCTTGCTTGTTTGTTTTCAATTTTGTGGAGCTCCTCATCTGGTTCACCAGCTATTGAGAACTGACAGGAGTGTCACCTATCTTATCTATACAGTTCTTATCTTGCCTTTTTTGGCTTCTCTTGAGACAGGCAGCAGTACTTGTTACTGCTAAGGGAAAAAGCACTGCCTGGTATCTCTAAAAACACGGATTCTCAGAAAGAAAAGAACAGTTTAATACTTCAAACAATAGCACTTTCTTCCTTCAGTAACGCTTATGTATTTTCACTGTTTCAAAGTTTCCAAATAAAGGTTAGAAATTAAAGACATTAACACTTCATTAAAATATTTCCCTCTTCTAACCCAAGCTGTAAAAAAAACCAAAACAAAATTAAAAAAAAAAAAACAAACCAAAGGAAAAAAAAACCCACAGGAAGAGAAATCCTTATTTTTACTACAAGAAGTCTCAGTTTTCCATGCAAGAAGCCACGTTCTCAACAAACAGATGACGGAAGAGTCGACATTATTGAAGAGGGTTAAAGTGAGCTGTCAAATGACCTTCTCTACTCTGAGGATATGCACTATACTACCAGCATGTATCTAGTTCTCACATTCAGAGTATGAGAGCCAGGACTAAAACACGTCTGCTAGGCCTAACAAGGTCCATGGCACATCTTTGTGATAACACATCTCTCATGTCTATCACATAAAAGAGAACACATTCTCTTGTTTTTCAGTCCCTTGGATTCCTTGGACTAAGCAAGAAACTGGCAGCCTCCCAGGCTTCCTATGGGGCACTCCCAGGGATGGGACCACCAGAGAACCCTCCCTGAGTCAGGCTATGAACAAAGGCTCATGAAGCAGAGCATGCAGATATCCTCATGAGAGACACTGCCACCACCCCTCTTTCCCCATGGATAAAGCAGATGATGAGCAGTGCACCAGGAGCAGGAAGCTCTGCTAAGTTTCCACCATTGCCACACATTTTCTCTTCACTAAATACCAATTTACTGGCAGCAAGAAAGACTCACCTAATAAAACCTATTCTTTTTATTGCAATGAAGAGGGAAATGAGAAAAAAATAGCTTGAAACTACACCAGTTTCAAGCTATTATTAACTATCAGGCACACACTGACAGTAGGAAAGATGAGGTGGCAAGAAGACTTTCAGTAGCCAAAGAGCTCTTTCATCATCTGACCAGCTTAATATATTGCATTAAAATAAGTGCTAAAATACAGAGAAATCACGTATATCTAGTAATTTTACCAGGAGTATCCAGCTGCAGGTTTCTTTTTGCACAGGACTAAATTTAATGCATCCTTGCCATGTACAAAAAAAGCCTTGTGAAATGAGCGGCGCTAACATTTTCTAACAAATGGGATGACATTACAGAACAGGATCCTTTCTGTTACTCGTGAAAAGAACATGCTCTTGGTGCAATTGATTTCACACATAAAAGGCAACGGTTTCAAAGACCAGCACTGCTATTTTTGGCCAGTTAGTAGAAACCCATTTCTAAAGCTGATAGCAGCTCTGACAATTAATTACAACCTAAAGATCAAGCATGTCAAATCCTTGTGAAATCCCCAGACATGAATCAGAATGACTCCTGAGGGCCTCCATAGAGTTCAGAGCAAGTATTCCCTCTTTTTGCAGATCATCTTTCAGTGTCTCTGAGCTGCAGAGATTATCAGCATGAATATTTTATGGATAAGATCAAGGTAAATAGAGCCAGGAGGTGTACAGTTTCCTGGGTTTATGTACAGCAGACTTTTCGCTGGTAAATAACTGCTCAGGTAGGCACTTATACATATTACATTCAGGTGAGTAGCGGGGAAAGCCTCACAAACAACACTAAAATATATTGCAGGACAAACTGCAATTCTACCAATCCACACCTCCAAAATTCATTTTCCACAACCATGCTAGGCATTCCACAAAGGTTCCTAATGAATTTATGCAGCAGCAGTACAGGTCTACAAATACATTAAGAATATAAAAATATATATATTTATATATATTATGCCATAACGTTCTTCATACTGATCTAAGTCAGGGTAAGAGCTGAAGGACGTTTCTTTGTGAGCTCACAGGCCCAAAGACATAACCCAGCCGTGACTGTCCCCAAGGATGACAAAGGGGGCAGTCTCCACTCTTCCAAGCAGCCTGAGCTAATCAACACATCGCAACACCTGCTGCAGAATTTGCATAAGAAATCGACTGAAACAGTTTGTTGTTATGGGTTCATTTTGCCAAAAAAACCCAACTGTAATAACTTGAAGTTTTCCACAATACCATAAAGTATTCTGATTCTTCTCAAAAAACAAAGAGGATTCTGATGTACCATTTAGCCTTCCTGGCAAGAGACCATACCAATAACATGAGGTAATGTTGAATTTGAGAGAAAGTTTGAAATGTATTTGGACTCTGATTAACTTCAGCAAAGATATTACGAAGAGCTTTTAAGTAGACAAACTGCAACAGTATTTACTTATTTTCTTCCTCCTCCATGGAGTCAGGCACTTAGAAAAAAAATACCTTGGGAAACTTCTTACTTCTACAAAGGCATATTGACTTTTTGACACTATGATAATTAAAGTCAACATGGAAAATACAAGCCAAAATAGAAAATCTAGATTCTGAAAGGAGATATCAACCAACTCAAATCCAGCTTTAAAAACAAAATCCTCAAGAAATTAGTCACCCAAACCCAAAGCAAACGCAACAGGAGAGGCAACTTTAGTTTTGTATTCTCCTCTGCCTTCTCTGTTTATTTTATGTGCAAACCCTACTTTATTAGTGACTGCTAAGACACTTTCCAGCCAGCCAGATGAACACTAGCCCAGCTAACAGGCATTTAGTAGCAAGGTATATTCTCTTTTCTCTGCTTTACCAAACAGCCCACCTTCTGAAAGGACACCATGTTCACAGCCACAAACCAGGCTGTGGTTAAATGCTGCATTTCAAGTCACCTTTGTGATTCTTCAGCACTGGTGGGAGGAGTTACCACACTCATAGCAAGTTAATAGTCATGTTTCTGCTCATTAAGAGAAAGGGAAAAAGGCATAAGAGAACTCCCTTATCTCTGGCAGCTTTCAGAAGTGGTATGGAAAGCAAGGAGAGGACAAGCCAGACATCACTGCTTTTAAGTAAGCACACTTCTGCCTAAGTGCCAAATTCAATCCTGACAACAGAGACCTTTTTAAGCCACTATGACATGTTAAAGTGTGAGTTCGTTCCTAGAACTACATCATTGTGTTATTCTGGTGTAGTATTCTTAAGTTTCTTAATGGTTTACACTAAAGAATTTAGATAGTACTTCTGGAGAAAGACCCAAGTACATTTTACCTTAAAACATGAAACGAACAGCCATAACTGCTGAGCCTCTCAAGGCTCCAAAATACCTGCCAGACAGGAGGAGAAACCCACATCCAACACGTGCACATCCAAACAGCCCCTCCTCTTGCCCCAAACAAACCAGCACTCGGGCAGCTCTGGCTTGCTCCTCCAGGAGACACACTTTACACACAAGATTGTTCCTTAAGATATTAGTACGGTACATGGAAGAGACTGGTAGCTATAAAAGCTGTTACCAGAAACAAAGAACAGCAATCTTGCCAACAGCACTGCCTTGCCACCTCAGGACCCTGCAGTCCCATGTAAAATCTGCAGCGCTTAGCTTTTATTTTCCTCTCCCCATCCTAGAGCCACTCACTATCTAATCGGAGCTCTGATATAAGCAACCATGCCAAAAAGAGGAGCTAATTCCAGAACAATCTTTCCTTGGCAACTTCATATAACACAAGGCAGCCCTGAAACAGGAAACACCTTCCAAGCCAGGCAGTTTTATGTCCTCAGGTGTCATTGCCACAGCTAAGCAAACGTTTCTAGCAGAAGTTACAGAGTGGTAAGTTTTAGCAACGGCTCCAAGTGTTCATCAGCTTTGTATGGAAACTCACAGCCTATCAGAAAATATTCTAGCAGATTAGGCACCGAAAATAAATAACTTCTTTTCACATCCTTGATGAGATATACAATACAGAGCATCGTCTATATTAAAGTTTGTAACACTCCTACTACTTAAGGAGAAGACTGTAGATTTTAGGAAGGAGTAGTTCCAAGCAACAAAGGCAACAAAAAATGCATACAAAAGATTTATCACTTGTTACACACGAAAAATAGAAGAGGCAGTTTAAACTATTTTAAAAATTGCTTCATGTAAGATTGCCACCTGAAACTGTTGCCATTATGCCATTTAAGTAAACACATCACACCTGGTGAGCACTGTGCTTGGGAGACAACAATTACAGATGCATTACAGGGTAACCAGCTAAACAGTTTACATCCAAGTACCACACTATGCTATGTTTCAACATTTTAAACATTCTGTTAAAAAATACTTGACGCAAAACATAAATACTCCAGACAAGTTAAAAAAAAAACACAAACCAAACAAAAACCAACCACTTATTTCTCTGACCACACACAATTTTGTCAAATTAGGATTTGCTCCCTCTTCCTACTGCAGCATCTTTTTCTATGTTGAAATCAATACCAGAAGCCAGGAAAAGGGACGAAATTAAAAATTAAACGGATGATACTAGAAGCCAATTTCTGCTTATGCAATTTCAGGGCACAGAACTGACAGGGACTTTGGCCCAGGACTTTAAAAAGTCAAGGTGCACTTCACTGCTAACTAAAAGGCAGATCAGAAAAATTAACACCAACAGGAGTGAAAATTCTGTTGCATTTTCGAATGTTTTCTTAAACTTAAAACCACTGTATTTGCTGCCCTTCCTCAACCTGATGCAGGATTGACATCTTCACAGTGTCCCCTTAAACAGACTTGTATTTTCAGATTATCAACTTCTATATAATCGTATTTCTCATATATAAGCTTCCTTATTTCAGGCTAAGTTTAAAAAAAAAAAACAAATCAACTTTCAAGACTGTTGAAAGCTAAGACAGCCTACTTGGGATCAATACTTTACAGAGAACTATCAGAGGAAGAAATATGCTCAGTCTATAAAAAAGCTTTTGAATCTTGGTTTTATCCTGAACACAGTAATTGGTACTTATTCCAAAGACAGCATAAAGAGTGTTTAAGGATGAACAGTTAAAAACCCTTCCTAAAGCAAAGGCCAATGTCTTCATTGAAAGAAACCTAGATGGCTAAAGCACTTGTAAATAACAAAAACTTGGAGCTACCTTTGTTGTTTGCTATTCTTTATCAAAACAGCATCTATCCTCATTCTAAAGAGCCACAAAGGGCCTGATGCCCGAGGAGCAGCTATTGATCCATGTAAAGGATCAAGGTTACTGTAATCAAATTTCAGCGTCCCACAGTAAATTTCAGTTTATCGTGGCATTCCTAATTGATAGTCCTTCATCTCCAAGATAGACCTTCTGCTCTTGTTTCTTGTCTGAACACACCAGAGTAAAGTGAAAAGCCTATGCAAGTTCAAGGAGAGGCTGGACTGTTTCCTGGAAGCACAGTCCATTGAGACGTACTGTATTGGCACAAACTATCTCACAAGTCTCTGAGCTACAGCTATCACACACTCTCACAGTACTTGAGAACTGTCACACTTTTCCTTAAGTATCTGGTGGGATTCACTGCCAAAGACAGAACACAGTTTGAGGCAGAGGCTGAATCTGAGCCAGTAGGACACTCATTTTTTAATGTTATATTAAGGAGTACCAAGCAGCTCATGTCTCCACTAGTATCTGTCTGTGGTATAAATACAAGTTGCAGGATTTGTTTCTTGAGAGAGAAGCTCATGCACTGTCAGGGGGACCAAAACCAACACCTCCAACCCACTGCAGTTCACAACTGCCCGTTTAGCAGCAGCTAAAAGCCAATCTACAGCAGCTCATCCAAGACACAGCACGCAGACACAGAATTCCAAGGATTTGCAAGATGTTGCGTTTCGTTTCTCCAACACGTACAGTACTTTTAAGGAGAAAGGCAGCTAAGGGAAGGAGATGCTCCCCATCTCATCCACCCCATATGGGTGGGGAGCACACCTGGACTCCTCCCAAAGCCACAATCCACCACCCATCCTCATTTAAACCACGGTGGATTTTATTCCAACAAACATTAGAATATCCTCCGAGATAACTAATTTGCTTATTCTTTACGAACAATAGGCTGTAGCCATTACCTTTATTTTGCACGAGAAAATTCTTACAGAAGTTTGTAAGCAAAGTTTTTTAAAGTTATTAAAAGTTATTACATTTTAAGCAATTCTTTAATATTTACTTTTTTAAACAATATTAATTATTTAACAAATTCATATATTTTCTATTTTGAATTTATTGAAGCACATTTCTTAAGTAAGTCCCCCTACAAATGTGGGGTTCAGAGGACTTTAATTTGAAAGGAAGCTTTTTCTAATAAGACAGTTCCGTTCTATATAAACTAAATTTTAAAAAGAGAGTACTTTTTATGGTTTTAGAGTAAGATACATCCCTTTATGTAAGCTAAAAAAGCTTTCAACCATAATAAGAAAAAATCCCTGGTCATAAATATGAGCCAATTTAAGTAAACAATAAACAAACAAAAACTATCATTACAAGTGAAAAATGAGTCCTGGAGCTTTTTTCACCAGATACTGTTTTACTTCCCACACTCTCACAAATCACAACAAGAATTCTTCAGCCAAACACCTGCCCAACAGTAACCCACAATAAAAAGAGCCATTTAGAAAGCAAATACAATTGTATAATTTATACCTGCTTTATAACAGAAATAAAGGCAGTATCAAAGGCCTTCTCCCACTTCGGATATTTATGCACAATGCAGAAGTCTAGCACATATTTATTTGCTAATGCTTTAGACCTCAAGCAGGAAAAACCCCCACAAATATTCCCCAACTAACAGTATAAGTCAGCATATAAAAACTCAACATTTACTGAGTATCGTGGCCATAAACCCGCGCAACAAAGAGGGAGCAAGACAAACTTCATACTTGCATAGCAATCTAAACTGAAAAGCATTAAAATATACCACATGGACTCACTACTACAACAACCAAGACAAAAAGTAATCTCTGCTATCAATCTTCAATAGCCAGCTCACACTTTTTTTGCCCTGTTTTATGAGCCACTTCTTCCTACAGAATCATTTCCAGGCCCTTACTTCAAGCCCACTGTCTTTGATAGGTAAGCTACAATATTTTGTTCCATAAAATAACAAAAGCCATACCAAATTTTACTCACCCACAGACTCTGAATGCTCAGGTATCATTACTTTACACTCACTCTACCAGGTTCTCCTTCCACCAAGTGTGAAAGTACTATAGCGAAGGAGCTCTGGAACTTTCTGCTGTTATGAAAGCACTTGATCCAACTGCAGCTGTTTCCTCTTTCTAATAGAAACACCTCGACTGATTACAGCTGTGCCTCATTTGTTTCATCACCAGGTTTTCTTGAAGAGTAACACTAACTATCCAAATTTTAGCCCTGTAGGAGCTAAAATTAAATTAGATAAAAATATACAACGAATATTTATATTATTTACAAATTTAAATATTTATAATTTATATCATACTGCTATACATTTTAGCCCTCTAGTGGCTAAAATTAAATGGAGAACAAGTAAGAAAGACAGGGCAAGCATGGTCTGGCCAAGAGATGAAAAGAACTCAAGGCTCACCTGGAGCTTGAAAAAGTTTCCCTCAAATAGTAAACATCACACAAGCAAAACAGGAGTCTCCAAAGTATCTAATAGAAACACTTTGTATAGTTACATCTGTATGTTCACCATTTAATTATGTAACTAACAGGTGATAAAAGCCCTTCTCTATCTTTACTGAAACTAATCATGGACAGAAAAGAAGAACATATGGAAATGAAAAACAGTCTTACAACATCCAGGTATGTGGGAGACAGACCTTTTGGGGTTCCCAAAGGTAGGAGCACAATTACTAAACTACCTCATCAAGAGTCTGCTGCCAAAAGCTCCTGGGGAAGCACCAGGGCCCAGAGCTGCCCCTCCCAGTGTAATATGGGACATCTGCAGCTTGCTTAGAGGAATAACTAAAGGTCATATACCCAGAAGGAAAGTGATCCTACTTTACGATTAGTTTCTAGTTCTTAATGAATTGCCAAAAGTAGATGTACATTTATTTGTATATTCTACACATAATACTTGCATGGATACTCCTCCAAAAATGTTGTTAATTTGATAACTAAGAACATGCCATTAAAGAAAAAATAAAACTATTTTTCTTTCAAAAGTAAAATACTCTGTTGTTTTACAGAAAAGCAGGCTCCTCCCCAAGTACACGCTGTGGGGTCTTTTTTATGGTAAACTGAAGCAGTATATAATGATAAATGAAAAAGTGAAAGGTACATACAAGTATTTTAACCTGTAGTATTGCAGAGGTTGGTTTGTTCCACTCAAAAATTGCTTTCAACTTAAACAATTCTGTTGACCTTTCACCTTTGCCAAATCTCTAACTCATGTAAAACTGTAATAGGTACACACAATATTTCTTGTGAATAAGTTTGCAACAACTGCTTAAAGCAACAAATCCTACAAGTTCACCCTCAGTAAAGGTGGCAAACACCCGAAGGGAACATACAGCATAAAACATAAACGCCTTGAAAGGGGAGGAAGTGAGATTTTTCCTTCCTCCTCGAAGGATGCATGGTGATGACCTGGAGAATATCAAGGATTTGTGGATCATGGCAATTTACAATGGCTCCTACTTTTTTGCCAAGAAACAGGGAGTCCCAAGGAACCAGTTCAACAGTTCAAAGAACGTCTCACCTGCCAAGAGAGGCTCTGACACACTGACTGAAAATACTGAGGGGAGGGAGGCCATGCAACAACAGCCACAGCAGCTTTTCAGGTGCCTTGGACATTATTCCTTCAGAACAGCCACACTCCACAATCTTTTTCCATAGAGATCCTCTTCAGGTACAAATCCAGACATGATGGTGAAGGGGCTAATTCTTCACCCTATTTAGAAACAGTCAGGGCACTTCACTGTGTTCGTGGTTCACGTGCTCCCTTCACTTCAAACAGCTCCCACAAGACCTTGATAGACAACTTGCTTGAACCACCAAGAGGTCAAACTTGACAAAATCTTCAAATACTGTCCTTTCTTGTGTATTTCCTTATCCCCCTACACTTGTGAGATCCACCTATACTGCAGGACCAGCTATCTGATCTAACGATATTGTTATTCCCTCTTTCCCATCTCACAGAGCTCATTCTCATATCTCTCCATGCCCTGCTCCAAAGTGTGTTCAAATCAAAGGTTCTCATTTTCTTCCTCTTTCCCTTGATTGTGTTTAATTAGAGTACTTTTTTTCTTTGAAGTCAAGGGGTCTTGACTATTTATTTCAATGAATATTTAGCCTGGCCTTTTCCTTCCAGTGTTCTACCTCACTGCATCTTCAAACACATTGTTCCATAGGGACAGGGATGCATCCAAATAAAGAATAATAAAAAGGCAATTACTGTGTTATTATTAATTGAAGAAACAGGATCACTTTTTCTAGTGTCTATGAACTTCAATACACTAATAAAATTAACGAATATCAAAGTGTTTCGGGTCTGAAATAGAAACCTTTACACTAAATCTGAGTAACTTTTCCAAATACTGGGCAAATAGTCATATACACATTGAAATACAAAAATATCTCCAGTGCTCCAAGATGAACCTGAGCAAATTTCACTGAGTGAAATGAGAGTAGACACTATTTGCACCTTCTAAGCATGCACTATATTTTCATCTTGGTGTTTAAAATAAGGCCACTGAGAGGAGAATTTCCACTGTCCCAGCTGTCAGTACCTGGTTTTGTGACTTGCCTGCTGGGGAATTACTTATTTCCCATTGAAAATCTGAAATTACTATTCACTTGGACAGACCTGCTCCTGACTGCACCCTGACGATGTGTCCTCAGTCCAGCTCATGGCACTGGCAAGATAAATGTGTAGAACGAGAACAGGAGCAAAACATGAATAAATTTTGCTTAGATCAAAGAGATGCAATCACACCCTTTCAATACTACCTGACATCTTCTTGACAATATTATGAGGCAATTAATGACTATATGTATTGGCTGATGGAGGTGAATTATGGTAAGTTCTTGGAGGCAACTGTCTAAAGCAGGGGAAGCTGATTCATTACCCAGCAATAATTCATTATTAAGACATTTAGGTCTACTTGTGCACCACAAAGTCAGAGAGAGCAGGAGACAATAAATCCTATAAATACTATTCAGACTAAACAGTGTTTGCAGCTACAGCCATAGAGGAACATAGAGACAATATCACCATCTCCGAAAAATTAGGTGCTTGGAAGCAAATTATCAAACCAAGTAGGCTGCCTCCATCCCATGCAATGGAGGTATCAGCAATGCAGCAGGAGCCCCTGTGCTGGAACGCTCAGGATTTCTCAGGTCTGCCTGTTTTCTGTATGAAATAATGACCATACACCCAAGCGGAAAAACAAGGAGCCGGCCTGCAAAAAAAGCCTTGGGCTTTTATCTCACACTGCTAAACTGAAGCAAATGGACATGAAAATATATGAAGGCTGAATACACCTTTGCAGATAAAGATCTGTATTTTAATGCTGATGTTAATTGAATAAATATAATTTAAAGCAGATATCTGCCTGCACATCACATACAAGTCTCTTTTCAGGTGTGTACAAAGAACGTGTCTATTTCACAGCATTTCTTCCTTTCCTTTTTCTCTATCTGGATTATACAGATGATACATTTCTTGGTCACTACCAAATCATTGCCCCTTACATGGATTGTTCCCTAAAGAGCGTAAGTATTAGAGCAATGGACTACTGCACAGCACCAAATTTCAGTGGTGACTTAACTATTCTACAAAGGAGATTTATCACAGAGAGACTCCTCAGGAATACATAATATTTTAAATTTCCCTGACATTTCTCACTAACAAAACAGCACTTCTATTTTTAGCAGTGATTCTAAAATACAAAATTTCCATAAAGCCTTTTCTTTCCTCTTGGTGTCAGAGGTGTCCTCAAAGTCCTTCTGTGTTAAAAGTTAATTGGCTGGTTTTGTCTAACAGACCCAATGTATTAGTTAGGGAGTACACGCACAGTAATATTTCAGAAAGATTACAACTCTCCTCCCCAAAATCTTGGATGGCAGTTTTGAGTTACTCTGAACCTCTCTCCAGCTTTGACTTCTGAACTTTTCCTTTTATCTACTTTTTAATTCACTTCATATATCCTGATACGGTAATTTTTCTCTTTTTGTAACCTAGTGTCCAAATATCAGAACAACCACAGCAGTGAACACCTGATCATTTCCATAAAATAACCCTCCTCTGCAAAAGTCTTTAGTCAGAATGTTATTACTAAAGCAAGTTTTTCCAAATAGTTCCCCCTGCAGACTCAAAAGGCCCTCTGCTGAGAATCCTTTTCCTTAAAAAGACTGGGAGATGGATGGATGGATGATTCCTGTGCCTTGTAAAGGTCCAATGCAATTCACCTCTGGATAGCAAACAATTCCTACATCTAATAGAGGATGTAGTCACAGATGAGACAATTTGTCCCTAGCAATGATATCCTGTCCCTTAGCAGATTCCTCAGGCCAGTCAAATAAAATTTAAGGTTTAGCTCATAGCACTCAGAGGATACTGACAAATGATGAAAGCACTGTCACTGCAGCTCTAACTTGACTTTCTGTCCACACTCCTGTACATTTTAAATCATTTCTGAACAAGATCACTAGAAATGGGCAGCAATCTCTAAATCATCCATGAAAATACAATGGCATCCAAAAGGTGTTTGCTTGAGTTATCCCCCTAAGTAAGGGAAGTCAGTACTTAAACAGGCACATAGAGGACAACATGAATAGTTCTGTTCCTAAGAGCTGCCTCCTTCCCATGTCTCCTCAGTACACATGTACATCTAAGAGGTCAACATTCAAGAGCTTTTCTTACAGTCTGTTCTTGAACCCTCTAACTTGTTCTCATCTCAGTATATCTAGGTAACTCAATTTAATTTGTTAATCACATTTATTATCTTCCAAGCTACTAGGCAAACCAAGTGGGTTATTCTGTCTAATAAAATCCAGGTCTGCCTGACCAATATATGATAGACAGACATTTACTTCAGGAAATGCTGCAGAAAAAAAGACATTTTCCCTGGTCTTCTGGGCATAGTGGACATCACATAAAAGTACTAGAGCAAAGCTATGAAAACCAGACAAGGCAAACAGTGCTGGCTCCAGAACTGTTTCTCGCACAGCAAAAGAGTCAGAACAAGTAGGAGGAAGTCCAAGATTATTTAGATGATAAACATGCATCCACCAAAACACTGCACTGGGCAAATGGATGGAGTCTACAGAATGAGAGCAGCTGCCAACATTAGACCTTGGTTTGTAAACCCACTTTTCATCATAACTCTCCATACAAAATTTTTAGGCCTTTCACTACTCTCCCCAGAGGTTTTGGCTTTGGTATTAGTTTGCTTAGTGCCAGCTTGAATATCACTGAATCTACCTTATAATTTATCTTCAGAATATTTCATTAGATCAACTTTGTGCCATATTAGCATGCTTGGGTTTAACTTTTTGCCTTATTTAAAATTATAAAGTAGGTAAAGAATAGGGCCCACACTTGTTTACTTCATATTAAGCACAATTTCTGCATTCTGTGAATGCTTCCTCATTAGTTTTTCTCTGCTTGCTAGACTTAATTTATCCACTCTAAAACATAACAAGACTGAATTCAAGTCCACAGACATGCTGAATGTTAAACTGGCAGTGAATTATTAAAAGCAGAATTTACAGTCTAATATTAAAAATATAGTTGATACCTAAACTCGGTTAAAAAAAATTGAGAGAAAACTAGTTATCCCCTGACAGTGCCAGAAGATTCTCATTATTGAATATAGGCACTACATTTTTCTTACACATTTGACTTCAGAAACTTCATGTTTTAAATATCAACCTTATCAGAAAGGACTGAAAAAGTAAAAGACTGTTCTTACACTCAGATACAGAATCACAGTGCAATGATACCTGGCAACAAAGAGCAGTGAGTAATAAGCTCCTAAAGCCACAACAATATCTATATCCCACCACAGTGAGTTTCAGAAAATGCACTTCACTGAAAAGGAGAGCAAGACAAGAGTCAACTGTTGCTAAGACCCACCACTCTTGATCCCAATGTACATCAAATCCAAACTCTTTTATAAATTCTTGCACAAAGGAAACGAAGTACATTGGCACTTGACAACCCACATTTCTCCTTTGTTGAGCAATCTACATTCTATTTTCTCGTGAAACAAATAGTAGGCAAGATAGAATACATGGGTTTTTTTGCTTCTACTATCATTTCAACAACTCGCTACAGTTCTCAGTCCGACTGTTTTACTTCCGAGACTGAATATATATATATATAATGTATATATGTGAAATTTCTGTCTAAACACACACATGCTCAGTCTCCTTGTTGGACTAACACCCCTTTGCACCCCAGCACGATTCCAGCCAATGCAGTTACTACCAGTGCAAGGATTCCAGTGCAAGATCAGCAGAGTGAGTTGTGAAAGTTATACTCAAATGGGCAGTGGGAAGGTTTGAGAGAATACAAGCAGATTAAGAGCTAGGATTCAATTAAAACTTCATGCAGTGCTATACCACCTTTTGTGTACAGTTTAAATAGCGAACCCTGGTATTTAATAAACTGCAGTCTGTGTTGTGGAGCCAGTCTATTAGCATATTTCACAGGAGAGGGAGAAACCCATGTGAGTTCAATGAAATCTACCTAAGAAAAGAGATTTTGGCTCAATCACACTGTGTACTTATTCATCCAGTTTGGCAACTAGCAAAGCTAAACAACCAGGTGGTAGAGGATTTCCACATCACATATTTGAGTCTACACACCTGATTCTGTGTACTACATCATTTGGATCTGAACCATAGTTTCTCTCAGCTTATTAAAAGGATAGTAGTACTACCATGCTTTGCACATAAATTGTAAAATCAATATTTACAAGTCAAATGCCAGATGTATTCAAGTATCTGGAAAACATTTTTGTGCGCAAAGTATTTTATAATTTCCAGTGTACTTGAAGCTGGTAAGCACATATATTCTTCTGCCCCATTCTACACCACTGACAAACAGAAATTATGCACAGGAAGCATTCTGAGCTCTGCATCTACTCCATAATCTGGATAGTGACTTTAACAAGTCACCCATCAAGACTACAAACTGAGTTTTAGGATTACTGAGAATTTTGCCTACTCTCATCCCTCCCAGTGCACACACACCTCTTAGGGGATCTAAGAGGTTCACGTGGATGACATTTCACCTTATACAATTATGTGAGCCTCCTCAGCTTCACAAGGAAAAGTACAAGATCAGGACTGAAAAAGAGAATAGTGCACATGTTTTTTCATCAGCTGCAGCAGATACCTTGCTCTGGGGCTAGAGCAATAAAACTGGCCATGACTGAGAAATCATATATTCAGAACTTCCCAGGATATCCAAGGTAACTAAGCTGTAGTTACTGTCACCCAGTGTTGCGGTTTCAGTGGGATCTCTGGGCAAACACCCCTCCTGCAGCAGGTCATGCCATAGAGCTTTTAGTGACTGCAGACAAGAGCAAAGCTCTACTCCCACCTAAATCCAGCTCCAGCAGAGGCACTCCGCCTTCCAGCTCTCTGTGGAGGCACTGGATCACTGCTGACTCAAAGTGAGTGACACGTTCTGAGTCACTGCCACTCACTGTCCCCAATGACCTTGTACTCAAGTCAAAGCAGGCCAACTCCTTAATTTACAAGCTAGGAAAACTTCCAATGCCAAATGGTGTCCATATAAACTGCAAGGAATTACAGCAAATTACATGCCTATTCCCTTAAGCTCTTAGTGCTACAACACCTGAAATTAGTCCCAAATTACGCAGACCCTTCTCCCTCCATTTCAAGAAATACTAAAAATTAGTCACTGTAGCTTCTAAATAAAACAGCAAAAAACTTTGTATCTACACACAAAGTCTATAATACAGAATTATTTAGGTCCAAAAAGCAAATTACAGGGTAGTTCTACAAGGCTCTTATCTCCTCACAATATCAATTTTCTGGAAAAACATTTTGCACTCTATGTCATCAGTTAAACAAGAAAATGAAAAAGAAAATTACCTAAAAGCCAGAGTTTTTAGATGGAAAGATAGATAGATATATCTCAAACTTTTCATTGTGTTTAACCATGACCCATTTATTTATCTCATGAATGCTTATCACTGCCCAGACAAAACTAATCTGCAGGCCTTCTTTTGATATTTTCAACAGTCTAAAAGGGTTGTTATTCTGGGTAACATCAATTGTGAATTGCAGGAATTTTGCAATGAAATCGAAAAATCATTACAATACAGGTAATCTCAGTTTTCATGAGCTTGACCCTATTTTTGCATTCAAAAAAGCAGCAGTTAACATCTATTTATAGCACCAGCAGCAACGTGACATGGTTGATAAAACCTTATGTGAAACAACTATTACAGAATTTTCTCATACTTTTCCAGGAAACTTTCAAGATGTCTTCCTTTATATTAGAAATACTTTCAATTGAACACGCCAAGAAAACAATCAACAAATCTCACTTCACACACTGAATTTCTGGATCACTCTTTTTGCATATATGGAAAAGCTCCTAAAACACCCTAAGAAAACAGACCAGCTTTCTTACTAGTGCAACTGTGGAAGAAATGCATAAGCCATGGGTAAATGTATTCCTCAAAGCTCCAGCCATTCATGTGTTCCTCTGCCACTTTTAGATTAATTACTGCTTTGATGAACCAACTGACCGATTGGCTGTAAATGTGTTTTCCTTCTTGTGGTGCCCCACAAGCTCCTTGTCAGTTAAATAAGTCACTCATCTCTGTGAAATTTCCTCCAGGATTTTTGTCACCTAGAAGGATTATTGCCCACGAATAAAGCCTGCTATTGCGACAGCCCTATTCCATGACACGTTATTTCCTATTCTATGATGCAGCCAATAAAATTACACTGCAGAAACCCCCCCTACTTATGTAATTCGTCATTACTTTTTCAATTCATCACTAAACATCTACTGTGTATTGCTGAGCGGACAGCAAAGTCAAAAATACTTAACCACTATATTAGTATCAAGATGCCCGGTATATTTTCATACCAATATTTTTTGAAAGTAAAAGGCTACATATTAATAAGTGACATTCCAAAATTTACTTGCTGTACCTTGGAGACAATTGGAGAAAAATCCCTTATCTGCCTCACTACTTCCACCACCTTATCACCAAAGCTACAAGCCACACCTAAGAGCAAAGAAGTCACAATGTACGGAAGACGCCACCAAGTTTGCAAACAGCTGTTAAATGCCTTCCCTCTCCCTCAGATGCTTTACAACGGCAACGGAGTTTCCACCAAAACAGAGGTATTCCACTCAAGTATCAAATCTTAAACATCAAATGAATAATTGTTCTAGTCACGTAATAGCCAAGTAAAAAGTCATCCAAAGCATGATTCCAAGTATAATTTTCTAAGTTATACAGCATTTAAAGAATTAGTCCACAATCATTATCTACAGAAGTTTATATACAAATTTGAATAATATGGTACAGGCCAGACTCAACATTCACTAAAGTCAACGACAAAATTGCCAAGATAATTCCTGAGCAATGATTATAAATCAGAGCTGCATCATGACTTCTAAAATACCAGCAAAACACTCACGACATTTGGGTCTTATAAAAGTCCTGGAAAACATCAAGGAAAGGTTGATGATACAGGATTTTCTTAGCCTTTGTATATTACAAGGCCAGGGGTTTATTCTAGGCAATGAATGCAGAGAATATCTGTTTGATAGCTCACCTCCAAGACCTTATTCTTATTCAAGAGTACTCTTGCTATTTTGTAGTCTATTTGGAGACTTATACTTAAGACAGGTCTACATGCCATAGCTGCACTGAGAATCCCTTCACAGGTGACTTTGCACATAAGTCATCTAGACACACAAAACTTATTCCAAATGTAATTAGAAAGACAAAATGCACAGATCTGAAGCACAAGCTTTCTGCTACTTTCAGATGGTTTCTAGCAGATTTGAAGAGAAACTCAATAATTAAGGAAGAAACACTATGTCGAATTTTATAATGCTAAAGCTTATTTACACATATGCACACTCACCTCTTTCAACAGAAATAGAATTATTCAATCTACCCTTTGCATCTTGAATTTGTAACTGCTTTTCACTTACATCAAGAGGGTTTTTTCCCTCAGCAGGATATTAAAGTCTCACAATCATTCATCTACAATAGACAGTCATTTTTCAAAACTAAATAAAAACAACTGCTACTTAAAAATGGAAATTCAGAATAACTTACTGTCATATATACCAACTGCACATAAAATAGATTAATGTTTTAAATAATTAATTTAGAGAGTCAAGTGTCTTCAAAACATGAGCCCACTTAAAAACGGCCTACACTACAATGCAAATGGATTAACAGATTCACTGTTTATTAATTCTGTAAAGCCATGCTATGATCACGATGTTTATGATGTTTTGACCGGCTACACAATATTAACTCTAATTTACAATCAATATTTCTCCTTCAAATCCTTAATTTTATGTTGGAGTACAGCCTCATTCTTTTAACTAACCAGTTTTTACATAGTGCAAGCCCTAGAAAATGTCTGACTAAATTCCAGGCACCAGAGGAATGCTGATGAGGGTTTGAGAAGCTAATCTCAGGCCTAAGCAATTAAGACAAAGCATACAATCTACTCATCCTAAATAGGTAAATCTGGAGGACTTAACAAGAAGTTCTTGCTGCTCATGTGACTGAATGCTGGCAAATTGTTTCTCTCCAAAGCTTAAATGAGAAATGGAACTGAGCCTAGTAGCAAACAAAAAGGAAGAAACACAAAATAGGTTTACTTTATACTAAATTCAAGTCAAGAAGAGGAAGTAACTTCATTAACTAGAAGTACTCATATCAGAACCTCCTTGGCATCTAACAAAGAGATGACCAAAGAACCACCCCCACAAACAACACTTAAGGCTGTGCAGGTTTCCTAGAAGACTGTGGAAAAAGCTGACTAATGCCAGAAAGCCACGCTCTAATCTCTAAATAGATTTTATGACTTAGATTTTATGACTTAGGTCTGTTTTGCAGCTGGTCACCTCTCACCTCAAAGTCTGGATACTCAGTCCACAACATGATGCCCCTCTACTGTCTTGCATTCTGTGCAAACTTTCCACACTTTCTTACTTTATTTAAACAAGGGATTATATAACTCCTCATTCAAAGACCATTTTGACTGCCATTTTTTAAGATGTATGTGCATTTTTAGTTACAGACTCATATGCAGGGATGCATTTAAATTTTCTACCCATTCCAAGAAAAATTAGGTATGCTCTCAAATCATCTGGGAGACTGCAGCTTTTCTTTTCTATCTCTATTTCCATTTACTTGCAAAATTTCCCAATTTTCATTTGCATTTAGTTTGATACAGAATAATTATATCATCTTACATATTTTTCTGACTATGGTACAATTTCAATGATGTGGGGAAAAAAAAAAGACATCAATTTGCCAGATAATTAATCCAAGTCTCTTTTCATCACAGAGAGAAGAGCACTATAAAATATAAAGTATTGTCTTGATGATGAGTGATAAACAGAATCTAAATACATGATTTTAAATGCAGTTCAATACATCTTATACTATTTTAAAGTATTCTAGTTTTCTGGTCTTGAAATTACTTTTGTGAACTGAAACATCTAACTTTTTAAACCATACTTTCTAAAAGCAGAGCAAATAAAATGGAGTAGGCATGCAGAGAAAAATAAAATATGCTAACACATGAATTGGCAAAGGAGATTTTTTGTACCACCTGGCCCTCCACCTTTCTATCAGCCAACCAGGTTACATGTTAAAAACAAATGCCACTGCCTGTGCAGTGCCTCACTGAGCGGGTCTGAGAACGTGATTTAGGTGCAAATGCATCAGCATCTCCTGCTGGTGCAGTCAAGCCCTGTCTCATGTTCACTTGCCCATCCAGAGGGGTGCAGGTCACCTCAAGTTTGTGCTATATTTGCCAAGCCCACGCAGATGTCTTGGCACCTCAAATGGCTGTAGACAGCGAAGACACCTCAACTTTTCTCATAATACGCACCATTTCAAAGATTTTATTTACCGTTTAGTTCCTAGCACATCTGTAATATGAGTCTTTGTTTAGTTAATAGGCAATCATGAGAAACTTCATAAACAGCAGCCATCAAAAAGCTAAAGACTACACTATTTCTATTGACAGAAGAGGCTTCCAACCTATTTGGCACAAAGACTTGCTCTCTTAAGTGATAAATGAAATAAGAACACTGTTGGAATTGTGTATGATCCACAAGTGCTTGGTGACCAAGCTCTATATTGTGAGGACATCTGGGTCTGTCAAAATAAGGAGAAGGTTCTATGATAGCAATACATTTCCCAACTAACAATTGCTATCTCTAACAGGACCAGACCTAAAGTATTTGCACATCAGGAGTTTACCATCTGTAGTACAAGCTTTGGTATGGAACACATTAGTGAGAAAACGCCTTTGAACAAGTCCAAGTGGGGTTTTTTTAAGGGATATTTGAGTTAAAGGTCAAGGTTATCAAGAGTCCACTCAAGTAACCCTTCGGGGGAATCACCAGAACTTTCTTTGCTAGGTCATCTTTTGAGAACTCATTCTATTGCCATGAAGTGAGTACAGATTTTGCCCGACTCCTGTGATTATGATGAAGTACCACATCTCAGGCAGAACTGCTGCTCTATCTCAGCCATGAAAACAGCATCATTTCACTGTAAGGGCAGCCCAAAGAGGCAGATAGAGAACACAAAACACGATCGGATGTGCTACAAAATCCATATCTGGACAAGTCCTAGCCCACTACTTTCTTTGTCCCATCACAAAAGGCAGGAACTATTGCTAATAGAGTGCAAACCCCCACAGCACGTGGGATCAGTGGTGTGACAAAGGGATTGCAGAGAAAATTGAGACGGGGTGAGCAAAGTCACTACATCCCTACCAATGGACAGCCTACCAAAAACTTTTTAACTGTAAAGCATTAGGTATTCAGCCCACGGTTCATAAACTACAGCCATGGCTATTGTCATTGGAATATTTCCGTGTACTTATATTAATGTATATTTCAAACATACAGTCAAAGGTTGTACATTTAAAATCATGTGTAACCTTCTGTATTGATTTCAAGATTTAGTTCAAGAATATGATTGACTTATTTAAATATTTTCCTTTCTCGAGTTATGGAGCATAATTAAATAATTATCAAAAAAGATACTGCTGTATCATCCTATCATCAGGCCTATTCTATTACTCCTGTGGATTACTTGAGTAATCCATAATAAGAAAAGTTCTGAGCAACAATAATTAAGAGAAAAGAGATGGGATAGGACCTTCCAGTTCTGATCCCATGAGAACTATAAGGTTTACTCTGAAGGCTACACATTATTCTGACTGCCTCCAGTTGGGGTTCAGAACAATTCATTTTGTGTATATTTCTTATTTAAAGTCAGAAGTAGAGAATACGCTTCAGCTCCTAAAAATTTACAATTTCTAATCCATTTTTTTTCAACATGAGTAATTTATCAAATATCCACAGTACAAGTCCAAACAAGGAAAACTACACTGTGATTAACTAAAATCTAATTACTCTTCTAATTGCAATGGGCACGAGATTGTAAGGTAGCAGAGCCCTCCAATTTCCACTACCTTCACTGAATACCACACCTTAACTTTATACAGGATAAAGCTATTTAAGGAATTCTATAGTGTTTGGCAGTTCTAAGGTCACAGTCTTGCTTTTGAAAACAACTGTAGAAAACTGTATTCTAACTGCTCTAACCTCATGCTACACAAAATCACAATGCAACCAGTTCATTCCCACTGGATACATGAAATATTATCATTAGTTACCAAAATTAATTGCTGGACATTATCATGTTCTTTAGAAAGGTGAAAAAAATCCTTTGTTGCCCTTTAACTGAAATCGTTTGAAGTGCAAAAAAGACGGAATCAAAGCACAGCTTTTTTTGATTAGAGTAAAAGAGAATAAACAGAACTAATCTTATTAATGAATGAAAAATAGATACTTTACCATAACGAGAATGGTTCCTATTAATGATGTTTACTTTATACTTAACAAAACAGATATTAATAGAACTTAGCAAAATAATGCCTTAGATCAAAGCTTATAACATCATACCCTTTCAATAGTTATGCTTATTGGTTTTGTCCTTTTTCTTATTCCTGTCATTGATTATCCTTTTCCCTAGTCCTCCTTCCACCTCTGAACATCACTGATCACACATGGTCTTATACTAAATATCATCTACCCATAAGAGAAAGCAGTGTATACTTCAGCCAGTGATCAAATTCCCAGTACTCAAAGACATAAGTCTAAAATACAAAAGCTTTTTTAGTTATAACTTGCCTGCTGTCCTTACCCCTATGTCATGGAATTAACTTTTTTTAATTTCCACTTCTAGGTTATTTATTCCCTAATGTCTTCCATTGTTCTCTTAAGACATGTTTTAAAGCTGGTTATCCCAGAGTTATCCCAAGTATTTTAGCAAGGCATGACATTGAGACTGAGGTTTACCTAAATTGTTAATTGAAAGCCAGGAGGAATAAAAAAGGAAAAAAACCAAATCAAGATAGCTTTTTTCTGTAACCAGCAGCAGAGAAAGAAAAGCATGTGTACTTTCCTCACTCCCATCCTTACGGTATCTCTGGTCTCAGCATCAAAATCAAGTTGTTCCTTTTGCTCTTCCCTTGCTATTTCTTCCCCCAACAAAAATAAAAAAAAACTGATGTCATCTAGATCAGCTTTGCAATGAGAACTGCAGTGACAGAGAATGGCTACCTGAGCCTAGAAACACATAGCTCAAAAGCTTAAACCTGTGCTAATCCTTCATGAGAACGGGTCCATTCTTTTAGACGCAAAATGGCAACCTGAATTGCATAAAAAAAGATTTGATCTCTCCTTGAGTGCACAGCACACAATATTTTGCTCTGCACGTACCTGTTTGAGCAGTCAATCATCAAGGCTTTCTTTCCTTTACTAGAAAGTGTCATTAACATGAGGGGTGGGACATTAAAGACATGCTTTTACCATTAACTCATTTTAAAGGCACATTCTCTTTCCCCTTAAATCTATATTGCACCTTCAGTTTGATTTTGACAAACAAGACAGAGTCATAAGAAAAAAAAAGATCAACCTAAAACTTCCAAAACTGAATGTGACCTCTGTAGATCACATCCTGTTTTACCAGCTGCTTCATCAACATCTGTGCACCTAAGAGTAGCCCAAGACGCAGCGAAGGACACACCTACGGCTAATTTTGATTCTGTTACACTAAAAATTCATTAAGAGATTTCAGGGAAAAAAGAGCATGGAATAAACAGTCTATAAAAGCTTCAGTGGTATCATGATACAGCACATTAATAGCTTTAATGTGAAAAAAAATTACATATGGGCTAATAAAAAGCCTTCTTTTAATTCCCTCTGCAACACCTCCCCATGACTTGACCATCTGCACATTGATATACGAGTAAAAATACTTGAACGTGTGGTGCCAAGGGACTTGTAGATTCATAGTAGCTGACTACAACAGCACCATGTTGAGAACACTCCCTGGACAACCTTCAGCTCTGCACAAGCAGCCAAAGTTAGTATTTCCCCCCTCAGCTGCTTCAGAGTCATGCTGACTTCACCAGCCAAAGAGTAATTTCATAAAACATCTGTCTGACCTAAAATAATACTTGAAAACAAACGAGGATAGTTTGAAGGTAAGACAACTTGGAATGATCTTTCCTCTGTAAAGATCCTACTGCACATCCACTCAGCTCAAAATACACCAACCCTTTAAGCATTTTTCTTTTACTCCTCAGTATTTTACTTGAATAAGCTACACATACTCTTAAGAAAATAATACAAAGATTATGGTTGTATACATACAGGATATGTATAAAACATTGTTTTCTAGTACAAAATTTATAGCTTCATATTTTTTCTAAATTCAAATTCATGGCTTGGAAATTTGCTTTGTAGGAAAACCATATAACATTCTCTTCTTAGAACTCAAACTTCCATGGGAAATAAAAGGAGAAAGAACTCGAAAAAGTATTTAAGAATATCCTAAATTGCTCTAAACCAAGAACTACAGTAATTTTTTTGTTTCGATTCACAACAAAATGATTTTACTAGGAAAACAGTTTGTCTGCAGACTTGAACTGAGGGCTTCACCAATGCAAGTAAGAAGAGACGGTTACTGTAAGTGAACGTTTCACTTTGGGATGTATTTTGCAATCCAGCAAACCATAGGCTATCAGGAGCATCTCATCTCAGTAACTTCCCTGAATAGTCCTCATAGGATTTCTGACTCAGTCAGAATATTGTAAGCACTATGGCCAAACAGGGAATCTTCTTGACAACATTTGTTTTTGAAGGAGGAACAGAGCAGCCTTTTTACATCTTTGCACAGTAGTCCTATTTTTACTGGGCCTGAGTTACCCTACATCACACAAAATTTCTGACTTTAGGGTTAAAATTAGAACTTCAAAATCCTAAATACCAAGGATACAGTCTGTCCTTACAAGAGAAACATCAAAAGCTAATACCTTTGTGCCAAATTAAAGGTTTTGAGTACAAAGATCTAACGACAGAAGAGTTCATGTATGCTTATACAAAAAATATGAAGTGTATCTGCAACCTAGGGGTTGGAAATTATTCATTAAAATAAGAAGGCCCTAGCCCTTAGATACTGTTTTGACTTTCTTCTCTTTTGATCTTAATGTGAAAGAATTTATAACATCAAAACGGTGTTATATTTCAGAACTTTTGTTTTAATTGTAATGCCAGCATTCATAATAATTATAATTTGCTTTTCAAATCATGTTTGAGAAGAAAGGCATAATAAAATTATCCTAATAAATCCACTAGAGGATTATTGTTGCACTGAAATATCAAAGAACTTAGGATGCATTGAAGATTTATTGTCATACAAAACCTTGAAGTGTTAATGATCTTAATCTGAAACTGGGTGTTCGTCCTCTGATTAGATGCTATACATCAGTATGACAGTCTTAATACTTTCTGGTTAGACTGATAAATGAAATCAATTTTGTTACATTACTCTGTATGTCTGCAAGTTAACACAGAAATAAAATTATTTCCTTATAAATTTTAAATCATAGAGACGCAAGCACAGTACAGCTGTTGCTTTACTTTGCGGTGCACACCGTATTATGAAATGGATTAAGCAACTTCCCACCCCCAAAAAATGAGAAAATTATGGGAGTTTGTCCTCTGAGCTGATGTTCCTCCTAAGAACTACTTCAGTTCAAAGTGATCGAGGCATTTCACATTTGAATGAGCTTACTAATTTAAGCAACAGTACTATTCATATGCTTACAGCCAGGAGCATACACACCTCGCTGATTGAGTGTGGGGGACCTGCAAGTCCAGCACTATTCTGGAATTTCCACTTACACACCTAGCTGTGCTTTTCAGCCTAGCACGTGAGAAGACATCTCTGCTGATGCTCCATGTTGTCTCCATGCCCAGACAATGCAACACGAAACAATAGAGGAACACTCCCCATGCCTTTGGCTCACATGGCTAGCTATAAATCAGCACTCTGTGTCATTTAGACCTCAACAACCCTAAAATCTGTGGTTTACAAACAGCTCCGTCTCATGTTTTTTAACAAGACTCAAACACAGAAAGAATAATCACATTTCCTAAGATAATGAGCCCTTGTTAATTCTTCATTTATCCTTACTAAGAAAACCTAGGAAACCAAGCTTTATATTGTAAATGGCTAAGCAAAAGGAGAGCACAAATTTTTCCTAAGAGCCATATCAGAATAAAACAACTTAATCCATTTCAAATTACTTCATGCATACCAAACATTGCAAAGCAGGCATGAAAACATTCATGCCTAGGCACAAAGTATTTGTGCTGAGAAATGCAATCTTTCACTTGCACATCAGTGTAAGTTAATAAAAATCTTTCAAAAGCTTCCTCAGTATTTTTCAGTTTTCAAATCTAAATTTAAATAACATCCATCAAGAATCCACATATGCAGAACAGGCACAGCAATAACAAATGAAAAACTGACTCTGAAGTAGACAATTTAATTCCTAGTACACAAGATAATGCAAACAAAACTAAAAGCAATAACTAAAAGTAGGCATTATTTTCTCTTTTCATCAAAAGCTGATTATAACCCCTCTAAGAAACCAGCATGAGGCTGGTTGCTCTATATAAGAAAGATATAGTGGCATTTATTTCTTGGATTCACATAGTGGGTTTGTGGCCTGCTTGGGCAGGGTATGGAGGGCAGAGCTGAGCAAGCACAGCAGGTGTCTGCAGCATCTGCTCATTCACACACACAACGTGTGCCCAAGGGGCACGGCAAATACACAGTGGTGCTCCACGACCACGTTCCCAATACATTTTTCTACAGATTATGTCATGCCATGCAATTTGTAACAAAACTAAGGAAATCTAGGATCAGGTGGCTTCAGAGAATGCTCGCTGATTTACAAGGTTAATTTCCCATAGCAGCACCTAGGCGGGTTAGTGAACTATGAAGCATTTTCCTTCCAGTAGTGGAATAGAATAACACGCTGACAGAACTGACTGAAAATACTTAATTTCTCCCTCTTGCCTAAAAATATTTAATGTGACTTCTAAATGACCCAACCGAGAGAGGCATTCTTTCCCTAGATAAAATAGATGACGGGGACAAGAAAAGATATATTTTTAGAAACAACACTCTCTAAACTATATTAGCTTTTTGCCACAAGCCTTTGAAATTCTTCTTCAACAGAGGACTAATGTCATGGAAGAAGGCAGGAAATTCAATAATCAGAATTAAATCTAAGTAAACACAGGAAGATGCAAAATTTCAGATTCCTAAGGTTCATGAAGTTGAATTCTCCAACTCATGACCACAGTGGTATCAGAGAGAACGTGACAACGGCTGATGTTGGCCAAGACTCCACAGGAGATGACTTTGACTGCTACTGAGTGATGAATGACACACACCTCTGAACAGAATGACCCTGACAGCATTCCTGACTGTACAATCATGCAGCAGCAAGACAACCAGCAACCAAAGAAAATTCCCAAACAGCCTCACAGAGAAGCTCCCCACCAGCTCTGTATTGCTTTCATTAAAAGATGTCAGACTGCAGCTTTTTTTAATGACATGATCTTCACAACAGTATTCCATACATGAAATTCCATGTAAATGGCTGCATGAAGAATTTGAACATGTTCTAATTACAGAAGAAATTTCCAGCTACAGTAGAAAATTAGACATTTGACAGAACAGAGCAACTGAAAGTATTTATGTTGTATATAATGTTTACAAGTATTTTTATAATAAATTATAGTATTACTCTATCCTACATCTAAGAAAACAAATATTTTGCATAACCTGCTTAACTCTGCAGCATAACACTAATGACAAGCTTTCTTTTAAAATTAATTTGTATTATTATCACTCTGATAATAATACAATACTGTCATTAACTGCGACTCATGGAAATAAAAATAAGCTGCTTAACATGAATATTGTTTTATGTTGGTTTAAAGAACACAACTCTGAAGAGCTTCACAGCCTCTAAATTTGTTTAGATGACATCAGTAGATCCTTTTTGCCAGTATGCAGGTATACAACTTCCCTGAACTTGGTTTAGCAGTAATATATTTCCCTAAATGACATAGCTCTGAGTATAGACAGGAACTTTTCTATCTAATTGGACTGCCAAGAACTCGTGGGACTTGCAGTGACCACAGGCCTTCTGTGGCTGGACAAAGCCTGACAGTTTGAGTCTACCAAAAAGCCAGAGAGGTAGACTCAACCTAACACGTGTGGCTTCGCAACTCAAGTTAATACCACATCAACAGCAGCTCCTCAGCTTCTGGTTCAGACCTGACCCAAGGCCAGACACCTGGAAGCACCGTGGGCAGGGGGAAGTGGCACACAGAAAACAACTTATCTACCAATATTTCCTGAATTGCTCTAAGAAGACCCAAATACTACAAGCAATACCCATTTCTGGGGCTCTGCAATAGTTTGGATGCTGGCTGCGGTATTCTGCTCCAAGACAAGCATAAAAAGAACAGACTTGGCACAAAAAAACCCCTTTGGTTTATATTTTCTAGAAATCACCATTTCCCCTAGCCTCGGTCAGAACTTCTTCTACATTCCCTAAATGCCACCAAAAGCAGGAGACATTTGCTCTACAGTTGGCCTATTCAGGAAGGTATGATGGATTTTCCAGACAACACGTTCGAGTAGTCTCTGCTGAGTACACTAGGATTTATGACGGCAATTAATATAAACTGAAACCAAAAAAAGATAACATGTTTCAGGTGTAGATATTATTGCAAATTCTGGTTTTTAGGATCAGAGTTTTTCCAAGAAAGCTCAGTCATTCTCCTGCAGCAACAGTTTTTTGAACTGTCAGCCTGAATTGTCCGTGGTTCATCTTGAAATTGAAGAAAATCCCTGGTAGCAAAAGTGAAGACTCAACCAAAACCTATCAATTTCATTCTGCTGCCAACTTGCTCTCAATCTTTCACTACTCTCTGGAAGCGTGTCTACCAACTTTTCTTTCTTTTTCCACGTTAAGGGAAAGAGCGACGGCTCCTCATACATTCGGAGCATCTTCAGAGCAAATTTTAATAGAACTACTCGTATTTTATCATTACCACAATCTCATATTATATAACACTATCTAAAACAGCCTCTCCATTGGAATAAATTTGATGTCACCACCATGATGTGCCCATTGCACTTTTACAACTATCTGAATAGGACCAATGTTAGATCTTCTTGTTTTATCGTTCTAATATTGAGAAGAAAGAAGAGTCAGTTAAAAAGCTTATTGCCGGAAAATGAATTTCTTATGATGCTAAGTGAATAGAGAGACAGATTGCAGCTTGCTTATGAAGGAGGTTACTGGGTAACTGGCTTCTCTAGTTCACACTCTCAAATAAACCCATTCTGACAAATGCTCTAAAACACATTTTAAATGGGAGCCTAGTGGTTTATCCCAGTGTTCATATGCATGTGAAAACCTTCTTCTAGCATTAAAAGAAATAAAAAAACTTTAGGAGAAAGGAACAGAAAGTCTGCATATTTCCTATACAAAGACTCCACACAGTACTTCAAGGAACACTTCAAGTGCAGCTATATGTTCGTACAGCACATCTATTTAAACTGGATTGGCACACTCTCCTACCACTGGAATTCCTTTACTGACAGCACAAAGTACCCAGTAACTGCAGAGTCATCTTGCATTCAACTTCCCTCCCACTTACAGAAAAGGTGTTTGCTGCTATTTCAGGAGTCCTGTTTACCATTACCTACAGCACCTTGTTTTTTATGGTAAGGACAAAGCATACTGGAAGATGGAAGAAATCAAGTGCCCTCTACCAACAGGTAGAATAAAACCAAGCTGAACCCTGCCAGCTTTTTCACTGATAATTAGACTGGGGTGTAGAATTGCTATCACAAAAAGCAAGACCAAACTTCAAGGAATTGTACCAAGGAGTTGAGGAATTCTAAAATAAAAAATTAAACAAATGTTTCCAGTTCACTACACAGACACTCATTTCTAATACAGTAAAAATACAGGCTGGGCAGGAACATTGTAAGAAACCAGGGACTGCAGTACAGTACTTAGGCCAGCCTGAACTCTAATACAGGTAGAATCACCTTTTTTTCAGCACAATAAAGCTTGGAACTTGCATATACAATAAAATCCTCCTCTGCACAATTTACTGGCAAAAATCATCCACAAAGCTGACCAAAAAGAAAATTTTGAACACTCTCATTTTACATATTCAGTACAAAATACTCCTGCTGCACTACAGAGAAGCAAATCTTTTAAGAGAGTCACCTATACCATGCAAGGTTGAAGTAAAATATGACGCACATTTTTTCCAACTCAGTATTTATCCAGAGTGCAGAGCATACAGGGAAGTGGAGGTAAGAATCATTACTTAATTGCAAGGCATTTCTTGCGCAGGAGCGGGTTAAGGCGGAAAAAACCCCAAATGCAAGTAACCAGCTGAACAATAGTAACTAGAGACAACTGCCTGGACAATTCCATATGGATTTGTGACAGCTCACTAAGAGCTAAAGGAGGCGCAACTTTTGACTAGTTTCTTGCTATGACCAGAACTACTGAAAAGAGAGAACCAGAGACACAGATTCTTGTACTGACGGCACTGAGTAACAACTCTGATAACGGATCAGAGCTCCTGGCTGCTCTTATCATGTGGGACTTCATTTCAGAAGCCTGATAACCTTTATAACACAGAGTCTGGCTTCCAGGCTCACAAGAGATCTGAGCTTTCGCTAGAAAATAAAAATCCATTAGTATGACCTTTACACTACAGGTTATTAGCATTTGTTCCAATCTGGAATCCAAATAACTTGCACATAAGCAACTTACAATTTTGCAATAATATCCACATCTACCTGGAAAACCATTTACTGCATCTCTACTATAAATGTTATGTTTCTCACAGCTGAAAAGTACGAATACAGACTCTAATTTAGCTCAAAATTTCCAGCCTTTCCAAAGTACAGTTCCATTTGTACTCTTGATTTCCATCTTATATCAATACATAGGATGTAAAAGCAAGTATATAATGCATTCTCTTTAATTTTATACACAAAAATTAGGAAAAACAACACCACCAAAAAGAACCCAAAACCCAGACTCCAACCTTATCACTCTTGGAGATGTGCTCTCCAGGGGGCCACATTTCCTCCATTTCTTGACTATTTCCTCTCTCACCTTGATAACTCTTCCTATTGTTTTCAAAATAATTTCACACTGATTTCACCATTTAACTGAGATGTCACCAGTACTGGTACCAAATATCTCCCCTGATAGAACCACATTCTACCCTTCCTATGAGTTTAGCATCACTCAGGTCTTGTTTGCCAGAGTCACACCAAATATTCACATTGAATTTTGAACCATTGGTCAGAAAGTACCTTGTAATCCAAGAAATCCCCTGCTCACAACCAGCACTCATTTCCAGAAAATAAAACTGAACTGAGCAAAAATGCACTGGTCTGTATTAGCACAGCTCAANCACATTTAATATGGGATAAATGACCAGAGGAATTTCAGCTTTGTCAATTAAGAAATCATGTGGTATTTAGACTCTAAGAACATTTATAAAACAGTATTTTAACCCTGAATTATCAGAATTTTTCTCCCATGTCCACAGCAGTCATTAAAATGCTTTCTTTGCAACAGCAAACACTGCTACTGTCTCTAATAGCCATCAGTTTGTAAAGGGCAGTGCAACAAAGAGCTTCTAAAACTAGAAAAAGCCATCCTTTTTAACACCACAAGATATATCTAATTTAAGCAGGTGATTTGGGTTCTAAGACTCAGCTAAGACATTTTCCCCACAGTGTTTTGCTTAATAATACAATCAGTATTGATATGACCAAACTACATCCCTGCCACAGCTGTCTCCTGGCAACCAAATGGAGAACCCAGCATTACTATTACCATTATTAGAGTACCACAGACACGGGTTAGCATTGCTACCAGAGATAAAGATTCAGCAAAAACCCCAGGAATTTCATTCTGCTGCCAACCCTCTCTGACTTTCTTCAATACTTCCTGGACGCTCCTCTACCAACTTTGTTTTCTTTTCCAGTATTAAGGGAGAAGAGGACGGGTCCTACTTCATTAGGCGCATTTGCAGAACTAATTTCAATAGAATGACTCATGATTATTGTCACCTCAATCTTACAACACTGTAAAATGGCTTTGCAATAGAAAAAATTTATTGTCACCAATGATCTGCCCATTGCACTTCACAACCATCAGATTAAGACCAATGTAAGAACTACTTGTTTTATCATTCCAATATTGAGAGGAAAGAAGTTGCTTAAAAAGCTAACTGCTGGAAAATTTGTGTTTTAAGTGAATAGAAGAGTCAGAGTGCAGCTTCCTTGGGAAGGTGGTTACTGGTTACCCTAATTCACACTCTCAAATTACCTCTAAATGCTCCAAAAGAAAACATATTTTAAATAACAGCCTTGTGGCTTATTCCAGTCTTTAAATGCATGTGAAATCCTTTTGTTTGAATTAAGAAAAGGAAATATAAATACATTAAGAAAAAGGGAAATACGAACAGTCTTTCCCCATCTAATTCAGGATCAGTATATAAACACACAACAAGTACAGAATTACCTGTTTCTACCACACACAAGACAATTGCCTACATCAACCTGCACAAAGTGCACAAAAAGCAAATAAACCATGCTTGGAACTTAGATCTCTCACATTGTATTCTTAAACCAACCAGACACCCACTCTATTGGACAGGATTTAAAAGTACATCAAAGTAAAAGGTATTATTTCCTACTTTAAATCAGCTACAAGCCCTCCAGATTCATTCCAACAATACACAGTGCTGAAAAGACTGCAAAGCACTCCATATCCATGGATGTCTATATTGGGTAACTGGAGACACTGCTCATTTTCCTCAAGGAGTCTGCACCACTATTGGAATAATTCTGAGGTCTAGCAAACCATTCCCCAGACTTTCCATGTATAAGAATTTGACATTCTTACTAGATATACTTGAGCCAAGTTCTGTTTTTCTTCATTTACAGCTAAGAGAATCATGCTCATTTCTATGAAGATAAGATCAATTTTCCTATGGCATTTATTCCCAACTTCAATCCAAATAATTTGCATATAAGTAACACACAATTACCCCAAAAATATCACATTTAACTTTAAAACCATTTACTGCAGCTTTAGTATAAATGTTATGTTTTTCGGAGCTGAAAGTTAGGTATAAATACAGACTCTAATTTAGCTCAAAATTTCCAGCCTTTCCAAAGTACAGTTCCATTTGTACTCTTGGTTTCCAACATATACAAAAACATAAGATTTAAAGCAAGTACATAATGCATTCAGTTCCCTTTAACTTCATAAGCCAAAACATAAATAAAAGAACAAACAGAGAACCCAAGCCCATCACTGTTACAGATATGCTCTCCAGAGGGGCACATTTCCTCCATTTTCTTACTATTTCTTCTCTCATAATGATACTCTTCCTATTATATTCAAAATATTTTCACAGTGATTTCACCATTTAATTTAGATGCCACCAGTACTGGTACCAAATATCTCCTATGACAGAACAATATTCTACCTTTATTATGCATCACTTGGATCTTCTTTGCCAAAGAGTCACACCAAATATTCACATTGACTTTTGAAGCTTTGGTCAGAGAGAACCTTGTAACCCAAAAAAGCCCCTGCTCACAACCACCACTCATTTCCAGAAAATGAAATTGCACTGACCCATAATGCACTGGTCTGTATTAGCACAGCTCACTAAATGGCCCAGTTATTCTGCCTAACAGAGTAATCTCTCCCATTTACCAAACCACACATTTTTATCATGGGCAAAAAGGCCTCAAACCAGATTGTCTCGAGAGGCACCTACCTGCTCTTGCATCAGAAAAAGTCACTGCTGAGAAAATAAAAGCCATTCTAAGCAATAATTAAAAACCAGGGGAAAACCACCTTCTTTAACATCACAAG